>JAYKKM010000472.1:2032500-2035642 GCA_035772405.1 Chrysogorgia sp. JL179-B06
AGAACCTTAGAACCCTAGAACCACAGAACCTTAAGAACCATAGAACCGTAGAACCATAGAACCTAAGAACCATAGAACCATAGAACCCTAGAACCCTAGAACCATAGAACCATAGAACCCTAGAACCATAGAACTATAGAACCATAGAACTCTAGAACCATAGAAAAATAGAACCCTAGAACCATAGAACCACAGAACCTTTTAAGAACCATAGAACCCTAGAACCATAGGAACCCTAGAACCATAGAACCATAGAACCCAAGAACCCTAGAACCATAGAACATAAAGAACCATATAACCATTGTTTATCAGTGTAGCAAGCATATTAAATTACCTAAGCTATTATGGTTCGGTTCTAGTTTGTTCTAGTTTCTATAGGGACTGGTAACTAATTATGATAATATATTTGGAGCCCTCGTAACATGAAATTATAAGTATAACCGTCCTGGTTTGACTGGCGGGCTCGTATCTACCAAAGAGTGCCATTTCATAAACCAAACACGAGGAGTCGAGGAGAACTTATTTCATTTTATCACCTGGTAAATTATTTCTCATTAAAACGCTGACATTTGGATTTCCATGTTTCATCAAATCTGTTGCAGACTTCTATGGCAAAGACGAGGAAACCCGTTAAAAACAATATGAATTTGATGTCTAGTATCCCAGTTCCCCGGTCAACGCTTCTTAAAAAACGCAAACGGCAAGTTATGGTTTGATCGAGAACGAGTTTGAAGATGTTACAATTGCGTTTATATGGTATGACCTTAATTTAACATTAACAAAAACCTTTTCGTAATTTGTGCCAATGTTGTATACTTGAAGAAGTTTTGCTGTTAATAAATCTTATGGTGAACGTGTGGTCTTCATGAAGAGTTGAAGTATATCATCATATAATTTAATTCAGGACTCAGATAAGTCAGATGCAGAAAGTGATACATCCTTGCGTTCTAACCCAGTAGAGGAAGATGGAAATGTTGACGAGGTTTGTTGATTTTTCAGTTTTGAAGTTTACCATATGATATTCAACAGTTACCATATACTTAAGATTTATATATTCAATATATATTCAATTCAAACTTATAGAAAATTATTACTGTTATCATTATTTTTTAACCAGGATTCAGATGCTGAAAGTGAGACAAGCAGGTCATCTCAAGAGATGGGCAGAAATGTTGAGCATGACCAGGTACTATTTATTTTTGGAAAATGAAATTTTGATCCATGGAAAATGAAGTCTGATCCATGTTTTCACTACACTATCAATATTTGGGATAAAATGGGAGAAATGTAACCAAGTTAAGATTGTAAAATTAGTTACTGTGTATGATATGCATCAAGCAAATTGTGTTGTTGCTTATATTAATTATACTGCATCCCCATCTTATCTCCACTACCTGCCTGCACTACAAAAAGACCCTTGTCCAGGCTGGTTGTGTTTGAAGAACACCTCTCAGAGTAATGAATTTTGTCAACGACCACGTAACCAACTTTAACCAGGGTCTTTTAATTGCTGGGGTGAGTAGCAGAGATTAGACCCTATGTGTTGCCTGTGTTGCTACAATTAAGTAAATGCATATAAATATTAATATGCTTTAAATATTAATATTCTCCAATTTTCATTCAACCAGGAGGGTTCCGATGCCGAGAGTGAAGTATCATTGCTTTCCCAAGAGATGAATGATGCAAATGACCAGGTTTGATTTAAAAACTTTTATCTTTTACTGTAATATTTTTGTGTTTGAATATCTTAATCTATATAATAATGTGGTATTCTTTGAGTGTTGCAGTATCTACTACTACAACAAGCATAACATTAAAATACATGTTCTATGGATTTATGGTGAAGGAAAATTTCGGGTGTTGGAATAATTATAGATTTTAAGACCAAACCGGGACCATATATACAGAACTTGTGACTAGGCTCTTGGCAACGGCCTTCCTGGTCAGAGCACTGCACAATAGCATCACAGGCTTATAGGTTCAATTCTAGCCAGAAGGCCTTGAAGTTGCATTTGTCGCAACTGGTTCCGTTTGGTCTTAACATGTATATTGCAACACTTGAAATCTTCCTTCAACATAAATCTGTAGTTTAATCGAGTGAAATGCCAAATATTACTTATAAGGCCACACCAATTTAATTGTTCGGGGCACGGATCCAACCGACCCTGTTTGTGTGAAACCAAAATAAAATAAAATTTGTACCTATTATTTACTTTGATCAAAAATTATTTTGGTATTAAGGCTGCACTAAACGACACACAATAGACAAACTAAATTTATAATTCACAATGAGATGGTTTAATATGTGTGTTTGAGTTAAACGAAGAATTTAATTTATTGTTGTGTTGAATTTAATGCTAATTGGTACGTGTATGAAAAACCAGGGCTCAAAATAACGTCCGGTAGGTCGCCGGTCAAAATGACCGTTCAACTTGATTTTAGCTCGGTCATAAGATTAGACCGGTCATTAATATGCATACACTTACAGTGAAACAAATAATAACAAATTTGTTTCGAGACATCGCTTTTATTGTTTCATGTTTTAAACGCTCAAGATGTTAGCAATCACATTGTAAAAGTGAACAGGCAACGTTATCGTTGATTATAGTGGTTGTCTAAAGTAAATCAAATTTTATTGTTTTTTAGATATACACTTAATATTGAGTAATAAACTTTACTCATTATACAGGTAGTCTTTGACGGAGTTAAATTTTTCATCCCACTTACTATATTTAGCCTAAAACGACTCGCCAACCTAAATAATTATTACCAATTAACAAACACCAAAAACCCAAAGCGTTATTCTTGTCAATTGTGTATAAATTGAGCACATGTTAACTTTCAAAGTCAAGTCAAGAGCAGCACAAACTCTTCATTCCAACTCAGCCAGCTCTCTTATCAAAGTGTTATCTTGCTTGACTGAGTCTGTACCCTCGACGTCACTACCCTCCTCCATTGCTAATCCTCGTCATCACTCTGCTCAGCTCCTTCCACCGAAACAAAATCGAAACCTTTCATTGAGTCCTGGAATACTGTCAAACTTTCCCAGTCAGAGTGTTCAACTCATCAAAGTTCTACGTTTTGCCCAAGCCTAAAATTCCAGTTAATTCTTATTTTGTATTAAGTTTAATACTTGTAAGAA
>JAYKKM010000473.1:0-340000 GCA_035772405.1 Chrysogorgia sp. JL179-B06
AATTTGATCGAATATTGTTGTATCCGAATACGATACCGACATTCCCAAACCGCCTGGCCAAAACGTTTTCGTGAGAGGGCTTGCAGAAGTCAAAGTCAATAAGAATCTCATTGAAAATTCCTGAAGTAAATTTTGCAATTACCTGGCACGCGAAGGAACATAATATACAGATTCAGAATAAGATAGCAGGCGAAGAGAGAAGCGCCGCGGAGGAACTCCGAAGATGACGAGGAAGAAGAAGAGGAAGAAACTATCTCGCAAGGATGACATTGATGAAGATGAGAGTCTATACATTTGTGATTACTGTGAAAGCAAGATGACTGGTGTACATTGTAGCTATCTGCCCCAGAATGTTTTATGGCAAGACTTTTACAACACATATTCATCAATGTAAATTAATGTGGCTTTAGCATCACCTTTGGCTATTATCACACAATGTTGTTTTTTTGCACTGCATGTCCATATACTACTGTAATCCATGGCACTGGAGATAATATTTATGGTTGAGCTTAAATCATAACCACTATTTGTAACTTGAAATAAAAATCTCATAGAACTCAATATTGCATACTATTTATTTGATGTTTTTATCGAAATATGTGTGCCCTCTTTTGTCCCGGTGGAATTGCATGTAATCCTTTAAGTACGCTTAAGGGCTCCCACAGCTTTTAATCTATGATTCAGGTGGAACAAATTTATTCAAGCTTTGTTAAGTTTAGTTAGTCCTCGTTATATCTTCGTTCGAACTCCTCACGTCGGTCGTATCTTCATATGAAGTAAAGCCGTTCCAATTATACTTTTTCTGCCAGGAAACCTTATTTTGTTAATTCATGGGTGTCATGAGGTTCCACACTTGGCAATACTTTTTTTTTCCCTTAAGCACTTAAGCACCAAAAAAGCATTCGAAAGACTCGTGAAAACACTAATTACCCACGTGACATATCAGCAAACGTAGTTTAATATTCAAAATGATCAAAATTTACTAAGCAACATGATATTTTTTTAAATTGTTTTCGGGATTACATACACAAGGCAAGACACATCAGGGATGTTCAGCCCTAGGGCATGGCGTCTTACCCTAAGAATTAACAAACATACATAATAGTTACATATATAACTATAACATTTACATATTACTATATCGCAGCCTGTGATACGCTTATTATATCACTTATTACAACTAATACATTATACTAAACTAACACACACACTCAACGTACGCTCGCACAGTTAATATTAACAAACTAATACTGAAGTTCTGCGATTCAAGGTCTCTGACAGATATGTACAATTTAAGACATATTGAGTCGCCAGGTAGATATAATATCAGTATTGAATGGTTTCTGAGAGAGCGACAAAGTATCTTGATTTTAAATAATTTTTAAAGAGTCTATATTTGTTAATTTCTTTTGTTTGATCGGAGAGTGTGTTCCAAAGTCTAGATGATCTTATGAAAAAACTTTTTTGGAAAATGTTTAGGTCCGAGGTTTTGGTATTTTGAAAGTATGTTTATTTGAATGCCTGAGATGGTTATCCGGTAGATTTGGAAGATAGTTAGATTAATCGATGTTGTATTTTCCATTTGAGCAACCATGAAGAAAAAAGCAAGTCCTTAATTTCGTGCCAATATGAAAGCGGAAGAAGTTTGGTTTTTATTAGTCTGACTTTGTAATCGGCGGACAAACTTGGTATGCCAAGGATGTATCTTGTGGCTCGCCTTTGGACGCCCTCGATATCTTCTCATTTGATTAATCTGGATTGGCCAGACCATATCTCACTAGCATAGTCAATATGAGGAGGACGGAACATGGGCCAGGTTAAGCAATCTCTTTGAACCTAATGCTGAATGACTTGGTATTGCGTTTCAATATAGAAAAAAATTAAAAGAATTTTATTTACTGATTTCATTTCAAGCCAATATCTTATATAACCTAGTATACACTTAGTTTCAGGAGTTAATATGCTTTGACAATAATCCCTAAATGCGTATACTGGAACATTGTTTCTGAAGTTCCTTTTCAAATGTCTTAAATGATCTAAAGTATCTCCATGGCTGCGCAGTTTCAATACTCTTAGAGCTTCATTTGGAATTCCGGCCAAACACCTTCATTCACGTTTGCCATGGCCTCTTCACAGTATAGACTCCACCGTTCTTCTTCTGTTAGCATTAAGCAATCCATTGTGGTCCTTCGACTGGGATGATCAATCTCGCAACCGCCACATTTCTCTTTGCAAAGTTTCTGGAGCTTCTTCCATCATAGCATCGGTAAAAATGGTCTCAATCAAACGGGTACAGCTTATGATAATTAGCTACGGAGACTTCGTCTACATGGACATGATCCTTCCACTCGTGCTTGTTTTGAATAAAACGAGGATTATTTCTTCGAAAAGTCATACTCTTCTAAAAAGCTTCTAGCAAACGTTCCAAACCAAACCAAACAATTAATCCAAGGCAGCAAACTCCACAAGCGATACACTGTAGGCAAAGTACTGACTCTCAACTCTGTTTTGTCGCTTATATACTCGATGATTACCATACTGAGTTATCTTTCGTTCTTAACACACAAAGCCCCTTGAATACTAATTAAGTAATTCCTTTTCGCCACGGCGTTCCCTCACATGTCCCTATAGCTGCGGTCCCTCACAACGGAATATTTATTAAAATAGGCATGCTTTGCGTTCGACACACTACAATACTAATTACTTTTTAATGAGGCGGCATCCCTTTGGAACGGTAGATGGGGGGGGGGGGGGGGGTTATCTACTGCTAACTTTTTCCAAACGAGGGATAGGTGTCAAAGCCGCAAAAGCTTCGCTTACAAGCTTGCTTATAAAGCTTGCTTATAAAGCTTCCAAATGGTCTCGTTTTCCCTATATTCAACCACCAATCTTTTATTACATAATATACGACAATTTTATTATAGTACAAGCAGGTTGTAGCAATTGATGTTTACGGCTTTTGATTACTCAGCTTTGCAGCTGTGGCGAAGGGTAGTTAATGGTAAAGTTGAACCCTGAAGCTCACATTGTAGTCTAAAAATTACGTTCGGTAGTTTTTAAACTTTTTAAACATTTAACCATGGGTGTATGACATATTATGAAGCCGAACAGTATATGATGTATATATTATGATGTATACATGTCTCATCTATTTTAAGGCACACTACATCGGTTTGTGGTCTGAAAAATAATGATTCATATATTCCACTTGTAACGTATTCGTCTGGAATATTGGCGTACATATGATCCAGAAGTGAATCCATAATCGATTGTAGGAAGATTCAAACTTGTTGGCATATATGAGGGCCCAAAATTTTTAGTATCTGCTGTTTTTCTGACCTTTCGTCCTGATTAGCCAGTCAATGTTGAAATCACCACATATTATGCCATACTCTTGGGTAAATTTATCTAATAAGCCAGTTCGTAATCGTCGACTGCGCATCATAATAACGTGTTCTGCGTCGGGATATATGAAACATTTAATTAATAATCCATTTTAGAGAAGATATTCAATGGATTTACAACTTGTAAAAATAATTAGAGTAATAAATTAATAAAAAGAACTAATATAAAAAACTTATTGCCATTCATTACATCAGGTCAAAATCACAATATACATTTGCATTTTTATTTACACTTGCTAATTCGTTATAACTGAATTCCCCAGCCTGATGTTATGAATTGAAATAAGTTTTTTCCCGACGCAACTGGCTTATTGTCTTAGAATAGTCAAATGAACACCCAAGACTCCTTATCGACGTCACTCCTTGTCCCAACTATATACAGTATGGTTTGTCCAATTACGTCCTATAAATGCCTCTTACGAGCTCTCAGCTGGAACTAATTCAGAAATAATTTTAATATAGACAATTCGCTTCGCGCGAAATATATTCGCCAACTGGCGTAGAATCTTCATGTTGTGTGAGATATCACGTGGAAACTAATGAGAAAAGACAAAAGGAAAAGTCAAGTACAGTATAAGCACAGAATATGACTATATGCGGGCACAGAAGGGGAACAGAAACGTTCCTGCACGCACAGGCCCGAGCTTGCTAGATTGGTCCATATTGTAAACACCGTATACTGCATACTCATTTATGAGAATGTGAGATGCCAAATAAAAGCAAGTATACACCTATGCAAAATCTTGAAAAGTGTTGTAAATCCATGAAGCCATTGATCACAACAGTTAGTCCTCTCAAATACCAGGAACTGTGGGTGATTTTAGAAATGTTGAAACGAAACGGCATAGTTGTCAAATCAAGCGACGATTTATATTTAGATACGTAAATACTGACATAATCAGAGAGCTTATGCCTGAAATTATAAGAATAGAAACCCTTCTAAGACACATCAGTATCTCGATTAGAGAGAGGGAAAGCCAGAAACCTAAAAAGTGAGCTAGAAGTAACTCGATAATATTTAGTCTTTCTAGAATAAAGATGGATCTTACTCGTGTACCGGGTCTCCTGAGCTATCAGTTGGCTGCTGGCCATAAGCATTTGTCATTGCTATGCTAAATTATATTCATCCTGCATATTTTTGAAAATAATGGCCTGCTTTTCGCCAAGACAAAATAGTGAAAAGCTCGGAAAAAGCTTGTTAATCGTGTGGGGTATATACCCCGGTTTCATTGAACAATTCATCATCTTAACGCTGACCTTATCATTTGGCCCGGACGCAGGCACGGAACGCGGACGCCGAGGGTATAGCAATAACTCTTCTTGCAAACCGTGCAGGATATATACGCACGAGGCGGTTGGACCGCGCGCAATGGCTGATTGCCGAATAATTTATAAGTACATAAACCGTGGTTTACTAAGGGTATGCACGTTCTCGTAATAAATAATAGTAGACAACGTATGTTAGGTATGTTAGACCTCTCCCAAAACTGTTTTCAGATTTGAAAGTGAGTAAATATTGGCCGAGATACCGTTCAAAATATACGTGCGACGAACCGGCTTTTAAGGATTCGGTTTTCGACAGACGCAATTCTGGACACATGGGGACCATGTATGGGGAAAAGAATCTCTATGGTGGGGTGGGGGATTAGTGGTAGAAAAGGCCGGCGAGGGGATTATTGCGAATTCGCAGTTCTAGTATATAATACTGATCTAGTTGACACAGCACTTGTTTGTTAAATCCCTATCAAGTTCTGCTGAGATATTTAGTGCATGTCAACATATACGCAATGTCAACATAATCCTATATAAGCTGTATTTTACATTACAAAGTAAGCCTTAAGGACCTGCAGCATTGTCGAAACTTATTAGCAGACACAATAAGTTGTGGCGCAGTAGGACATTCTACTATCTCCTAATAACATGTTCCATAATGGATGGAGTAAAACAAAGATTATTTCTGAAATACATACGTACAGGTATACAATACATGGACGTCAATTAAGCTATTAACTATGATTAAGTTCATATCCTCAGAAAATCTATTCTCGAGTGAAAAAATTATAAACTTCTTGATTGCCAGTGACTGCCTCTAACCCATGGAGTAAAAAAACATAAAGAGTCATGATGGAGAGAAGTAGTAATATACTTATTATTATTATTATTAATGTGTTAGGGACTGGACAGAGCTCCTAAGCCAATCAGAATCAAGAATGATTTGAATTGACCAATCAGAGCACAGTACAGTCCCCATATGTCCAGGGGGGATGAATGTTTTTAAGGTGTAGGTCACCCTGTCAACAACGACCAGTAATCAAATCAGGGGGGGGGGATATGCAACTGGTCGTAAACAAAGAATGTTTTTTTGAATTTAGATATTATTTATCTCACATGAAACCTGGTGTTGTTTTACGACCAGTTTTTTGATCCTTGAGTTTTAAACGACCAGAGAGAGGAAGGTCAATCAAGGTGATCGTATTAATTTCATAAGATAGATATCAAAAAGTCAAAAAAAAACTTGAGTATAAACGACCATCATACCTCATCCCCCGATGTGATTTATACTTACGCGTGCCATTCCTAAAAAACTTCCATATTTTTTTGGACTTTTTGGTGAAAATTTTATAGTTTTGACAACCTACTTTTATAGATTTTGGGACTATAAAAGCACGGTATCAAATATATTTTTCTATTATTTTCAACATGTGGTTGCGATCAATGATTGATTTTGGATGAAAATGTGAATCGCATGATTATCTTACATTTTATTATCCATGCTGAACCCATACAATTAGTAAACTAACGAAACCTGTGATTCCATCGTGTTTAAGCTATGGATAATTATTTATATCTGAGAGATTGTCAGGGACCTCGATATTTCAAATTGTTGTTAGTAGAGGCGTTTGGGACTTCCGGTGGATAATTTACAGAACCTCATATCATCATTGAAGGGAAAATATATAAATATAAAAAATAATAGTGTAGAATTAGCAAACTCAACACCTATATTAAATCATTAAACCTTACAATGTCATTGACCGTGAGGGGTAGAGGGAAACAAATTTTTTTTTATTTGTAATGTTTTTAAAATAATTAAACTTTTGATTGAAAGTTAGAAACAGAAAAAATAGTCGAGTTTTTATTTTTTGTAAAAATTTTTATGTACAAAAGAAAATAAATATTTTTAAAAATTATTTTGTTGTGGAAATTATTGAGTAAACATTATTTATTAGTTTAATTTTGTTTATACAAAGAGATGATCACTTTTAGTATCAATAATTGTTTTTAGGGTTATTTCCTTCTCGTCAAGTAATACCTGTTTAATATCTTTCAGAGTTAGGTCGTAGACTTGTGGTGGAGACCAAAATGGGGGATTACATTCTTTACATCTGTATAGCAGGTTTTCAATCCTCTAACCAAATACGTATAGTTAGGAACATGTTTTTGAAGAAAATGACATGAATAATAACGAGGAGTATAGTCATAATATGCAACACCCCTATAATATGACTCAGGTCTCGAGATCTTGTTCTTGATTCATCTTGTACTAGATATCAATATGATTAAATCAAATGTGTAATCTTATATATATAATAAATAAAAAACACGAATTTGTTTTGTTTTAAAAAAAGTTTTTATTGAGTAATATGCTACAGCTTTCATGAAATTTTATTAGAATCTAATATTATTTTAATTTCTTTTTGTAAAAGATCAGAAGCATCATAGTCAACAATTGTTGTTATGTTTTCACCCAGACATAAACAATTCCATTCATCATTTTCATGTTCATGTTTCTTTTTAACTTCCAGAGCAAAATAATATGCTTGAGGAGGAAGGTGTTGAGGGTATATCACCAATACAATTCGCAAATAAACCGTAGGTTGAACTTTCTTTACAACATAGTAAAAGTGTTGTAATTCTTTTGGCTAGAAAACGACTTGGATAATAGTTATTTTCATCTTCATAGTAGGGGTTAAAGGTCATCAGCAGTTATATCTTTTATGCCTTCGAACCGTTATGTTAATCAACAATCAAGATAGGGTACATGTGAATTCGACATCATTTACAATAACGTTTAAAACATTTCGGTAACCCGTTTATATATAATTTTTTAGAACAAAAAATATAAAAAGAAAAATCAAAATTAAAAAAACAGATATTCTAAAATAAATATAAAAAAAATCAAAAGAAATTTTATTAGGATATAAATAAAAAAAGTAAAAAAAATGTTTTACAAAAATATCATGGAATCCGTGGAAACAGTAGATGCACGATATAACTAGGATTATTCTATTCAAAATATCCCTGAGGGACAATGTCGTAAACGGAAATAATTCGGGGAAGTGTGTGCGAATTAATACACCGCGTGGAAAGATCCAAAACAAAAACGTTGTTGTAGATTTAAAGAGATTGTTGTTAAAGAAGATACGTTGTTTAAAAGATTTAAAGAAGAATATCCATATAAAAAAAATAAGAAACAGTATAAATAAGAGTAAAAAAAAATAATTGTTTTTTATATTTGTTAAAATGGAACGTATTGAAAAAGCAGATGAACGATTTGAAATATTATATTTATAAACAAACAGTCCTTGTGGAAGATGTATTAACAAACATCCGTGTGCGATTCATCCAGATGAATTAAAACTTTCTAGACTAATAAACAGTTTTAAATGTGGGGTGTTTAAACAAGTTAAATATACGGTGGAAATATACAGTGGAAATGTTTCAGTGGAAATAGGTCACGACGAATAGAAGAAAAGACGTCGAAAGGTTTTTTTAAAAAAAGATTTTTAAATGGCTGTACGAGAGCGTGATTTTGATGAAATTCTTTATCCATCCCGACATTCAATATTTATCACATGCTGAAGATTGTTTGAGATAGAAAAAACACGAGATTCAACGTTTTTTATTTTTTGGAATGGAGAGAGCATCCCTATCAGTTTAGATGTGCTGATTATGATTATAAATATTTTAACATTTATGTGGAAGATAAAAATGAACAATCTATATTTCGGAAACGATATTGTGGAAAAAGGATATTATAGATTTTTAATAACCGGTTTTAGCTGGACTATGTCATTTTATGATCTGTTAGTGGGAAAACATGGAGTATTATATTGATAGAGAACCGAGATTACCCTCGTTAATTTTCGACCCTTGATTTGTTTTGAGATAAATAATATTCCATGTTATTCAAAAACGTTTTTGTATGGTAAATGTAAGGATTCAAGATTTTAGATTAGTAAATTATCATTTACGTGAAAATTTTGATGGTCAAGACCCTTTGATTTTAGTTCTTATTAAAGATGAAAATATATTGTCTGTACTTAATGTGATTTATGGGTACCAATAATGGAAATTATATTGTAACATTAATAAATAAAATACAGTTTGATAAATCTATGTTGGCTAACCACCGGTACATTTTAAATTCTTGTGGGGAATTATGTAATAATTTTAATGAATTAAATATTTGAAATAAACAGTTAAATAAAAGTATCGAGAAAAGAGTTTTTTTATTCAAAAAAAGAATTTATAGACACGTCTTGATCTAATAAAATTGATAGTATAAACCACAATCTCCTACCACAATATGTTGTTTTATATATTGTTTATAATTAAGCTTTTTATTTTCTGCATACTCCATAACTTCCAAGTTTATTATATAAGCGATTCATAGGAAAGCATGGATTCAGTATTTGTTCACATTTACGTACAATAAATGTTTTGATTTCGCACAATTTGCTTTAAGATAGTGAAAAGATCATACTGATTTGGTTTTGAAAAATTACTTGCATGAGGTTCAACCGAAGAATGAACCAGAAAACAAAAATGTTGTTTTATTTTATTTAGATTAATGTTTATTTAGCTTAATGAATTTGAAAGCTATATAAAGAGTAAAAATATGACATTTTCAAATCACAGCATTATGATTGAAACAATTTACAGAGTTGTTTCTTTAATTATTTTCAATATTTTTAACCAAGGAGAAATTGGATATTTTTATTTGTTATGGTGGATTATTTTGATTATTACGGTGGAAAATATGTCATATGTCCCCATGATGAAATGTAAAAACAAAACATTCGCCCCCACGACGAATTAAGTATTATAGTCAATATGAAAAAAACTCAAGGTAACCGCGTGGAATGGAATCCAATTGTTTATCCTAGAAGATCGTTACTCTTCATATGATCCCGAATTTACAAGCAAGTCAAAGAAAATATTCCTTGAAGAGAACAACTCTTTCAACGGACTTTATTAATTGAATCAGACACGAATATGCTGTAGTTTTTTTCCATTCCCCGTTTGTTTTAAATAATTATTTATTGTATTACCCCTTGAATGCCCCACAGATCTTATTTCAATGTTTAAGAACCAATGATAAGTATCATTATACATATTTTTGTACAAAATCTTAACCTTTGGAAAGAAAACACTTATCTTATACCCTGGTTTATGGAAAAGAAAGTTTAGTAAGCAAATTTATAGCACATACAGCACGAGAAAGGCGATTTAAATCTTTTTTTAAATATTTATTAGTTAATGGTAGCAACCAAGTATTTTCAATTCTGATGTTTATTGTTGTTCAACTAAAAATTATATCATGATCACTTCATGTTTTAATATTTTTATTGTCGTGAACATAAACCGTATAGGTAGTTTTCTCAATAGATAAAAAAAATGTCTTTCTGAAAAAAATAGAGATATGATTTTTGGGATTGTTATAAATTATATAAAAACGGGAAAGTATCCTTTGATAAATGTCGGTATAATAATTGTAATAGTAAAAGTTATTTTTTTGAGTTTGATCCTTTTGAAATTAAATAGTTTAAAACAAACGTAATTATGATTTAAATGAAAATCATACACTACTATTACATCCTCTCGATGTTACGCGAATAAAAAATTATGGGGGTGGTACGGGAGAATATAAGTATCAATGAGAAAGTATTTGCTCATGTAATAATGGTTGAAGAAGAAGTAAAAGATTTATTTACTAATGATAAGAAAATATATACCAAACATCCATTGAATTATAATTTAATTTCAAAAAAATCATCAATATATCATATGAATAAAATATAATGATTATGTGGAAAAAAAATATTATAAAAAAAAAATTAATAAAACAAATATAATATAATAATAGAAAAATATCATGAAAAAAAAAATTATAAAAAGAAAAAAATAAAATCAATCAAAAAATATCTAAAAATAAATATATGAAAAAATAAACAAAAAAAAATTATCTACATTTAAAAAAAATAGTGATCTAGAAAAAATAAATCAAAGGATGTTGAATCAGATAAATAAAATTAAAAAAAATATAATCCCATAGTGTATGAAAACGAACTGACTGAACCGAATGTTAATTGGGATATTTTTTATAAACGTATTAGTGAACAAACGTGTATGTAAAAAAAAATTGGAAATAAAAGACTGTAATAAAATTTAAAGTGTGTCGCATATGATGTTATAGACAGAATGGAAGAATTGAAGAATTTTGGATGAGATGTGGGAGATTTTGTTTTGCCATTCGAAAATTTTATATGGAAAAAAATGAAAAATGGCAAATAAGTGAATGTTGTAAAACTATTCATGAAAATATCTATGGTCCATTTAACGAATGCTGGAAATTACAGAAGAAAAAAAAATATTTGTTGGATTTCATGAGGAGGTTAATCCTTTAGATATTCAACAATATATGTGAACATTTAGATGAATTTTACGTAAAAAACTAGCAAAGAGAAAATAATATCAGTTTTGATTATATTTTATTTTTGAAACCATTCATCCTTTTTTCCGATGGAAATGGAAGAATAGGGAACAGCTCTTGTTGCATTTCTAGAAAATAAAATTGAATGTAAAATAAAAAGCAAAAAAACAACATAGAAACTTATGTAAAATTTTTAGGAGTTATGCAAAGCAAAACAACATTAGTTTATTTGATGATAAAATGTTGTAATCAATTATACACGTTATTAGTGTAATCACAATTGTTTTTAAATTGTGAGGAGGGTATAAAATAAGCAACGGTCGCCTACAGTGATTCATCATTGCACCCTTCACTCGGGAACAGATTTCCAAGAGATGGTGGAACTTTATGCGAGACAACAACATGACCATTTTTAATAAAATGCAATCGTATACAGAATTTGTCTGCAAAAATAATTGCACAAAAAAAAATCAACGGTAAATGCTATTCTCATGCAAAAGTTATATCCGAAACAAATAAAAGATGTGACAAGTACACATAACAATAGCGCTGTTGAAGTGCAAAATGATCATATTCCCTCCATTGTTGAAATGTTCTTAATAAGATGTAGCATTCAAGAGAAATTGGTGCAGATATTTTGTTGAAGTGGTAAGATTTGACAAATTGGAAAACAGCAAACATGCCGTTTGGTTGTTCGTACAGATGCGTGGGGTGGTTTTGGAAATTTGTTATCAACATCAAGATAACGAATTATCCGATGCAATGTATTTTGACGATGATCCAACAACACCGACAAAACCAGCAACAACAACAACGCAACGTCAAGTGAAATCGTATGGTCCTGATGAACTGGGGTAGTTTTTCATATAACAAAGAAAGATTCCTTTGATGAATATATTATTGCCCTAAGAAAGTATAATCATACGCGACAGGTCATAAATCCCCAACCTACCACAGTCAAAAAACGAGTATTGAAGAAAAAGTAACCCCTTATCACACTCAATTTTTGACGAACGACGTCCGACGATGACGACGACAACGATGTCGAAAATTTCAAGAAAATTAAAAGTAGAAAGTGATGATGATGAGGTTTGTCACCGTTTATGTCCAACAGTAATTTCAAGAATTTTTTTATTATCGTTTTAGATGTTGTAAAAATATACATGATACAATTATGTTTGTACGATAATACTATAAATAAAGAGTTTTGCATGTAAAAATATAGAAGTTGATTTTATGGGGATATTACGCGCATAAAGAACTCGTTTTGATGAACTTGAAGAATAGTATATTTATTTTATTTCTTTATTTTAGAAATGAATAAAAAAGAAAAAAAACTAAAATTTTCTGCTGACTTTATTGAAAAAGCTTCAAGAATATTTAAAAGGAGAGACATTCACTGATGAGGATTATTCTAAGTTATAGATTACATAGTAAAGTAGTAAAAAAATATATAGACGTTTGAAATATGCTGTTAATAAAAATAATGAACAAATGGGAAATTTGATTTAGCTGAAAATGAAGATTTAGCCCGATATAAATAATCAATATCGTTATTGGCTGGTGTGTATTGATATTTTTGCAAGATTTTGTTGGGTAAAATTAATAAAATAGATAACGTCTAATAATGTTAAAAATAAATTTGAAAGTATTCTTATTGAAGAAGGAATAGCGCCTCTTAAAAATTCAAAGTGATGAAGGAACAGAAATTTAAGATTATACGTAACCGAAATTAAGTAAAAAGTATAATTTTTGAAGTATTTCAATTCGTATAATAGAGAAATAAAAGCATCCCATGTGGAACGTGTAATTGGAACTTTAAAAACAAATGGTTTCGTCGTGTTTTAACACTGACTGGAGAATTTGACTATATTCAGTATTTTATACCTCTCCGTATTGTTAATCGTTATAATAATTCCCCACATAAAGCATTAGTTGGTGCACACACCTTTTGAAATTTTTCGTGAAGAAAAAAAAGGAAAAAATACGTAAATGAAAAAATTAAATAGTACTGGATCATTTAAATTATCTTATTCCCCACTCAAGATCTGATACAAGAAGGTATTCGTGTACGTATTGTAGAGAGTAAAAAATAATAATTTTTGAAAAAAGTTAGTCTTCGACGATGGACTATTGAGAATTTTTTTTATTAAAAAAGTATTTATCACCGACCCTGTTACATATCATTTAGAAAGACGAACAACGTGGAAGACATTATAGGAATTTTTTATCGTGCTGAATTACAAGTTTTAAAAAAAAGTGAATTTATGCCACATTGCTAGTAATTCAATATCAAGAGGACTTCAAAATATTTTGATTAATGATTTTGAAATGAAAAATTGCACAGCCTATTGGATGCTTTGATAAACTATGAATGTTTTTTAGAAAATTTTTTACAAGTTTTTTATCCTCAAACAACTAATAAATATAGTGGGTGATGAATGTTTTTTTTCATTTATTCATAACCAACTAAGAATTTTATACCTGAAGAAATTAATAATAACGTATACGTAAGCAGTGAGTTCGTTTTTACATCGGATACATTTATTATACACCGACGGATTTTATGATTTATTCTTCATTAATTATATTTTTAAAATAATATCTTAGAATGGATTTTGAAATTTTTTTTTACCATCGGGTCAAATGGGAAAGTAAATATTAATGTTACTGTTGAGATTGAGTATTGGGTATATTGAAAATGGCGAGTAAAGCAGTCGATGGGTTACAGGTAAATGAATTTCGACTTATCTAACAAGACTAAGATAGAAAAAAGGGTATACAATATGCCTTCTTGTAATCAAAAGATTACTATATTATTTTCAAAAAAATTTCTTTTATGCTAGGTTTTAAAAAATGAATAAGATTATTGAAAATCCGTACCTCTCTTGTTTGAAATAAAAAAAGATAAGCCTACAACACCTCGAACCTCCCCTATTTTTCTAAACATTTTGATTAACATACCCGATGTATCCGACGGATTAAATAAAATAGTTATAAATTGTGATGAAATAGAACTGGGGTTAGTTGGTGATAGTTTGTGCCGAATTGTTAACCAACAGTCCCCATTCAATGGAACCGACAAGGTGGTGGGGGAATGGACTCTTAGTTTGTTATAGTCCCCCAAAATCATTGAGAATATTAAAAAAAAGACTTTATAAGAGAAAATTCATATTAAAGTTAAAGATACTAAAGGAAAATTAGTTTCTTTTGATTCAGGAACAGCTTATTATTGATTGTTTAATACATTCAACATAATGCCAGTTTTTTGATTGTTCTTGAAGAATAAAATGGGAAATGATAATTAAAAATAATAAAAAATTTTATCCTTTTTCTCTTTACATTTTTTAGTAAATAGTGGGAAAATTTTTTAATGGAATTTAAATTCGATTGAATATAAAAATATCATAAATTCATTTCGAATTACGTGTCGCAAAAAAAATGGATTTCAGTTCTAATAAAACAATCAAAAAAAATAAATAATGGAACGATTTCAATTCTTCATCTACTATTATTTCTAATGCAACACAACGTTTTTATATATACTATAAAAAATAATTATTTTAATTTATAATTGACGAAAAAAATCCTTATACATCATTAAATGATCAAAAAAAAAATTCCCCTATTTTTTTATTTATGAGGTGATTAAAGGGGCTAAACAATCACTACAGTTCTTTATTAACTATGAGAATAACGTACCGTTAAAAGGTGAAGAAATTAAGATATATAATAAATATTATTTCAAGAAAAAAATTATGACTGAAAAAATAAATGAACTATCCGTAGAAGATTATACTGAATTGTTTAAATGGGTAGAAATCGTGGAAAAAATTATTCATCATCATATTTTGTTGTGAAAAGAAAAAATAAAGAAAATCCAACTAAGAAAGAAATTTTATTAAATGAGGGTGGTGGGATTATCCCGTCCAAATTTTAAATTTAGATACTTATTATACAAGTGATAATAAAAAAAGAGAAAAAAAAATAGATCCAAATGTAATACGTTTTTTACAAAATAGATAAACTGTAAAAAAAATATAAATTAAAAAAATGTTATATAAAAAAAATCATAATGTTGTGGATATTATTATTATTTTTATTATTGTGGCTATTGTTGTTTTTTAAAAATAAAATAAATGACTCGTAAAAAATATATAAAAAAAGAAAAAAACAAAAGAGGAATAAGATGTAAAGGAGGTTTTGGAGGAGCATTGGCAATGGGTATGTTTCTTCCTCAAGTGTTTGGGAACGGTTGCAAAAATTCTTAAGTTTAACGTTTTAAAAAAAAAAAAGAGTAAAAAAATTGAAGATGTGGAAAAAAATGACATATTATTTAGTGAACCTTTACAATTTTTTACTTCATCACCCTATAATGATACGTTTACTGAATGTCGTGAAACTGAAATTATTGCGACGCCTGTCGCTAATCAATCGTCAGTATACACGTTTACAAGGCATGGGAACGCCGTTGGATTAATGAAAACAAGTGATGCTAAAATAATGGCTAGAGTATCAATTAGAAATGCTGCTGGAGTTATAGCACCTGCAGCATCGGGGTTTTCGATGATTACATTACCCCTTCGTACAATGTGGAAAACAAAAGAATTAAAAATAAATGAAAATTTAATTACGCCATCAGATAATTTTGCACATTTTGCATCATGGATAGAATTTATAATGCGTCAAATACCGTCGGGATATAAAGATTCTAAAGAGCTTAATTTTAGCATATTTAGATACAGCCGAACATATGAGCGATATCGCTGGTTTCACTGATAATGCTAATGTCGTAAATGCAATAGGGAGACAAAAAGTACTTGCATTTCAAAATCAATCACAGTATTTGATAGATGAGATTGATTGTTCATTATTTAGTGAAGGTGGTGCTGAAATATATATTTATACAGCGTATAAAGTTGAATTACGTTTAAACGCGGGCATTAAATACAATTGTAATGATGGGGGCCAATCATGCGGATATGCCCGTTGCTGCTACTATAATTACCCTAGACGATTTTAAAATAAAAATTCCTGTATTTAAACCCAAAAAACAATTATCAAATATAATTAATACAGAAATGATGACCCATAATAAAGAAACATTATATTGTACAACGAAATTATCGTTGTATTACTGAAACATTAGCTGCAGGACGAAATTCACATCAAGTAATCGATGTGTTTAATGGTAGCGTTCCTACACGTTTATATATTGTATTTTCTCCATTAGCAAATTGGAACGGTTCATATACTCATAATATTTTTTGAGTTTAACTGGCCTAATTATGATAATGTTGAAGTTTTCGGTAAATAACGCTGTTCCCGGGAGAATAGAAAATCATGCTGAAGCTTACTCAAAATTACGCTCGGTATTAAATCGTAACTATTCAGAAATGCCCATGACTTATAATGACTTTATAAACGGGTATTGTATATTAGCATTTGATTTAACAGATAATAGAGACTCTCATCTTGCAGTATTACCCATAAGACCGTCGGGAAATGTTAATGTGGATTTTCATTTTTCCTCAAAATACAATTGCAGGTGCGTTAATATTTGTTGGTGAATTTCGAAATGAAATTGAGTAGGATTAAATACCCCTGCAAGATTATTACACAGCATTTAATTATCAACATTTGTAACAAGGGGGTGAACAAAAAAATATGAAGAACACAAAACCCATTACAACAAAGAATAGAATAAAAAAACCAAAAATAAAAAAAAACAGTTGTTAACAAAATACCACTAAATCGTGAACATATTTCTTGTATTTCCACCGTTTTCAGTTTACGCATAAAAAAAAATGAATGAAGAAAAAAATGATGAATGAAAAAAAGAAGACGAAAAAAAAGACGAAAAAAATGATAATGCAAGAGATGATGATGATGATGATGATGAAGTTGATAGTGAAAATGATAGCGATGTTGTTAGCGATGATGTTAGTGATGAAATGGATAGTGAAAGTTCAATTACTTCTTCTTCATCAAGTTGCGAAAATGATTTAAAATTTTTAGAAACATTAGTTCAATTAAATAAAATAAAGAACAAAGCCTTTGTAAAAAAAAAAAAGATTTTTACCATCGTTAAAAAAATATCTTAAAGCAGATATTGATAAAAAAAATACGTTGTTAGATTCTCAATTAATTAATAAATTACAATACATTGCTAAAAATATTTTAAATAAAAAAATTTCTATCCAACTTTCCAGTGATAATAAATATATTTTGAATAAGTTTTCTAAGAACAAAATAAAAGAAAAAGATTTAAAAATATTATTATCTGAGGATTTTCGTATAATCAACATATATAAAAAAAGCATGCAAATTACTAAAAAAAAAATGACAGAAGTAAATAAAATGCAATTAATTAATCCGAGTAAATTAAATGAAATTTTAGATTTAATCAAAACTGATCATGAAAACGAAAAATTATTGCAGGGAAATTAACAACAAAAATAATTTCGAACTTATTGAAAGTAAAAAATAAAATGAAAGAAGAGATGAAAAAAGTTGATAATGATCAACGTGTCGCAGAGAGTATGGTTAGTTTTTTAAAAAGACAACAAAATCTGAAAAGAAAAAAAAATGAACTAGATAATGAGGTTAACAATGATGAATCACCCGAGGTAAGGAAAACACCGACTGTGACAAGTGGGCAACAAATAAAATAATTTCTTGAAAAGAAAAAAAAATTAAAATTAAAGATACAGATATAATAAAATTAAATGGTGTTGGAATAAACCATCATGATTTATTATACGATTTAACGCATAATGTCAGCAAACAAAACATTTTCAATCTTACACAACATAAGCAGACGGCTGCTTTAAAAGAATTGAAAAAATTACATATGCCCGCATATTATATACGTAATATAAAATTACGACAACGTTATATAAATTTGGGAAAAACAACTTCTGGTCTTTCTGCTGCGAGTAACGAAGAACCATCTACATCCCTCACCACCCACATTCCTACCCCACCTTCAACACCCTATTCAACACAAAGATGAATTTACATTGTTTTTTAACCCAAATTTTTATTTACTAACGAGATTAATAAAATTTCAAAAAATAAATAAGTTTTTAAATAAATATTATTTGGGTACATTTCCTGCAAATATTTTTCCTAAAAAATTTTTTATCCCTCGTGTTGGATTTGGAAATACGGATGAAGCAGATCAAAACGGTCAACATTGGGTTGCTATATGGGTGGGTAAAGAAAAAAATATGTATTTTTTTTATAGTTTTGCTAAAGATGGTTTTTATAAAACGTGAATATTGGTATGATTATAGTGTAAAAAGGACTAAAATTTCAATATATTCAAAGTAAACAATTTACAATCCAAAAATACTACCGTGTGTGGAAATTGGAGTTTATTATATTTATACAGTAAATGTCGTAATGAAATCGAAAATAATAATAAACAAAAAATATTTAAAAATGAACGTATTAAAATAAAAAAATGATATAAATTTTAAAAAAAATAGAAACAATTTTAGGTAGTGTACTCGTTAGAATATATAATAAAAAATGTAAAAAAAATTGTAAGAGTAATAACAATCAATCATGTTGTAGTTTTAATAATGCCAATTTTTAATTAAAAAACAATAATTAACTTATTTACACTGTTTATATTTTTTCTAAGGGTAACACTCCTTCCATATCTTTTTTCTTATAATGTTTTTTAAAAATATATAGTTAAAAATATAGTTGACATGCTTTTATATTTTTACCCCCCTAGGGAATGTCGGACCGCGTTACCCCACATACCCCCACCCCCCTTTTTGTTTCTTTTTCTTTTTCGAATACCCGATCCAATTTGACCTTCAACTGATCGTGCCAAGGGCGTCATAAAATCTAGAATACTCAAACCCTCTTTTTGTTTTCTTTTTGTTTTTCTTTTTCGAATACCCAATCCCAATTGACTTCTAACTATTTGTCCCAAAGGTCCCAAAAAATCTAGAAACACTACCCCCTTTTTGTTTTTGTTTTTCTAAGGATAATTCCCCTCTTGCTTCTATATCTTCTTGCCATGTTTTTTTAAAAAAAAATTCATACACAATATACTGTATATATACTGTATATATACTGTTATATATACTTTTAAAAAAAACGATTTTCAACAACTATTTTATTTTTTTTAAAAAACATTTATTTTTCTTTTTTTACATTTATTTTACAAATCATAGATTATCGTTGGTTCATGTGGAAATACATTGCTTCTAATTCTACAATTTTCATACCCTTTTCTACAATTATCAAACACCAAATAACCATAGGGTTTCTCATTAATTTCACTTAATACTTTATTAAATCTATTTCTATTAATTTTTTTATTATCACATATCGTATACATATTATTATAAATCACTTAAATTTTTAAACATAACATAATATTGACTATTGACACGTAAATTTCGCAATTTACCATTACCATATGTTAAATTTTGACATGTAAAAAATAACACTAATATTACGATGATGGACATCTTGAGTTGCAATATTATCTATTCTTTCAAGATTTTCTTTTGATGATGTTGCAACTAACATGAGATCATCTAATATTATTAAAGTATTTTCACGGGTATTCGTTTGTATATCGGTAAATGCGGGAATACCCTTTTGACAATCGATAAATTCAACACTAATATCTGTTTTTTTCCGCAAGAACTTTTTTCCATTTCAGCGTACAGAGGTTGATAAATTGAATATAAATAAACAATTTTAACAATTGCGGGTGTAATCATAATGTTAATATTTTTTCAATAATTGTAATATCCAATATGTTTTTCCCACTTTGACTGGGACCACATAACGTTAACATAAAAGGGTGTTGAAATGGTAATGAAACATTGTTCATTTCAGTTATCTAAAAATCCAAACGGAATCGTATTAAAATTATTTTTAACAACACGTTTATTAAATGTAAATGAAAATTTTTTTATTTCATCCTCAATAAAAATATGATTAAGTTTATCTTTACATATTTTTATTGTGATATTTAATTTCAATGATCTGATCTTGATTTTTAACCACATTGTGTCAAGGATAAAAAATTCAATTTTTCTTTTATTGTTTCATTTTTTAAAGTAAAACCTTTTCACATGAATACATTCCTGATTTAAATTAGTTATATACACGTAACATTTTGGACCCGTTGAACAAACATTTGTTATCCATTCATTTTCATTTAATTCATCTCGTTAAATCTCCTAAATAATTTCCCGTTTTAACATCAGTTATAATTATTTTCATCAGATATATAAATAACAGAATCTGTATCAAAATATAAAACGCGATCGTCTAATTTATCGAGTAACTCATATAATTTTAAACGTGCATATGCAGAAACAAAACATGCAATGATTACATTTCCCGTTTTTAGAGGTGTTGTTGCATCATCAATATTTTCATATGTACAACGTAATAATGTTTCGTTTATAAATTCCATCGATGTTAATTTTTTACTTTTATCATTGGCTATATTTAATAATTTCTTCATAATCGTTTAAAAAAACACACTTGTGTATTTGTGTATTTTATCATCATTTTTACTTCCATCTGCGTTCAAACAATCCGTAGGAATTCCTGAAGATTCTTGTTTGATTTTTAAAAATTGATTTACATATTGTGAAAAAATGTTTTCTTTGCGTTCAAAATGATATATTTCGTAAAGAGCGATTATTTTATATCCCTTATCTATAGCAACATTAATCTCAACACTAGTCCCAAGTACCCGTTAAGTATCGATCGCTTTCATTATGTTCACATTTATTACATTTATTCACAGCACATTTATAACATAATGGAAATAATAATTTCCCATCTATTCTAACAGGTAAAACAGGAAAGTAAATATTTCGAGGAGGTGAAATACAACATTTTACTAAACCAAATATGTCCTTGATTTTTATTTTATTACAATCTTCACCCAGTAAAATAGTAGGATGACCCACAGGAAAATCATAATTTTTTTTGTACATAGGGTTATAGCGATGTAAAATCTACATAACTTATTCGTTCGTTGGGTTTTGTTTCTTTAAATAAACATACGGGGGAAGTTCGTCCCCCATATAATGCGTCCACGTGGTGTTAAAGGAGTAAACGGATAAAATTTTCTTTTCTTTTCAATTAATTGTTTCTGTGTATATATTTTTTCTTCTAAATAATCACATTCCCAAATCTCGATTAATTTGTAACCGGCATTTTTTATTATCCAAGAAAAACGTTGCGTATTTGCATATAAATTACTAAATTTTTCATTTGTAAGAACGTTTAATGCATAGGGGTCAAAACATTTGGACATCCGTGATAAAAACAACCATGAAATTGATATATCGTATCATTATAAAAACCATCGACAAAACGTCCTAGAATTTTTTTCTCACCATTTTGTGAACAGATATATTCTAAATTTCCTCCTAATTTCTCGATTAATTTCATCTAAACCAATCAATAGCAATTAAACTCTGTTTTACACATCCCCTATAACCCGAAGCAGGAATAATTCCTACACATTTTTTTTGAAAAAAATTAAGTCTATACACTTTCAAAGCTAAACTAGCAATTGTAATACAATTATTTTCATAAAAGGGTGTAATATGACCTATGGCACCTATCATTGTAGAAAATTTAACACAACCCTTTCTTAAAATATCTACATCACTACAACAATAATAATAAATCTCTTTACGAAATATATATTTCTCTTTCTTTTTTTCTAAATACCATTTTTCAAATTCATTAAGTGTTGCTGTATTCATATGTTTCGTATCAAAAAATTTGCGATCTACAATTTCACCCTCATAAGTTAAATCGTAAAATTCATAAGGATGAAATCCCTTACATTCCCCTTGAAGGTCCATTGCTTTAGGAATATCTGCTAATTTCATACTTAAAAACAAATAACTATCGAGGATTCTAATATTTTGTTCTTTAATTATTATACTCATTATTTTAGTACCGTTCATTGTAGTATTCTGTATTATCTGTTTTATTTCTAAAACATATTTTAAAATAAAAATAGTATCAAATCTACCCCCGTTATGAGCTATCCAAACGGAATTTGTTTGTTCAAACATAAATTCACAAAAATTTCAATAACATTGTTATCAAAAATAAATTGTCTATTCCCACAACAACTAACTTTTTCAATAGTATAATCGATAATTTCTTGATCCTTTTTTCAAAAATTTTTGTTTTTTTAAATTCATATGTTGACATTTTTTACATACCTTTTGGACGATACAATAAAAAGGTACGTGCAATTTAGTTTTGTTTACTTTTGTTTCAAAATCAAAAAAAAATAAAGTGGGTTCACATTCTTCTTCCTTGTTATATTCAAATGAAAGGGGTTTCACATAACAATAATGAGGTTGTTTCATGTATTTATCACAATGAAAACAAAATCGTTTGCTACAATCATGTTTAACTGTTTTATTAGAAAAAATGAAAAAGAATCGAGGACAAATTTTGTTACAGGTTTTACAAAAATAATAATATTGACAAGGTGTTAAACGGCTTTAATTACTTTTAGAAGGTTTAAAAATTTTATTTGTTAAATGATTTGTAAAACAATTTTCATCATAAAAAATTATATCACAACTACTACAGATAAGTTTATTATTTTTATCTTTACAATTATTCGGATATTTATAACATCGTAAACAAGTTAAGTTATTTGTAGTACATAGGTGGTTATGGATATATTCATGTCGTGTAAAATAACTCATACATTTAACACAAAAAGAATTGGTGCTAAGTTTAGAAAATTCCTTTATGCTTAAGACTACATCGTAATGATTATTATTTAACCATAAACATACAATTTCATTATTCAATTTAATAAGATTACCTTCACTATCAGTTCGTGAATCATAAATTATATTATCGGAATGAGTGTCAGCATACACTAACAAATCAACACCCTGTTTTTTTAAATAATTATTATATACAAAATTAAACTGTGTAGCATCAACATTACCCTCGGCTATCCCACATTCCTGATATACATTTCGAATTTCTTCACAAGTAAATAAATCATCAACAGGTTTATTGGGTTTTCTTGTCATTATAAAATATTTATCGTCTTGTTTTCAATCAGTGACAAAAAAAACCTGGGACACATCAAATGAATCGATTTTTTTACCAAAATGTGTTAACTTTACCCCTTGAACCTCCCTCCCCCCTTTTCAATGTTGTACTAATCGGTTGAGAAAACAAACAGCAATGGTACGATGAAATAGAAATGTGTTTTTCTTTATCCAACATTGAATAGGGGGCAAGGGGGAGTAATGAATATTTTCAGTGAAGTGTCCCAATAATAATGTCACTGATTGTCTGAAAAATACACGTTAAGCATTTTATAATTTGTTTTGGAAATAGTTTTTCAAATGGCAAAAATGGCGTTAGGACATCTATAGGAGCAAAACACACTGGGAATTTTGACTAAAAAAATTGTCGATATACATATACTGTAAGTTGACAGCGAAAATTTGGCTTTAAAACCACTCGTATTGTTCTGGGAATGAAATAGTAAACAAGCCTGTTATCGCACGTTCGTGCGTAACTACAGTACACGAAAACTGATCAACACTATTCTTACTTCGCATAGTAGCACAAATTAAAGATAACTACACTCATGAACTAACACTTCTGACAAGCATTTGCAAAGTTACTAAGGCTTCCTGCAGGGCATAAAGTTTCACGTTACATGGCCATTGCATTCGCAAGTTACTTTTTCCTTGCGAATTATATAACTTACGATTACTGGAATTCAAATAATACTTAATTCGCACAAATAACCAGCTATTTATGATAAAATTTGCACAAGTAACCACAAGTAACCACAAGTAACCACGAACATTCTAAAATATAGAATGATAATCTAATTTATTTTAATTTGCCATGGTTACTTGTGGTTACTTGTGGTTACTTGTGCTAACTTGTGCTAACTTCTAAAATATAGAACTTTTGATATGGTTACTTGAGTAAAATCGTTTCCAAAGAACAATATCAGTATCATACATTGTTTACTTTGCTACTTGTTTTTTTTTACTGCCCTTTAATTGGGGATGAACTTTCCTAGCGAGAGAAATATGCCGCTCAGAGGGCATTTCCTGTTATTGTGCCTGCGAGCGTTTAGTTTAGAAATTGAGAACTTTCTATATAAACGATTTCAATGACTTTAAATGGCCATATAAACCTTGAGCGTTTCTCTCAAACGCAGTTCTACTGATTCTGTGCGCAATGAAGAATGTTCATACTGGTATTCCATTACCACTAGTATTGTAATATCAAAAATTCAACAGGAAATACAACGCAACGGATAGTATAACATGCTGCAAGCTGTTTGTGAAAGGATTGACATAAACGGCATATCGTTCACCCGCGGAATATTACGTGACTGAAATTCAACCACATTCCATATTATTAATAGCTTTTTGTAGCAGTTTGTCATAGAAAATAGATTGTATCATTTCGAATGCCCATGTGGCATTCTAATATGAAACGAATAACTTTGTATTTGGGTCGCATTTTGCAGGCGCACGTGATTTAACTAACATGTCATCATGAAGGTTTCATGTTTCTGCTTAATTGCATTGAAGAAACAATGTTCCTTTGAAAACAACAAAACAATCTGCTTTTAAAATAATGTTAGCACATCTAGTTAATGTCCCAAACCGAAAAACTTTATTTTTTATTGGCAATTGTAATGTAATAATGCGGTATTTGTATGCAATAGATGGAGTTTTTTAATCAGACAATCAGTGACAAAAAACCTGGGACACATCAAATGAATCGATTTTTTTACCAAAATGTGTTAACTTTACCCCTTGAACCCCCCTCCCCCTTTTCAATGTTGTACCAATCGGTTGAGAAACAAACAGCAATGGTACGATGAAATAGAAATGTGTTTTTTCTTTATCCAACATTGAATAGGGGGCAAGGGGGAGCAATGAATATTTTCAGTGAAGTGTCCCAATAATAATGTCACTGATTGTAGGTGGTTATGGATATATTCATGTCGTGTAAAATAACTCATACATTTAACACAAAAAGAATTGGTGCTAAGTTTAGAAAATTCCTTTGTGCTTAAAACTACATCGTAATGATTATTATTTAACCATAAACACACAATTTCATTAGTCAATTTAATAAGATTACCTTCACTATCAGTTCGTGAATCATAAATTATATTATCGGAATGAGTGTCAGCATACACTAACAAATCAACACCCTGTTTTTTTAAATAATTATTATATACAAAATTAAACTGTGTAGCATCAACATTACCCTCGGCTATACCACATTCCCGATATACATTTCGAATTTCTTCACAAGTAAATAAATCATCAAACAGGTTTATTGGGTTTTCTTTTCATTAAAAATATTTATCGTCTTGTTTTAAAAATGATAAACCCACTAATATTGCTAAAGCAAAACAGCAATATTTCACTGTACGAAATAATACATGGCTAAGAATATAAAATACACCCGTGCGAAATTTACGACCATATTTTTTAACATACATATTACTTTTCACACCGCCTTTATCTGTAGCATTTCCCTTATTCAATCTATTATAAATACTTTTTTCCTTAGTACACTATATTTTTTTTTATTTGTACTTATTCCTGAGGGAAAAGTTTGAACTATTACCTTAATATTCCAACCATTAGCTATTATTTCTTTATTACTCTGCAAGTCTTTCACGGGTAAAACGGCTGTACAGAAAAAACTTTTTGGAGCATTACTAAAGATAAATCTAACATTAATCATCATCACTTTTTACATTTGCCCGCGCAATGTTAATTAAATAAGAAAAAACCAACGATAAACGATTGAATAAAACTAATAAAATTAACCGTTTTTTCCCGTAAAACATTCAATGAAAAATGTTGTTCAGTGACTTTAAATTTTTCTCTACTAATAGTTTCTTTTTTCTTATTAAATAAACTTACAATTTTATCTATATCTTTTTGACTATATTTTAATTTTTTCTGATCATCATTCATCTTCTTTTTTTTTTCTAAAACAAGAAAAACATGCACTTTTATTTTTATTTATGTTTTCGTCTTCACCATCAACACGATCAATAGTAACATCGTATGAATCCTGTATATTAATACATGTCAACGTAGCTATAGGAGGGTTTTTTTTTGATAATAAAGAACCCATTTAAAAAAAAACTAAAACAAAAAAAAGAGAGTAAAAAAAAAAATGATTGAAATTGTTTATATTGAAATTTATTTAAAAACGTATAATTTACCTTATATCGGATATGAAATTCAAGATAATGATCCTTCAATATTATTTACTCCGTATCTTTTAAAGGAATGTTTACTAAATTTTACAGAAGATAAAGAAAAGATACCTATTTCATCAAAGATTTTTAAAACAAAGAATAACAGAATTAAAAAAGGAAATATATAACTGTCCTGAAGATATTATCTATAAAGTAGAATGTTTGGTAAAATTTATTCAGAAACATGAAAAAAATAATGATTATTTAGGAATAAAAACAATATTTAAAAAAAAAATGGTTTAAAAAATTAAGTTACCTCGAAAAAAAACGAAACACTGATAAATCTTAAAGTATACGTCACGTTCTTCAATGTAGAAGTAAAACCTTAAAAAAAATAAGATGTCGTAAACGAACAGCAAAAACAAAAAATGTTGGATTCATTTAGCAAAACAAAATAACTTACGTATCAAGAAATCAAATATCCCCAATGCTGGTGAAGGATTATTTGCTTGGAAAAAACCTTTTAAACCCGATCGTAATATTTCTTATTACACGGGTCAAAAAACAACACAACCCAAATTGGACCGTAAATATGGTAAAAACAATAATGCTGTATATAGTATTTGTAACGATGCAAACAATTGTATCAATGCTTATTTGACAACTCACGCAGCAACACGTTATGCGAATAATGGGAAACCCGGTTCTATATATAAAAATAATTCCGATTTTGTTTACGATCCAAATAATAAAAAAATGCATTTAGAAAGTATAAAACATATAAAAGCACATGAAGAAATTTTTGCAGACTATGGTGATAACTATTGGAAGAGAAAACAACCTTCATAACAATGGTTATTGGAAGAAAAAGAAATTATCGTGGTGGTGATTTTAAGGGGAAAAAAAGACAACGTGGGGGTATTTTTAAAGGGAAAAAAGGCAACGTGGAGGAAATAAAACAATCAATAAATACAGCAATCTTTTTATAAAAGATTTTAAAAAAGAACTTAAAAAAGGAGCTAATTTAGTAAAAAATATAGCAAAACAAGGAACGAAAAAATCAAAAGGTCATTTTCAAAAAGGAGGACTTGTATATCATAGACCCAGAAACAATCTTGAAAAGATTTTAATGTATTAATTTTAAATAAAAAAAATACATTCATTGTATTATTTCGTTAAATAAGAGGATATTGTTCATTGAATATTTTTTACATTATAAGCTCTTATTTCATTAAAAATTTACACTGGTGAAATTATGGTAATCCACATTATATTCGCATTCCCCTTTACATTTTTTACAAGAGTATTTTATAGTTTTATTATAAACAAAAAAATCATAATATAATGCTATAATACTCCTAAAGCACTCATAAGTAAAACAATGTTTTCTATCATAATCTATTATCTTTAAATATTCTCCAATTCCTTTGTTGTTGATACGTGGGAGTCGGTCATCATTCCATGCTTCACATATTTTACGAAGAAATTCATAACATTCTTCTGGAATTTCGCGATTCTCTTGATGTATAATATACATCTGGGGATTTTTTGAACATTCTACTTCCGGTATAAATTTATACCGCAAATATGCTTCATAATCAGCTATAGATATTAGTAGATGATATCTTGATTTTTCAACTTCCACACTTCCTACTAATTGCTAAAAAAAACCGGATTCCAAATAACTATATTGTGTTAAATCGTGATAAATCTTACATACCTCTTGATTTATTGCTCTCTGAAAAATAGCCATTACACTTACACACACATCTTGAAAAAATGATCTTTATATATAGACATATCTACGTATATCCATCGGAATAAACAATAGAAATATCGTAATCAATATAGGGTTTATCAGCTTCACTTGTTTTAATACCATATTTATTAAAAAAATAATCATCTATAAATTGAATGTTTTGAATCAAAATAAAATCTTCGTCAGCAGGTAAATTATAAGCTAAATCTACAAAATGTTTATCATCGTTAAAGAAATTTTGCTCAGGATCAATAAACAATTGATTAGGGCTAAAATAGGGTTTACTAGGTTGTCCAATATATGCCCCAAAATCACCCTGTTCGAATATCTCTTTTTAACTTGAACAATACTCCATCCTAATTCATCTTGATATTTTTCACGAATATTATTTTTAATTTTTACATCAATACTATGAATTATTTTTCGTTTATTCCAAATTTTTTTTCTTGCATCTAATTCTCCCGTAAGATAATTCTGTTTTGCAGTTTGAAATGATCTATTGTCACCAAATGTCAATGAAAAAATCAGTAAATATTCCTGGAGATCGCATATTTGTTTTAGTTTTAAAACCGTCAAGAAAACTCGTTGGTATTACACCGTGTTTCCAAGAACTTTCTTGAAACTCATATAAATTTGTTGCTGATTTTAAAGTAACTGTCCCGAATTTTCTTGGATGATAAAGCCAAAAACGTTCACTTTGATGGATGATTTTTTTCTGACTCATTTTATTGCTTTCCAATAAGAGGAAAAAAATAAGAACGTTTTATTTATACTATATGTATAACGATATCATTTTTTATATATTTAAATGTACAAAGAGTTCTATGATCATCTAATTTTTTTTAAATTTCTCCTTCAATTTTTACAAAAATATTGTTTTTGACAAGATATACATCATTAACAAAATAAAAACGTTCTAATGTACGTTTTATTTTTAAAAAATAAACATTTCTTAAATGTACTTTTGCTAATAAAAGGAAAATACATTCAATATTTTTTTGATTTTTTTAAATCAAAATACAATAGTGTATTTTTTTATTTAGGAAAAAATTTCAGGAGAGAATAATTTTTAAAAATTAAATTCCTTATCATACATAGAGAGTACAGATCGTTCATTAACCTCATCTTCTATTTTACGAAACAAACATGCAGCAAATAAAAGACATTCAAACAAACTACAATGATACAAAAAACATGTTGATTCACTTGTATGATACCAACAATTTCTTGATTTAAGATTATAAAACGAAAGTAAATGATCGTACTTCTCAATTCCAAAATATTCAAGATTAACACAATATAAAATAGTTATTTCTTGAAGTGTTTTAACTAAAGAAGATTCTTTATCACCACCTTTATACCCGATAATAGCATTCGGGGAAAAAACATTACGAAATAAATAACTTAATCTATTTATAAGTTCACTTTGACTAAAATAATCTCTTGATTTTTTTTCAGATAAATAGTCTAAACCATGACATCGATATTGATAGTAGACGGTAGAACGTTCCCTTCGAGTTAGTTCTTTGTAGGGTCACGCCGGGTCAGCTTTCGCCAAAATTCGGCAACTCAGGTGAAGGCAATTACCGCGCCAAATCTACGTTTTTTCTTGAGGGCTTGGGTACTAGCCAATTTGGCAAAAACTATAGCATTGATAATGGTAATTAGATACATACGACATGAAAATGTGAGGCGAATCCAAACAGACGAGGCCTTCAGCTTTCGTTTGTTACCAAATGCGCTATGTTTGCGTGTAGCTTTAGTTGAAAATTTTGCCAGAGCGTCGAAGTCTTTGGACATACTTGAACAGATCTGCTAAAATCGATGAATTTCGGCTTCAATAAAGTTTTTTGTACAATGATTTAAGAAGACATAATAATTCATTTCTTCTTTACGAACTTTATGGTAAGAATCGTATGTTTTTTGTTTTTGCTTAAATTCCTTTAATCAAGAATAAATCGAATATTTCTGGAGTGGTTCGTAGGGGTTTCCTCCATTTTGTTGTAAGATGTCTGTCTGTACTTTATTTGACTATAAATGCTTTCAGTCAATTGGTATCATCTGTATGATACATAGAGAATTAATATTGATTGAAGGCTGCTGTCGAAAGTGTTATGCGTCTATAAAGGATTTCTATACGAAGTTACCTTTTGCATTTGATGATTTCATCAAAGCGAAATGCGAGCAAGCAATACAATAACATTGACGCGGTCACATCACTAATAAAAACAATACATACTACATAGTAATACGTTTATTTGTTGTTATCATACAGAGTCGACTCTTTTCTCAAAACGCTACACAAATAAAGGTCATACAGCGCTTCGCATCTATTACTGGTCTCCAATGTATTAGCTCCATAGGTTTAATATACGTTTTTTTGAAATGCAATTTTATTTCATTATTTGACCCAGACGACCGCATGTTGATATTTGCGGGTTTTGATTTCAACATGTATTTGCCTATAACGTTAGACATGCTCGATCTGAAAGAATATAGTTTACACCATTCGAATTATCTCTTAAAGGGCTTTCACGTTCTGTGTAACATAGATTGGTATCGTTCATAAAACTATTTTCAATTTAAGATTTCTGACCTTGCCTCGGCAAGATTCGATTACAGCGCCAGCGGCTAAGTATTAAATATTTTCAAGCTAATTTAGAAATATGTACACGAAAATAGTTTTATAAATGTTGCAAATCTCTAATACATGGCAAATGAAAGCCCTTGAAAAGCGTTACCTAATGGTATGAATTATATCAATACTAGTTTAATATGCCATGCGCTATAAGTGAAAAAATTACAATTAACAGTAACAACTTTTGACAGGCGGACATGTTAAAACGTACTCTAACTTAAATGCTTTTTAAAATAACTTTTATTAAGCCTACAGATTTCATGTTTACATAACTAGTAGAAGACTTCATGGGCTTTAAACAAACATAACATGAGCTACATCTGTCTATTATTTTGAAAGAAAGAGTCAGGTTTGTGGGATCTAACAAGAATTATCATATTGCTTTCACTGAATATCCGCTGTACATTTATTTGCATAGTGCGGTCTCAGATGGCCATATTTTCGCGCATCCTGACCCGGCGTGGGTTTTAACTTGCCATCATAACAATGATAAATAAAATACTTCTTCGTTTGAAGTTCGAGAAGAGTTACTTCACGATAACTGGGTCTCTCTCCCTTAAACTGATAACATTCACAATCCATTATATGTGTGATATGGGATAAAAATAATTTTTGTCGTTCTTGGGATATTTCTTCTTTACATTTGTTTAATGCACAATTATATTTACCCATATACAACTCCTCGAGACTCTCTTCAGATTTTTCTGTTGATTATCAGTTGTCTCTAACGGGATGTAGTCATCTGCTTCTTTAATTTCGCTGTTCACGTTCTTCTTCTCAAATATTTTTGCCATCTCTCTCTCTTGCAACTCAGACTGATATTAATTATTTTCGAACTTACATCAGGTTTTATAATTGCATATTGCGTTACTATGTGTCACTGTGGGTAGGATGGTTTGACCAATCAGAGCTCGTTCATTAAAGCTTTCATGTCATACAGATGATTTGTGATACTCATGTACAATGAATATGTGTTGTAGGAATTAGAGACGCGAATCCATAATTAGCGATTTCTTCTCAACAAATACTCTGGGATTAGTTGACCTAATGATGTGCTGTGGGATTAAATACACGAATCCCTAATTTTGATCTTAAAACACACACTGGGATTAGTTTATATGTTGTAATCACAATAGTACTTTTCAAATTTTTATCAAAATCAATTTCGTATTAAATTCTTTCATCAACACTGGGAAAGATCGCGTGTGCCAAATATATATTTTAGCGAATGGTAAAATAGTATATATACAAGTCGATTTTTTAAAAAACGCGTTCCATCATTCGTTTTTGAGAATGTCGTTAAACATTGGTGATAAAAGAAACTATGAGCAAGCTAATGACCAAGAAATCAATATTAAGACGATATTGAAAATTGTTTATAATATACAACATTTTCGTAACCGTTACATTGGATTATTATTTGCCGTCTGTGACTTATTTGTCTATTACTATGGGGGAATTATTGAATGTATGGAAATTGAATCGAAAACAAATTGGTCAGGGGTATGGAGACTACGCATATATTGAAAAAATGAAAACTGAAATGAACCAAGATGAATGCAAGGATTGGCGAATCTTAACAGATAAACAACACTATATAATACCCGTAGTTCATACACAACGAAAATATTATATTTATGGTGAAAAACTATGTTCGCGTTATCATAAATTACTATTAATACCCGCTCAAACATTATTTAAATCTATTTTTCATTTGAATGATAATCATTCCGATATTTTTTTTATTGAAATTCAAACAAGTTGTTACCCTAGAAATGATATTTACCAATTTATTTCTATTACTATTAATGATGATCAAACTACAATTCCTAAACCCATAGGATATGGAGGGTCTTATCTTTGTAATACATTACATAGACTTAATCGTTGTTTTAGTCGTGAATTTACATATTGCTGTATTTATTTATATTTTTTAGATCCGTTTTATTTGAAGGCTACTTTTTATTATCTACATAATTTAGATAACTATGAGAAAATAGTTTATCAACTTGCAAGTTGTTTTATTTTCTTTTGCGAAAATCATAATCCTATATCAAAAATTAACGCTAATAACGATAGGATTTATAATTTTAATCTCGATAAGATTGTTAAGCTAATGATAACGAAACCCCCCGCCTATTACCTGTTGTTATAAAAAATTGTCAGAATTACTCTTATTGGTTTAAATTGTTTTATAAGACAAGTGAAAATTATAAGTTTAAAGTAAGTTTATTTTCTGATCTAGTTAAAAATAATAGTATTATACAAAATAATAGACCCATTAGTTTACAATTTTACCCTCCGCATTTGGATATATTATATAATTATACTATAAGGGTAAGGATTACATCTGATCATACTAGATCATCTACTTTTTATTATTAAGAGTATTATAGAAGCATATAATATTAACTATGAAGATCCTGACATTATAATACAGAGTATTGAAAAATTGTATTTAGACTAATTTAAAAAATTCATAGAATATATTCAACAACCAAAACCAAGTGTGTTTTTTGTCATTGGGGAATAAAATGAATTTAAGATGAGAATTTATAAAATCTAAAATTGTTTGACGTACAAACAATTTTATATAATATTCTTCATTATCAATGTTTTTATATCTAAAAAAACATAGGATTAAAGCAAAAAATGCTATTATTTGTCCAATTTCATGTCTATCCATCCGATTATATACATCCAAAAGTTCACGTGGAATTTTTAAATGTTCAATAATATTTTTAAAAAAATTCTCATGATCGTCAAGACATTTCCACACACTTTTTTCCATATTTTTATTGATTTTTATTTCAAAACGAGCCAGTTCTTTTACCATAATATTCCACACCTCCATGATTTCACACACTTTACTGATTTTTTTTATTTACAACAATATCATTTTATACATTTTGGTTTTCTTTTTTTAAATTCATGCTTTCTTTTTATTTCCTTATTATTATCCATTATATATCGTTTTTCCATAAGATCACTCGTAAATTTTTTAGAACGCCATTGCAAATATTGTTTATTTATATATAATTTCTCAATATAGAGACCCTCTAACTCACGATATTTATCGCGTTGTGTACAAAAAATATCTTGATCATAATTCGAATAGATTGACATTCGTTTTTCTTCATGATGTTCATCGCCTTTTTTTTCACGTTTCATATAAATTAAAGAACGTTTAAAACATCTTTTCTTCAATGGAGGATCGTTCAATACTTCTCGATCGTCTTCCTCTTCTTCTTCTTCTTCCTCTTCTTCACACAGTTGTATTTCTTGTGGAAATAATGGTTGGGGTGATGTAGACATAGGTGGTGGTGGTGGTGAAAGAGGAATAGGAGATAATGTTGGGGAAAGAGCGTTTGCTAATTCATCAACAATTTGTAATAAATGTGTTCCTTGAACGGGTACCATTTCATCACACATTCGTATTAAATTCACAGGAGAAGGAATAGGGATTTGTCCAAAGAAATCAATGGGCATTTCGTGTATGTAATTATCTTATTCATCTTCTTGAGCGGGTAATTCGTATACCTGTGGCGGTGAAATCGTTTGCGGTGGAATAGGAGATGTATTATACTTTGCTTGCGGGGTTTGAAGAGGTATATTATACTGTGCTTGCGATAGTAGAGGTGGGGGGTTTACATGCTGAGGTAGAGACGGTATCTTTGCCTGCCGTGGCGACGTGTTATACTTCGCTTGCGGGAGTAGAGGGTATATGTGACTGGACTGTGCTTGAGCAATCGGTACAGCGAAATTTAATTGCGACTGTGCGATGTCTTTAGTTGGACGATGTTTGACGTTCTTTCTTCTTCTGATTTCTTGACTGTATGATGTATATTGTTCATCATCTGAAATATCCAGACCCATTTTACGATATTCTTGTTGCTGTAGACGTCGTTGTTTTAACATTTTGGGAATATATTTTCCTTTACTTTCAATCCGAGCAATTGTTTTTCCACTTTCAACATTTTTCTGGGTCTGCTTCACATCGAGCCATAATTATATTGTGACTAAAAAATTTAGAATCAAATGCTTATAAAAAAACAAGCTAAAAAAAATGGGGTAACCTGATTGGTTGAACTTGATTCCATAATAAAAAATCGGGGTATTCTCATTGGTTGAATGATAAAATAAATATTATAAGATAGCCTTGACGATTACTAATACATGTAAATCTTTTTAATCTTTTTGTTGACTTAATGCTAGGGTACTCGTTGTTTAAATATTTATCGGTAAAACGTTGTAGGGAAAGACATAAAAGCATTTAGGAGTAATATTTTTTTAGAACACTTTCAAAATGATTGCGGGTACTAAAGAAAATACTCTGTTGGCTATAATGATCGATTTAGCTAAGTATTTTTCACATATTGATTATCAAGTGCTTGAATGTCGTAAAATGGATATGTTACCCAACAATGAACGTGCCAATAGAATAATATATAAGATATTATTGTTATGGGATGAGAAATATATATATACCTACTCATCGGACGATTTTACACATTTAATCGGACAGTTTGTGAATGTACAGATCGAAAGTCTGGAACCTCCACCCTATCAGCCATGAATCAAGCAAAATTTATAGATATAATATCTATGAGGAATCTATCTCGTGAACGAAATCTACAGTTAATTGGCTCAAGACCAATACCCAAACCCGCTGGCGAACCGACACAGATGTATGATCTTTTTTAACGATGAATATAACAATTATTTTAAAATAGAATTCGATTCATCCCAACACGATAAGATTGGTAAAAGTGTGTATCTTACCAATCATTATATATTCATTGTAAAATATATGAGTTAATCCTTTGTATATATAGACATCTCTACCCAAAACATTTTATTATTAGACAAGACTCATCATGGCAACAAGTATAGATATAAACGAAATTAAACTTGATAACGTTAAGTTATACACCTCTGAATTTTTATATACAATTTGTAAGCACTCTGATTTTTATGTTGTTGACTTTATGAGCGAAGCAAACACTTGGTTAGATGACCGGCGCGGGATAATATTAAATCTGTTTTGACATGTATGAATTAATTAACACTCTCTCCGATACTTATTATCCATCCAAAATTGTTTAACGGGAATATTAAAATATATACTAATTTGTGTAAAAAGTGTAAAATAGAGTATCAAAAAGCATAAAAATATGTTTAAATAAATGTAAAAATGCTTAAATATCTAGAATATAGACGTATTTAAACATATACCCCTACGGAAATATATATTTCACGGGGCTAATCCCCCCAAAATGGCCGCTAATCCCTACGAGTAATTAATAAATCAACTGAATAGACAGGCTAGAACTCATAAAAAATCGTATCTGCAAAATACCGAAACAAAATGACCGCTAATCCCAACAAGTATAATACATCAAATTTTGACATCGTAGACCCAATTGCTAATTATAAACACGCGTCTTTAATCCCGGCAACACATATTCATTGTCCATACCTATATTATTAATCAACTGCTTTGACATACGGTAGTGATTAGAATAAAACGCTTATTATATATTCGCGTCCATAATCGTCTAACAACACTCATTGTTCCTACCCATAATAATTCATTTGTTTTGACATGTACGTATTAAAGAACGATCTCTGATTGGATAGATACGGGGGAGTCTTTGATTGTACAAACTCTGATTGGTCAACCCCGCTAAACCATTGTAATAGCCTCGCAGACCGCGATTATAAAAATAAGGGGAACGGACAATTAATCTCAAACTCAAAACCCGACTCGTACAAGATTTCAAGCAAGAAAAATAATGGAAAATACACACGAAACACCAATAAAATTCTCCTTCGATGAGTATGAGCCGCCGAAGGAAGACTACAGAGATACTGTAAGTAGCGATAGTAAAATGATTGCTGTGTGTAAAAACGTCGTATATTTATTATGTTATATTTTTTCTTAGAAAGAAACCAATGTGCAGACTCCTCCGCCGATACCCGATAATGTGGAAACAAATGTACCCGGCGTACCGCTTTACGCAGATGAAGAAAGCGATGAGGAAAGCGAAGAAGAAGGAGAAGAAGAGTGGGTATTCAGAGTCCAAAAGGACTCTGAGTATAACTTTGACAGCGATACCCCTCCAGAACACGACGACGGACCGCTTCGTATGGGAATACGTAGACACAAAGGGTGAGGCTTTCATGTTTTTCGAGAGCACACAACAAATGATTAAAATGCCCTAGTATTAAAACTGATATTTATTTTTTTTAAATATAGAGGGGTGGATTATTGAAAAAAAACGAACATACAAATAACTTTTTGTCTTTATATGTATTTTTGTAAAAATCTTTTTTGTGCTTGTAAATATTCCATGTTTTAAAAACAATTCATCCAACTTCTACATCGTATGTGTGTTTTTACTATAGCTAACTCTTTCAATCATACGCTAACGAACAACCCTGGCGTAAAATAAGCAATTGATAGAATAAGGGATGACCTGAATGTCACTATGGACCAGAGTCAATCTCATTCCAATCGCAAATTCGACTACGGGTGAACGCGCGCCAATGCAGTTTTAGTAATAAAATACTACGGCATATTGGAAGATGTCAGATTCTTGTACCGAAGCACAACTTACAAGCGAGCAATACACACACAACTGAAAAAATATGAAAAAAACATCTGCTTATATACTCAACAATTCTCTTAAAAAATTTTTTGGCTTTCCTCCAAATTTTTTAAAACACTTTTACGGTATAAAACTTTTTCCAAGGTACAACTCTAATTTTTATTTTGAAATATCTCATCTAAAATTATTTTGAGAACATTTTTCAACTATAACCAATCTCTCAAACTTTTTGGAAGACTTAAAACACCAAAATAATTTTTTGAGATATATCATCTAATAAAATATTTTGAGGAAATATCATTTTTAAAAATACAGTAACTAGGGAATATCAGGCATTCGGCCATAAGATGGCGTCGAGGTAAGAGCTCCATGATGGAAATTTCTATTATTAATTCTATAAGTCAAAATGTGGGTTTATTTTTATTTCAAAAAACATTACAACTCTTCAAATAAAAATATGGAAGTTTTTCCAAAATGTTGGTTTATTTTTATTTCAACAACATTACAACTCTTCAAATAAAAATATGGAAGTTTTTGGATGGCACGTGCACGTAAGTATAAATCACATCGGGTGAGGTATGATGGTTATGTATAATTTTTTGCATTTCTTTTTTCAAAACGAGGTGTGTGTGTCAGTATATATATCACAGTGTAAATGATGATCTGGAATAAGTGCTGTCGCGGATTGCTATATGGGGTTGAAAGCAGTGATGAACCAGGAACAGGATGTTTAGTCGCAGCATTTCTTGTTCCGAATAATTTATGATCAGTGTGGAAAGTTTGCAAATTAAGAAACCAAACATGTCTAAAAGTGAAAACTCGAGTTTCACTTTAGACATGTTTGTTTTCTGTGCAAACTTTCCACACTGATCATCAGTTGTTTGAAACACTAAAATCTGTTACTAAACATCCTGTTCCTGGTTCATCAATGCTTTCAACCCTATATAGCAAAAGACGTCAGTACTTGCTTAACACTATTCACCTTGAATGACCTTCAATCTCTCTCTGGTCGTAAAACTCAGGGACGATCAAAAAACTGGTCGTACAACAACACGATCATACTATGTGATATATATACTCTTGACCGCGACCACCTTATTTTGAATATTTTTATACAAAAAACCTCTTGTATACGACCAGGTGCATATCCCCCTGATTTGATTACTGGTCGTTCTTGACAGGGTGACCACACCTTAAAACTATTCAACCCCTCTGGAAATATGGGACTGGACTGTGCTCTGATTGGTCAATTCAAATCATTCTTGATTCTGATTGGCTTAGAGCTCGGTCCAGTCCCTAAACACATTAATAATAATAATAATAAGTATATTACTACTAGAGAGAAGGTTACAATGATGTACTGATTTGAATGATATATATATATATACTGCCTATATTCGGCAGTCACTATATATGATCAGTAATGCACATAGGAAATATACATATTTCAATTGAATCAGTACATCATTGTAACTTTCACACTCCATCTGAGTCTCGGGTAGCTCAATGGTTAGAGGGTCTCACCAGCAATCAGAATGTTACAGGTTCAATTCCTGTCTAAGAATAATTTTTCTGATAATATGAGCTTGCATAACAATCATCCATGTATCGTCTGTCTCATACTCCGAGCTCTTCCTTATTCACTGCAGCAGTGTATATATTAACACCGACAAGTATAGTACAGTACTGTAATGCTTGTTTATGCTACAAAATTGTAGGCCAGGCCAAGGTCGCAGTATAGTCTGCATGTTTTTGCATCCTAAAACTACCAGTACTGTATATAGGCTAATTCAAATTTTTAAATTGTTCCATATGATAGGTACAAACTTTAAAACTTGCTCTACGATTGTGATTTTTCGTTGGCTTTCTAATGGTATATAGCATAAATCTCTCTGTTAAGTATTTAAAAATGTATATATTATACAGTACAACACTTACAGCTAACAATAACAAATTGTTAACATGACTAACAGGTATATGGTTGTTTTTATTGAAGAGTACGATAAAAATGTTGTTCTGCGTACTGTGTAGGCACTAGGTAGTGTTATAAATACATGTAAGAAATCGTGACATGACGCCATGCCAAAAGTGAAGATCAAATCTGCAGAATAATCTGAATGCGATTTTGCAAGAGACGAATGTCACAATAACGTTGAACGATTTATCGCCTGTTTACCTTTATTTCTTAAAGTAAGCGAATCATGTAATGAAGAAACTTTTGCAGCTTTTGCGGTGGACGCACGTCTTTCTGGTGTTATTGTCATCGGCAATTGCCTTTTCGCTCTTGATATCGCTTTGTCTGCGTATTCGGAACGGCAGACAGCTGAGTGCTGGACTGACGGATTTGCAAGTGCGTCTTCAGAAAATCGAAGTTGGCGAAAGCATTTCTTATTGTCCTAGCACAAGGACGGCAAACTCTATCTGAAAGGTAATCAGATTTAGATACATCCAAATCAAGTCGTTTGCCATCATTTGCAAGAATTGATCCTTTGACTTCCTTGCTTTCCGATTGTTTAAACAGGTTCTCCGTCGAACACTTGGAACTCCCACGTTTGGCTTTGAAATTAAGGTTACATACACGACAAAAATCGTCTATACAAACCGCTTTTGGCTTTTGGTCCTTTCTTATTCGCAGATTTTGTTGGAGTTCCTTTACTGTTTTTATTTACATTGGGGAATGCTCTTTGAATGAGGTTTTTTCACTAAGAATTTTGTACGAATATTATTAATGTGACGGGTAATAAATGTGAATACTAATTAAGTGGGCGTAATCGATTAACCCCCATGATTGTTGAAGGCTCTCCTTCCTCCTTCCTCTCCTTCCCCAATGTGCAGAGAGCCGGCTCGCAGGCTACGGCAATCATAATCTCGTGCAGAAGAAATTCGGGAAATTAAACAACTACTATGAACTACGAGTGGACGTAGCTAGAATTTCGAATACAATTACGATAGTATACTGCCAACTAGAAATATGTGTACGCAACAACCCCTCGCCCGCTTACTGTTTGAGGCATTAATATTGCCAATCTGAAGAGATTTTCAAACTGCTTATTTTTTGGGTGCAATTTGTGGGAAGTGCACTGAACAGAACACAAGTGGGAATTAGTCTGCCAACACTAAATTGTCTCGCAGACAGCGTTAGAAACCAATTGTGTAACTCTTGATTATTGAAATTAATAATTAATTTTATTAATACGATGATACATAGATTTTATTAATTAATTAATCTAATTATTTCACCAATATATCATTAATTCAGGATGAAATTCCCTTCAGCTGCTTGTACAGTATATATTCTGCAAAAGCTGTGTAAATATATACATTGCAGCTAGGACTGACATTGTCTAGGCCTAATACAGGACAAAGGTGTTTAGAAAGACACACTATGCCATTGACCAGACCAGCATGCCATATATCAGATGAGCGTATAAACACTATAGCCAGCCAGTATGGTGCATGTTTACACCAAGTGAGTAAAATGTAAGCCAGTCCCAAGGTGGCGTCCGGCCAGGTTGGTCCTACTATACCAGTACTCTCTATATAGGCTAACTAGAAATACGAATCCGCAATAATCCCCTCGCCCGCCTTTTCTATCCCCCCCCCCCACTACGGGAATTTCCCATCCATGGTGCCCAGACCTCGCACGCCGTGGTAGTGTTTTTTTTTAATGTTTGAACGTTATCTCGGCCAATATTTAACCATTGTAACTCTGAAAACAGATTTGGAATTAGCGAGTCAACATACATAACATACGTGTTTACTATATTACTAGAACGTGAATACCCTTCGTAAAAACGGTTCTATGTACTTAGAAATTAGTCGGCTATAAGCTGGTCACTTCGTCGTATATTATTTTGAACGTTATCTCGATCAATATATAACCGTTTTCAATTCTGAATACAGATTTGGAATTAGCGAGTCAAAATACATACTCGGACTCGGATTTCTATTTCCTCAAAAAACTATGTCTATTTTGGAAAAAAAACCCTTTGAATCCGTTTCAATTTTTGCATTCGCAATCATGTGACGGTTTCAATTTAAATATTAATTCAAATACTGAGTATCTAGTTACCAGGACCACATTTTCCGATGTCGCGCGGACGGCGGTTGTGGAATAATATATATATATTATATATATATATATATATATATATATCAACAAATAAACACGATCCGAGATCAGGATCCGCTGGCATCTCCCGTGATAAGGGACTAAACGCTTATCGATATTAGCACCCCACCTCAGGCCTTCGGCCGGCGCTTCGCGCCGGGCGAGAGGATTATCAAGTATTGCAATTATCCATTGTGGATGAGGTGGCAAAGTGAATGAGTGAAACAATGGTGATGAATAATTTAAATAAAATCTGCCATTCAAAGTTATTTGTTATTCTGCAATATAATCCCCACGCCCGACGCGAAGCGCTGGGCGAAGGCCGAAGGCCTGAGGGCGAGGGTGCTAATATCTACCGGCGTTTAGTCCCTTATCACGGGAAATGCAATAGGGAATCCGATCTTGAATCCAGTTTAATTATAAATATATATATATATGGATCAACGGCCCTCGTGAACGGCTCGGAATATTTGGTCCTGGTAACTAGATGGTAATTTTGAATTAATTGCAAAAATTGAAACGGTATTCAAAGTGTTTTCAGTTTTCAAAGAGATATAGTTGTTTGAAAAAAGTGAGTTTGAAAACAAATTTATTGCTATGGATAAACAACAAGGAATACAAAACAAAAAGAGAAGCGGAAGAGAAAGAGAAAGGCGGCAAGAGCAAACCGAGGAGCAAAAGGTCGAAAGACTACGAAAAAAAGAGAGCGACAGCGACAAAAGCTGGTAAATGAAACCGCGGAGGAGAAGGAAATTCGGAAGGGGAAGAGGAGGGAAGACTACAAAAAGAGGTTCGAAGTAAGTAAGGGAAAGAGAAGAGAATATCTTAAGGAGAGCTCGAAGGAGAGGAGGCAGCGAGAATGTAGAGAAGAGCGAGAAAGTAGACTGCAAGGCTTAGGACGAAGGTCCCTGGAACGGCTAGATTCAGAAAGCTCACAAGTGTGGTACTGAAATGCTGGCGGTTATAAGACAAAATGCCACAGCAAGAATAATAGAGTCAGAGACGTCAGAAAAACGGGCTGAAAGACAGCACAGCACGTTCTAAGACAAAATACAGTAGAGAGAGTGACGTCAGAAACGGGTGAAGAAAGGGAAAGAAGGTTGGTAATTGTGGGAATAAATCAAGCAGAGAAAATTGAAAACGAGAATGTGCCAGAACGAGAGGAAAGGATGGAGGTTGCGAGAGAAAGTGCAAGAGAGAGAAGGGCGAATAACGTGTCTTTTCAGGAAGAGAATGTTGATAGTCGCGACGAGTATCTGCACCAAGGGGGATGGGAGGATACAGAGAATCCCTTACACGAGCAAGAATGGGTCAGGAGCGAAATGGGTAATTTCCATTCGAGCCAAGAACAGCTGCAGTATCGCCAGTGTACTGTGTGCAAAGAAACCTGGCCAACCAAGCAGAATTTAAATAAAGATCCAGCGAGATATTTATGCACGAGAGATAAGAAATCACCGAAAGTGTACAGTGGAGAAAATGACATGGACCCAGGTATTGTCCCCCCACAGTTAGAAGGGTTAACCTAGATAGAGGAAATGCTAATTGCAAGGGTGTGCCTTTAAAAAGTGTTTATAGGAAATATGGTGGTCAGAGGGGTACAAGGGACATGTTCTTAATTTACCCCAAGATATTCAAAGTTTTTTTTAATAGTTTGCCTTCGAGAAGACATGGCTTATGCATGCATGTTATGCATACATATATGCATACATATATGCATACATGTTATGCTTGACAGCCAAGAAGCCCTACTTCAAAGGTGTAGAGATTGACCGTGAGGCAATAAATTGTTTACCAGAGAATGGTATTCCTAATGGCCTGAGGTTTGTTATTGATACAGATGTATCTCCTCATGAAGATGAGGATGAAGGGCCACCTCAGTATCATGCAGTAGATATAATGATGTTGTTGAAGAATCTGTTTTAGGGGGAGAAACGACATCATTCATTCCTCAGCGTCAAAGGCAGAGGAAGGATCAAGATGCAATTCGTGAGACAGTGAATAATGAAGACCCATTAGCCTGGCCAACTAATGAAGGTAATATTGTCAATGAATTTAGAACAGATGGTCTTGCAACAATGGCATTTCCTACACTGTTCCCATTTTGGAAAGGAGACCCAACCACACGGGCAAGACAACATGGTGTGACTCTGTCAGAAGAATTTAAGCATTTGGTTAAGTTTGCTGAAAGGTTACCAAATGGTAAGTACAGGTGGAGGTTTGCTTCTCATTGTAAGATAGGTGCAAAATTAGTAACAAAGACAAATGACCATAGGTTAAATTCTCATAATGGTGATGATTGAGAATTGGAGAGCTAATGTTGATTTACAGGTCATCGTCGACAAGAATGCATGTGCACGGTACATGGCAAAGTATGCAGCAAAGGGTGAACCACGCTCAAAGCGAGCATCAGAGATTTTGGGCTCCTGTATGTCAAGGTTACAGGATAATGATAAAGTATCTTCGGCAATCAAGAAAGCCATACTCCAAGTAGCTGGAGATCGAGATATGGCAGCGCAAGAAGGAGCACACATGCTTCTAAGCGTGCCTTTGATAGGGAGTACTTATAGTTTTGTTACTGTTTCTTTAGATAATAGTAGGAAGGTTGTCATTGACAACGAGAACCAAAGTGATGAAGTGTTGCAAAAATCGACCATTGAAGAGTATGGTAAGCGTTCAACTGCCAACGGTAAGTGTCAATGGTTGTCTCAGTTGAATTTGATGCAATATGTGTCACAGTACACAAAATATCGTTCACAGGTAAGGAAACGATCAGTTCCCTATATTGTACGGACATTCCCAAAGTTCTCGGGAAACCCTCACGGTCCAGATTTGGGCAGATATTGCAAATATCAGCAAATCAAATTCAAGCCTTTGGAGGGTGAACCATCAAATGCATGGGGCAATGAGGCAGAAAGTGATGAAATGTTTATCAATACTTATCACCTATTTTTGCATACTTACTTTGCTGAAGAGAATGTCATAGGTCATTGTGAAGAAATGTCAAATATGTTTGAACGACAATCATATCAGGATTTAGAAGGTGCAGAAGTTAGCGATAATGATGACACCAATGAAAGTGATGATGATGGAACAAACAATGAGCAATGTGAAGAAACTGATGATTGGATGTTGCTTTGCAGGTTGAATCGGGATTATGAGCAATCTGGTGACCTGGTGTTGGAGAATGGAACTGGCTGGTTTTATGGAGCAAGGTCAGTGCCAATGGAGCTGTTAAGGTAATGCCCAGGGTGGATTTCCAAGCAGAGGAAAGATGCAGAGGAACTAGATAGACAACTCATTACTGCGCAACCACAGAGTGGTCATCCTGCCATTGATCAAGCAACTTTGAATGAGAAGCAGCGACTGGCTTATGATATTGTAACATCCCATGCTCAAAGTGTTGAGACATCTGAACCAGTTTGTATGATTGTCTGTGGAACTGCTGGGATAGGTAAGACATATCTAATAAATGCTTTGAAGCAAGTGCTTGGAGAGAAATGCTTAGTAACTGCAACTACAGGCATAGCAGTATTTAGTTTAAATGGCCAGATGTTGCATTCTGCAGCACAACTTCCAATTCATGACCATAGAGAGCTTCAGGGTGAGTCGTTACAGCGTCTGCAGTTAAAATTAGTAGGAAAGGCTTACCTTATTGTTGATGAAATGTCAATGATTGGTCACAAGATGTTCTCTTGGCTAGACAATAGATTACGTGCTGGTACGGGGAATCAAAATAAGCCATTTGGTTGGATTTCAGTGATTCTCCTTGGTGACTTTGGTCAGTTGCCACCAGTCTGTGATCGAGCATTATATGTTTCTGGGAATGGGTCGATTATTGAGCATAGTCTCTATCGTTTGTTTAACACAAACGTTGTTATTCTTGATGATATTATGCGACATGCTGGCAGCAATCCTGAAGCGATAGCATTCAAAAGTTTGCTGCTGAGGATAAGAGATGGGAGAGTTACGGAGGAAGATTGGAGTCTTCTCCTTCAACATTCACCCAATAATGTTGACATGGTTGAATTTAATGCAGCAATTAGATTGTACTTTGAAAAGAAGAGTGTGGCCGAGTACAACTATGAAAAGCTGAAAAGTACTGGACAACCAGTAGGCAAAGATTCAGGCAAAGCACTCTGGCCATGGTGCCTCGGCAGCAAAATCAGATGAAGCTGGAGGTTTAGATGCCATTGTATTTCTTTCAAAGAATGCTGAAATCATGCTAACATCCAACCTTTGGGCAGAGGTTGGCTATATGTAATGGCTCATTCGGAGTAGTTGAACAGTTTTGGTATGCAGAGGCTGCAGGACCTCCAAGTTTACCAGTTGCAGTGTTGGTACATTTCCCTTGCTACACAGGACAAACATTTATATCAATGCTTGTGAGTAATGCCTACCGGTGCCACCAAGGATATTTGAATGGATGGTTGATGGCAAGTACTTGTCACGACAGCAAATTCCTTTGAGATTAAGGTATGCAATGACCATCCACAAGTCGCAGGGACAGACTTTACCAAAAGTTGTCGTTGACCTGGGTAAAGGTGAGAAAGTGGCTGGATGTACATTTGTAGCTACATCAAGGGTAAGATCCATTAATGATATTGTGTTTGAGCCAATGACATTTTGATCGTTTGAGAGCAATTGGCAGAAACAAAAACATGCAAAAGAGAATTGAGGAAGAGGAGAGGCTGACATTATTGTCAGAACAAACAATAGTTGAATATAAAGTATTGTAATCACAAATAATATTTGAAGTGGATTGACAAGATTTGCCAATCACAGGTTGTGAGTACAGGTGTGTATGTGTGTATGACTTTTGCTGTCTGGCTGGTGCAGACATGTGCATAATATGCACAGATTTAACCACGAATGCAGGACAAATTTTAGTAATTAAATGTGATTGGGAGGGGATATTATCCCAGGAAACAATTTTATACCTGTAAATGTTTTTCTGAGGGATTATTTGCCTGGTATTCAGACACTTTTAGTGTTTCCGAGGGTGGCGACCTGCGTAAAATCAATGTGTTTGCTTTGAATTTACGTTCAAGGTAAATTTGCCAGACACTGGACACTATTTGTGTTTTCGAGTGAGGCGTCCCTGGGTGAATTCATTGCATTGCTTTGAATTTGCTTTCGAGGTATCAAGCCGGCACTGGACACAATCTAATTGTGTTTTTGAGTGAGGCGTCCTGGGTAGAAATGTTGAGTCTACTTTCGGGGAATAAAAAAGATGTGTGGAATGTCTGCACCTTGCATGTTAATGATGAGCATTAAAAGGCCAGTTGAGATTCTAAATCATTTCATAATTCTCCAAAAGCAAAAATGAAATTTGGAACACCAAATATTATATAAAATATATATATTTATTTTATATGCATACATTTTAATATTCATTTCTTTTCTGTAGTAAATTAAATAGAAATTATTTCAGATGTGTACCATATTATTATGCAGATGAAGGAAAAAAATGAATTGTGATTTCTCGAAAGGTATGATAAAAGTAAACTGGAATTATTTATCAAAAAAAGTTTTCAAAAAGAAAGAGCTCATTGGTAATTTGCCCTTGGCAATACAAGGCCAAGTTTACAGGACCTTTCCTTGATCAAGGAATGAGATATTAATACTTACCATCAAAGCCCAATTTAAAAAATATCATCAAAGCCCAATTTTCGAAAATAGTACGTATAGCCAATGAAATCACCTATCACATGACTGAGGCTGGATACTCGAGTAAAACACGTAAAAATCATATACCACCACAGTTATTAGATCAAACCCGGTTTTGATCTAATTGCTGAGATCTTAATTAATAATTCATTTTTTGGAGAACGAAACGACCTGCCTCCATCTTCGCTCATCCTCAACTGAACAGAGTCTGTTAATTTTCTGAATACATTTTACACACCCTCGTGAGTTCAGTCCCATGAGGGTTTGTTCTCAAATGCGTTTTAAAGTGCCACTGCGATCAAATTTTTACATATCGATATTTTTACGTATTTATAAAGCAGAGCTGCTAAATATTACTCGGTCGAAACCGTTTTGCGATTTGACGATGGCAAGTATTATTTTTCTTACTCCGAATCTGGAGTTGTTATGTCCGCCATATGTTCATGTTCCTGTCCAGCGTAACGAAGTGACGTCAGATTCTCAACGCAAAGACTCCACGTGGCTAATTCTTCAAGTAAATCAAGGTCGTTTTTTTCAAATTCTTCGTCTGAAAGGCTGGACATTTCATCTACTTCTCGAAACAAACAAGAAAACAAATAACCTCGACCGAAATTCAGGCGTAGCATTGGGAATCTGACGTCACAAAAAATATTATCTTTTGAAATTGCGGGCTCACTTGGAACACGTTTTTAGTAATGGTGGCCTAAATAATAGTGATTTCAGAGCTCAAAATACTTACTTCAAAATTTTACTTTTTTTTTTTAATTCTAGTTTTTTTCAAATTTTAGTTTTTTTTTTACATCGACGATCACTTTCGACCCTGAAATACTATTCTATGCTAAAGAAAATCTAAAAGACTGGATTGAATTTTCATCGTAGTGGCACTTTAAGTAAACATCCAATTAAATCCCTGTTCGATTGAGAGGCTTCTCAATATAAACAACTCGTTTATCGTGATTCATCAGGGAATATGTGACTCTGATGACATTTTTGAAGAAAGATTGAAGGACTTGAAGGGGCATTTGGTTAAAAGGGGTTTTGAAGGAAAATTTGTAGATTCTCAATTTACTAAGACCAAAAGTAAGAATAGAGATAGTCTCCTTTGTCAAGGTAATAGATCTAAGAAGAATGGTAGGATACCGTTTGTTGTAAACTTCCACCCGGCATTGACTAAGGAAGGAATATTACTGAGTCACTTTGGCCGATTTTACGAGCGTCGGATGACATGACCAAAGTATTTGGAGAAAAGCCAATGGTGGCTTTTAGAAGATCTAGAAAATTTAAGGATGATTTGGTGCATGCTAAACTAAAGGGAGAGGTTGCACGAACAAAAGGAATGAGGAAATGCGGAAAATCGCGTTGCCAAATATGTCAATTTGTTGATGAGGACCATACATTTGGTGGGGATGGGGATTATTTTATTAATTTCCCCTTTGATTGTGATTCTGCGGGGGTTGTTTACCTTATTAAGTGTAAACGATGCTCGAAGATCTATGTGAGGAGTACGATAACATCATTTCGTAAAAGATTTAATAATCATAAGAGTAGTGTTAATAGGTTTGGTAAAGGTGTTAGGGGAATAGCGGGAGAACATTTGTATGCACATTATTTTGAACCAGGACATAGGATTAGAAAATATTGTTGTTAAAATAATAGATATAGAGCTGATGTTAATGACCCGACGGGAAGAGAACTAGGCTTTTGGGCGTATAAATTGGATTATTTTGTACCAAAGGGATTAAACATTCGAGATTTTTTATAATAATTTAGCATATTTAATTAATTTTTATGTTTATATAAGATGGCTCTGGCAATGTGTAAGCACGTCTTGACAAAGGGGCTTGCCCCGAAACGTTGACAAAATAAAGTGTTTTAAAGTTTTTATCGTGATTTGATATATATATATATATAATATATATATATATATATATATATATATATATATATATATATATATATATATATATATATATATACCAATGGCTTCTTCACTACTAACATGCTTTAAGACTATTTTTATTTCTCAAGTCTGTCTCCTTATAAGGATCTATCATCACGTGATCTATATGTTAATCAATTTGATTAATATTAGTGTTAAAGTGTTGACTACGATCCAATTTTTGCCTATGGATAATTTCACGTATTTATAAAGTAGAGCTGCTAAATATTACTCGGTAAAAACCGTTTTGGAATTATTTTTCTGACTCTGAATCTGGAGTTGTTATATGTCCGCCATTAATCGATCATGTTCCTGACCAGTGTAAGGAAGTTACGTCAGGGCATATACTTCATCTTGCAAGGATGGCATGGGTTCGCTATATCCCTGCAAGATGAAGTACTTACCGACCTCAGATTCTCAATGCGAAGACTCCACATGACTAATTCTTCAAGCCAAATCCATAGTGATCAAGGTCCTTTTTTCAAATTCTTTGTCTGAAAGGCTGGACATTCTACTTCTCGAAGAAAACAAGAAAAGAAATAACCTGACCGAAATTCATGCGTAGTATTGAGAGTCTGACGTCACAAACATTCTTGCCTTTTGAAATTGCTGGCTCACTTGGAACACGTTCTTGGTAATGGTACCCTAAATAGTAGTGATCTCATAGCTTAAAATACGTACTTCAAAATACCATTTTTTTAATTTTTTTTTACATCGATGAGCACTTTCGCCCCTGAAATACTATTCTATGCTAAACAAAATCTAAAAAACGCGATTGAATTTTATTAATTGAATTTTATTTAAATTGAATTTAAGTCACTGTTATATGATGCAACGATTTGTGAAACCTGTCACGCAACAGCGTTCCGAGACAGATTTCGTTGCAGATTGCAACGTGTTGCAACACCCTTCAATCATGGTCGTATGCAGGATTATTTTGCCAGGGGGTGCAGTAAGATAGATCTAGTAAAATTTGTGTTTGCGGGTTTAGGGGGGGCTAGCTCACTAGAAAATTTTTAATTTCGAAAGCTCGAGGTGCATTTCCAGCGATTTCTGCAAGGAACGTTCTGAAAAAATGTATCTGTAAGATCTGGTAATATTTAGACTTTTTAAGATAAACAAGTCCATTGCTAGCGAAATTAAGTTTTCATGTGTTCCCATGCGCTAACAGTTGCAATGAATGCATGTGATGTGATTGTTTATTTTGTTGCCATACATCAACAAGACATGACGCCAAGTCATGTGTCTGGTATGTTCCTTATAGTAATACTTATAACCAATAACATAACTTGAGGGAAATTAGCGATTAAATTTCCCCGCAGCCGAGAGAAGATTTGTGAAAGTCCGAGGGCGAAGCCCGAGGACTTTTACAAATCTTCCCGAGGCAAAGGGGAAATTTAATCGCTATACTATGATCGCCGAGGAAACTTTGAGTTTACCGACGAGAAATTTAGTTGGTTGTCAGAGATGAGTGTATCGCTTTTCGTGTTTTTGAATTAAGAATGAGATGAGCTCCTCTGGGACATGGTTTGAGGAATTGAGTGAGGAATTAGAAATAATGTTAATTCAATGTCCATGAACATAAATGCAGGAAGTGCAATGCTAATGTCTGAGTGAAATCCTAAAAAAAATGACAATATTAAACAAAATTGACGTTATTACGATGTTACGTCCTGCTCATGCGTAAGATAATACCACATGGATTGTAGATCCAGTAACGGCATAAGTTCAGTCGGTTTTGACGACAATTTTAAGCGCCAGGCGCGGGCTGAAAAGGGGGATCGGGGGCAACACGTCTGACTACCTTATCCAGCCCATTATTGGAGGCATATGATATGCAAGCGGAAATTTAGTGGAAAACACAGGATTTTTTTGTCTACTAATTTTCCCGTGCATGTGAATAAGGGAAAATTAGAAGACAACGAAATCCTTTGTCTTCTACTAAATTTCCGGCATGCATATCATAGGAATGAGGAAATTTAGAAGACAATGGAAAAATTTCCCTCTTGTATGAGCTGCAATGAGGGAAATACGAGGTTTACATTCCCTCGGAGAACAAAATAATCCGAGGCGATCATGTTATTATTATAAGTAATACCATGACTTGAGGGAAATTAGCGATTAAATTGCCCGCCGCCGAGGGAAGATTTGTCAAAGTCCGAGGGCGAAGCCCGAGGACTTTTACAAATCTTCCCGAGGCGAAGGGCAATTTAATCGCTAATTTCCCGACAAGTCATGGTATCAGTTTGTAATATTATGATCGCCGAGGAAAACTTTGAGAACCTTATCTAGCCCGTGGTTGGAGGCAGAGTCCTTTGTCTGATAAGATTCCCGTCTGGATATGATATGCAAGCGGGAAATTTAGTGGGAAACAAAGGATTTGTTTTGTCTTCTAATTTTCCCTCATTCACATGCACGGGAAAATTAGTAGACAAAGAAATCCTTTGTGTTCTACTAAATTTCCCGCATGCATATTGTAGGAATGAGGGAAATTTAGAAGACAATGACAAAATTTCCCTCTTGCATGAGCAATGAGGGAAATTAGCGATTAAATTCCCGGAGAGAACAAAAGAATCCGAGGTGATCATGATATTATCCTACTTATCTAGTAAAGAGTATGTCTTGTATGTTTATAATGTCAAAACATGTCTCCCATGTGCTATCACTGCTATGGAGTATCCTTATCCTGGTATTGATAGTGATGTTTTGATTCGTGTATATTCTGGAGTCATCTTATTTCAGCTACTTAATCACAAAACAATGCAGACACGGTTAATTCTACCACACGTTCGCTTCTACCGTGCGCTCTTAGCAAAATCGTTGCATGGTCATAACATATCAAAATATGCATTTCAATTGCAAATTTCAAGACGAATTATTTATGTTTACGTCATATTTCAGCACTCGAAATAAATAATTGTATGAATATCCATAATCAAATTGATAATCAACCTTATAAAAAAACATCATATTGGTTTTTTCCCCCCGCTATGTACGCTATGGTTGGTTTCAATTCAATGTACGCTATGGTTGGTTTCAATTCGCCAAAAATTGAAAAGGTTTAACTTCGCCCAACAATTACGATCGAGTTCATATCCCCAGAATTTCACCATGCACCTCTCGCTTAACCTGTCTCGCAATGTTCCGAAATGCCTTGAACAATCAGCCAATCAGAGCAAAGAACAATATCACAGCGAGCCAGAGAATAGCGTAGAGTCTGGCTGCTATTAATAGCCCAAAAAGCGGACAAACAAACCAAATTTGACTCTGTAATTTGAGCTATTTCTTTTGTTATGGCCGCAAGAATTATGGGTAAAAGCGGACAAACATCGGTACTGTCGTCATCTCGACGGAGCGCTATTTAAAGATCAATATAAACATGGCGGACGAAGTCGAAGAAGTTATGAAGGACGAAGAAGTTACCCCAAGCTCTTGTCTTCCTTCGATCCACGATCTGACCCACATATTCCTGTTCTTTCTTTTTGGATTCTGCATTTCTGCTCAGGTTCATCATCTTCTCAGTCGATGAGAATTATCAAGATTGCTAGAGCACACTTTCTTCGGTTGTGAAATTCAGCCATACGCATGCTGATTCATTATTCAAACCTTTCGCGCGCTTTACCGCTGCAGGAAGAACAAGTGCGAAGTCTGGTGCTTGGTCTTTTCGATGAAAGTTTCGTGATCTAGTTACACGATGCAACGATTTGTGAAACCTGTCTCGCAATGCGTTACGACACAGGTTTCACCGACACAGGTTTCACCGACACAGGTTTGCCCGTGTAATCTTAATTACACTTTTTTTATAAGAATATATTTTATAAGAATATCGTGGCTGAAATTGGCGAAATTTTAAGAATATGTTAAGAATATACCCATGGCTGAGATTTTGTTAAGAACATATTTTTGCGTGTTGAAAATAAAATACAATAAAATCACATGTTTTTTTTAAAAATGAACTTTATTTTACCTTTGAAAAGTATAGTAAATTCTTTCCTTTTCAACAAAACCAGCTATCAGCTAACAAAACGATAAAAACTACTCCTATAAATATGATCACATCTATACATATGATCACATCCGTTTTAATTAACTGTAATACTATACTCTGTAATCTAAGAATATTCACAAGAATATTTTCAGCCTAAAATCGGCAGAAAAATAAGAATATCCAGCCTGGGCATGAAAAACACTATACTTATAAAAAGAAAAGATTGTAGTAAAAAATAGGTTCGCGATCAACCTCGTACCTAGGGAATTTTGCCTCCACGGCGGAAGGTCGGCGAAAATGGCCCTGGGATCGGCTGGTCCATTCTATAATCTGATTGGCTTGTCATAAAACGCAATTAATTCAGCCGAGTATAATTTATTCATCTAAATCTGAATGCTGTTTTCAAATTTTACAGCAAATCAGAAGTGATAGCTTTCGCTAAATTGGATATTCCTTTTGTAAGAAATAACCATGGATGTATGGTGGATTATTAATCTTGTTAGCTGCTTTTATGATAGATAGATAGATATGTTTATTACTAAAAACACTTTGCAGCTAAAAAGCTGAATTACATGTTCTAAATTTACAGGGATAATTACATAATCTAAAATTTTTAAAAGAAGTATATACAATTTGTTATCTATCAAGGACTTCATTTCATAAAAATCGTTAATTAAAAAAGTTCTATGTATCAAAAGTTAGTGTTGAAATTCTTTTGCTTGAAGACAGGCTGGGAAGAATGAATGTTTGAATCTATTTGTTTTAACCTTAAATTGTTTAAAAATTCTTGACTTCCTCAGATTGTACTTGATTTTGGCTTGCGGAGGTAGGAGATTTGATAATTTGTGCTCAGGGTTACTTGCAATGTCACCGAAAAGCACAAAACATGCTTTTTCTCTTCGTTCACTTAGAGAGTAGAGACCTGCAGAGGTCAATCCTTCTTCGTAATGTATCCCAGGGAATACAATAGATATAACTCTCTTTTGCACCCTCTCGATGGCGTTGCTGAGGTACTTAGGTAATGAAAAGTGAAACACTTCGCTACTGTATTCCAAGACGGGTCTAACACAGGTGGAATAAAATTTGATAATTTCAGTGGAAGGAACTTTGGCACGTTTAAGCTGGATTATAAAATAAATGCGTTTATTTGCCTTTTTAATAATGTTAGAGACGTGTTCGTTCCATTTTAGGTCAATACTGATGGTAAGACCGAGAATCTTGACGTGGTTAACAAGATCTAACGGGTTGTTGTTGATGGTAGTGGCAGGAAAACCTTGTTGGTGTTTGGTAAACTGAAATGTCAATTCTTTACACTTGGAAATATTCAGTTGGAATTTGTTGTCGGCAGACCATTTTTCAACTTTCGTGGCAGCTCTTTGAATGGTACTCGAACAGTTTTTCGGCATAACTTCTGATATTGTCGTGTCGTCAATATATTTCCACGAATGCTGACATGAACAACTCTATGAAGAGCATTGAATATTTCTCAATTATTCAGGTCAACAAAGTAGACAAAGGCAATGGAACAAAGACCACAAAAATTATCATATCTAAACACCCAACAATTCTGGGTGTCATGTGACCAGCCGATCCCAGGGCCATTTCCGCCGACCTTCATCGTAGAGGCAATATGCCCTGGGTACGAGGTTGGTTCGCGATACGAACATGTATAATCATAATATTTACTGCACAGATACAAAACTATACTTAATGGACTGGAAAAGCGAGTATTATCAGGCACAGGAAGGGCACGAGTATTTGACTACGATTTCCGACAGTCGACTGAGGTAATGTAGGTACCGCTGATCAAGATTGCCGGCTCAAGCTTGATTCAAGGTTTGGGTAATTTTCTTCGAACCTCCTCGCTACTTCGCTACGGACTGCGGGTCAAAAATGATAAACATACAGCGTGTCTGGCTTCAAAACCGTGGCAGCGTGGCTTGCCGACTTGTGACAGATGATTGAATTTCCGTAATGGCGAAGAACGCTCGAGTGTCACTGAAGGAATACTGCGATTTAACTCTTGATAAAGCAGAATATGTGATGAGCAAAGATCGAGGAACATCAGAGCATGCACCAGTATTCACGTGTTACGTAATGATTGGCGCTCGCTCCTTTCCCGAAGCAAAGGAAAGTCGTATAAAGTTAGTTGAAGAAGAAGCAGCAACCTTAGCTGTGGCTGTATTGAAAGGTAAACACTAAAACCGTACATATATTAAATTATTTCTGCATCGCACGAAGATGAAACTGTTAATAGGGAATAATCGATGCGCTTGTTTATATGTTGTATTTATGTAGATGAAGTGATTGTTTATTGACATTTGCATGTGTTCCTACTTTTCATATTTGACACCCATTTTAATTTGTCTGTTCACACATGGAAACAATACCGGGAAGCGAAACGGCTTCATAATGCAATACTAATGTTTCAAGAGACCTTAATAAGTTCATGAAAATTAAGTTCATGAATAACAAAGTAGCAATAGTGATATCCGGCGGAAATTGTAATTATATTTATATTTATATAATTATAATAATTATAATTTTGTTATGGCTCTTAATTCACATATTTTGCTGGGCTTTGAAATTCCTATTAAATAGTGTGCGTGCACTCCATATACTTCTACAAATTACTTGAGCAAATTATGCATACTGTATAACAGTTTAGGCTGTAAGAGAACTCGCTAAATGCTCGATTATCACATAAAAGACAGAGACATCTTGGTTGAGGTTGATCCATTTGTGCATGAATGCACTGTGAAACTGTGGTTTCTAAGCATGATTATGGATGTTAAGATTTGTGAATTTCTTCCCCATGGTGAGTGTTTGACTGGAAATATAATCATTTCTATCCAGTATGGCCAGTGAAATTTAAATATCGGCAAGCCTGGATATAATTTTTTTTGCCCTGCCTGTCAAAATGACCAGCATCAATCAGATTGTGCCTGTCATAAAACAAAACGTACCCGTCACTAAACAACTGTAAACAAGACTACTAGCAAGTGTTAACAAGTGTTACTGGTAACAACAATTAACTTATGGAACCATTGCGTATTTACGTGTCTCTATTCTCTAAAGTCTCTTTGATCAGTTTAAAATTAAATAAATCCTTATAATAAATCTTCAGGTAGGAAACCTGCAAAACTACTATGAGTATTGAGTACTATTATCAGTATTATCACTATTTACACTAAATTACTAATATGTTATTATCTGAATTAGAGTCGTTGGACTTGGATAAATGTTTCTCATTGAAGTCATTGTCAGTGGTCAAGTCTAAGAACTCTTGGTCATCACTATCAGACTCCAAATCGAGTGATTGCAAACAATCAAGATGTCCGTCAAAACGGGGCATGATCGCGCCAGTATTTCAGAAGCACTCGCGGGTGGGGGTTCAATATACAAACGAAAAGTGATCGATTCAAAACAAATAATAATTGATTCTGCCATGAAATTGGAAGTAAATTTTACCGAAAAACGTTCCGGACAAAATGACCGACACAATCAAATTTGTGACTGTCAAAACCTTGTAAATGACAAATTTGTACCGGACAATGTCCGTAACCGGGCGCTAATATCCAGGCTTGAATATCGGTATACAATATATGTATTTATGAAATTATAGGTGTGCTTTAATAAATTATTATTATTTATATTATTATTTATATTAATGTATGTAGTATTATTTATATTATTATTTATATTAATGTATGTATTATTATAATATTATTATTGTGTTGTATATATCTTCCCATAGCAAGTGTTTGATTGGGAATAAAATAGCATGGTATGGCCAGTGAAATACTGCAATATCAGAAAACAGTAACTGTATTTATGAAATTAGAGGTGCGATTTAATAAATTATTATTATTTATATTATCATTATTATTGGTTGTATATAATATATTTCCATGGTTAGTGCTTGACTGGAAATACAGCAGCATTTCTATCCTATATGACCAGTGAAATACTGAAATATTGGTATATGATATATCTGTATTCTGTATTTACGAAATTAGAGGTGTGATATAATAAATTAGTATTATTATTATTATTATTATTATTATTATTATTACCATTAAATATTATTATTATTATTATTATCATTATTATTATTATTATTATTATTATTATTATTATTATTATTATTATCATTATTATCATTATTAAATATTATTATTATTATTATTATTATTATTATCATTATTATTATTATTATTATTATTATTATTATTACCATTAAATATTATTATTATTATTATTATTATTATTATTATTATCATTATTATTATTATTATTATTATTATTATTATTACCATTAAATATTATTATTATCATTAAATATTATTATTATTATTATTATTATTATTATCATATATTAATATACTGTAGTAAATTGTTTGCTACTCAAGCATTAATGCAAACTCAGCAAAAAGTTTCTCAGTCCCAGATGGGAATCAAACCTGCAACCTTCTCTTCTCCAGTTATAGTCCAGGAGGAGAAGGGGGGTATCGTCACCCGAGGAGGGAATTTACGGGAGTTAGTGTTTTTGGTCAAGTTTAATGCGCTGATTTCAAAAATCGATGTTATACGGGGAATTAACGGGGCCTTCAGCTTCGTTTTCACGAATTTAGCCTCGTTTTGGTGCAAATTGAGAAAACAGCAAAACAGCATTGTCACTACATGGTAAATGTGATAAAAGTTACCAATTGCAATAAATGATAGGACATTGAATCCAAATTGAAAATCAGGTGGAAAATTTGGGCATTTTAAACCTCGATTTGGTGTAAAGCCTCGTTTTGGTGTTAAGTAGCGCCCTCGCAACCTACAACGTTTGGATCTGAGATTCAGCTTAATTACTTGTTAAAACACTCAAACGACGTTCTGAGAGCGCTTATTATCTCATTTGGGTCCAGCTACAACGTTAACTTTGTACCCATGGCCCGCCAGCCCGATATTTTCAAGATGGCGGCGGTACCGGCATCTTGAAAAAAACAGCAATAAATCAAACGCTTTAGTAAAACTATGGTAAGTTTGTCATACCGTTTTTCAAAATTCACTAATGTCTTCGATCTCGACTGCCGACATCCATATCATCTTCGAATTCGAATTCATCACATTCAAACAAACTCACTTTCTTAGAGGGACAATACGGTTGAAAAAAGAATCTCTGAAGGTCGAAGTACGGAACTTCTTAGGAATAAGCTGGAGACCGCTAGAGGAACTCCTTGTACGATTACTGGCAAAAGTGACAAACTTGTCAATAGACAAATTATAAAGACCCGTAATACATTTGAAAAAAAAACAAATGTCACGGATTTCAAGCCAGTAGGAAATAGGTAACAGATGGAGTGATAGTAAGCGCGATTTGTAGTTAGGACGGGAGTCGTGGCGAGGGTGACAAGAAAGAATGAATCTGGTAGCACGCCGTTGAACTGTTTCCAAAAGTCTGAGGTTACCAATATTAGATTGGGGAGCCCAGACTTCACTACCATACCCTAGGTGGGACCTTACAAACGTGAGGTATAATAGTCTCCTGAGGTCAGTGCCTATACTATTGGTAGTCATACCCTCAGTGTGGTTTCCTCCCAAAAAGACCTCGGGGTCATGGTGACCAGCAAACTAACATGGAGTGTTCATGTATCTTTTGCTGTGGCCAAAGCCAACAGGATGCTTGGCTTTTTGCGCAGACACTGTAGTGCTAATATGGGTACTGACCGCAGGAGAGCATAGAGCTTTGGATTTCTTTCTCGAGATTCTTAAAACCTCACACTTAGTTAAGTTAAAGGAAAGTCCCCACAGATTGCTCCAATCAAGTAGGTTGTCAATATCTCTTTGGAACATGTGTTGGTCAGCGGCAGAGTGAAGCACGCGGGAACATTTGGCGTCGTCTGCAAAAAGGGCAATGGAGGTGTCACTGCTCACAACTTCCGGGAGATCGTTCACGTAAAGGAGGAAGAGGAAAGGACCAAGGATGCTGCCTTGAGGTACACCTGACACAACGGGGACCCAGGAGGAGTAGGTACCATCGATGTGGACTCTCTGAATTCTGGAAGTAAGGTAATTAGCAAACCATGTGCCTTCAATGCCATCAAGAGAAAGTTTGTGAAGAAGCCTATACGATGGGGGACAAAGTCAAAAGCCTTACTAAAATCTAGGTAGATAGTATCTACCTCATTGCCGGCATCAAGGGCAGCGCCAATTTCGTGGAGCACAGTTAGCAAATGAGTTATACAAGATTGTCCTTCAATAAAGCCGTGTTGTAAGGTGGAGAGCAGGTTGATTAGTTGAGGGATGGTCTTCTTCAATACACACCGTTCACACAGTTTAATTATAATAGACAATAGGGAAATCTGGCGATAGTTAGGGATAAGTGACTTGACTCCTTTTTTAAACACTGGAGTTATGTTTGCGGATTTCCAATCGGAGGGCAACTTGCCCAGGCATAGAGACTGATTGAACAGCTCAAGGAGGGATGGAGCAAGTTCGTTGGCGCATTCTTTTATTATCCTCGGATGAATGTCATCAGGGCCTTGAGTCTTGTTAGGATTTAAACACTTTAACGCAGATAACACGTCGTCGATAGTAAGAACAATAGATGAAATACTGGAGTCAGTAAATGATGTTGACGGCAGGTCACAAGGGAGTGAGGTATCTTTATTAAATACTGATGAAAAGTATGAATTAAAGGCTTCAGCTTTATCAAGGGCAGAGGTAAACGAAAAGCCATTGAGTTCAACGATGTCGGGAACAGCAGATTGCTTGTTTAGCCTTTTAAAGTAATTCCAGAAGCGATTGGGCTGAGTAAAGCAGGAGTCAGAGATTTATTTGATGTAGTTGTTCCTTTTATCACGTATGAGGTATTTATTTTCCCTGCGAAGAATTCTAAACTTCTCGCAGAGTGACAGGCTGTCTTTCCGTAATGCTTTCTTTCTTACAGTGTTTTTCTTACGGATTGCGTAGAGAGCTTCGCCGTCAATCCAAGGAGGAATAGAGAATTTACGCGGCTTTTGTTTAGGAATGGAAGCTTTAACATGTTGAAAGAAACTAGATTTCCACGCAAACCAGTTGCAATCAATGGTGTTGTCTTTCGATAAATGATCTTCAAGACGGTCGTTCGAGAATTTGGCTCTTAATCCATCGAAGTCAGCCTTTTTAAAATTAAAAGACGGAGTTCTGTTGTTGTTTCCCGTACGAATTGCAAAATGCAAGTCAAATGTTATCGCTTTGTGATCGGAAGAAACAGCGACACCCACGCAATCAGTAACATCGACGTTAGTGACGCCCTCGACAATAGAGGTAATTATAAGGTCAAGACAATTTACTCCACGCGTAGGCACGTCAACAAGTTGGAAATAGTTATTGTCATTAAGCGATTGACAAAAGTTAAATAAAGCCGAGTTAGCAGACTCACAGAAACCAGAACTTTCAATCCAATTGATTGAGGGGAAGTTGAAGTCGCCAAGTATTACAGCCTTATTATATGTACAACTATCCAGTATCCTAGTACATTGAGAGGTCCAATCAATACTCGCGTTAGGCGGTCTGTAGAACACAGCGAATAATACTTTCCCGCAGTTATTTGTAAGTACTTCAACAGCGGCATATTCAATGTCACAGTGATCGGCACACAAGGAAACGGGTTTACAGCGGAGTTCATTTCGAATCGCTAAGAACACCCCACCGCCACGAGCTGGCAAAGAGGAGGAAGGGTTTGTTGGAACACGACGATCACAGCGATGGATATCGTAGCCCCACGGCAGCAGTTCAGAGTCAGAAATGGCGTTGGTTAGCCATGATTCTGTTATGGCGACAACGTCAAATTGATTAGCATAGATTGAGTCTTGAAAGTCTTTAAGTTTGGAATTTATACTTCGAACATTCTGGGAGAAACAGTGCATTGTCTATGGATGATTACTGGTAGAAGGACGAAGTGAAGACAATGACAAGTTCAGGCTAGAGTTATTGCGAGGAGGTAAAGTATTGTTTACCTGAACAGGGGTCTTTCTCAAGCGAGGTCCTGGTGAATTAGCATTAGAATTGAGGTTAGACTGATGATTCACAACTCCGCTTTGTAGATAGAAATTTGGTCTTTGTTTTCCTTCCTCAGGGAATAGCTCTAAATCTGAGCTATTCGATGAACCGACAAATCCATTGTCTTCGACAGGTGACATGAAGTTTGCATTATTAAATGGTTCATTTGCATTTGATGTAGGAGTGCCGTAATTTCCACCACATATTTCGCCTTCGATATCTTCGAACGAATCTGATGGTCTGCTTATCAAACAGTTAACACAACTCCAGTCGATATCAGGGTGTTGCATATAATATGAATTAAACGTAGTCTTCGAAATACCAACGCATTTCGCGTGATACCAAAGGGAACAGTCTACGCACAGAATTCCATCCTCATTGTTTTTGACTGGCTTCGCACATTCTCCGCATGGATATTTCCATCGTGATTTCTTTTCCCCAGCTTGATTTGAAGGTCCAGGATTTGTCTCCACATCCCCACTTAGAACAAGCCGAAAGGTTTTCACCGAATTCGAGTAGTAGAGAATATTTCCACCGATAGATTTAGATTTAGATTTTCTCCTCCCAGACAGAATGATGGTAGAAATAGGAATCGTCGCATAACCAATTGATTCATTTCGCACGGATTCAACCCGTATATGTACGATACAATCTCTTGTCTAACTTTAAAGTAAGTATAGTGTGGTAATTCTTATAGGAGCTTTATCCTGCTTGGCTAAAATTATTAGTATGATGAACGCTATACTCAATTTCACGGAGCACGTAAACACACGTCCGGTCGCCATCTTAAGCTCTACACTACATGAACTAACTGCAAGTGGAATTATTCACGATAATTAGTTGATACCGGTATGGCGGTATTGGTTCTGCCGGTATACCGGTATACCGTTGTTACAGTATCCATTAAGATAAACTGGTATCATGACTATCATCAGTTTATCTTTTTAGGGAAGGTTCATTATTTATGGGGGGGGGGGGGGGGGGGGGGGGCTGGTGGTCTCCAAAATGTATATATTAAAAAAAATCTGACCCCCTTTTATGCACAACCCAAATAACAGAACCCCCTAGCAACTGGTCAATGACATGATAAATAATGTTGATATTGAAATAAAAGTCATTATAGTGAGACGTTTTACAGCTACATGTATATTAATACCAATATTATACCTCAACTATTGTCCAATCAAAGAGCTAGATTTGCACCACGTCCACGTGACCAGTCAATTTAAGCTCGAATTCCCCGCTATTGACCTCGAATCACCGGCACAGTTCGAACCTTGATCGAACGTTAAGCCTCTTTTCCAGTCATCGCAAAAACTGGTTCGCAGCTCGCTGCGAGTACTCATGTAATTAAAAAGAACTCGCAGTGCTTGTTTGCTCGTTGTGAGTTGTTTTTAATCAGATGCAAGTACTCGCAGCGAGCTGCGAACCAGTTTTTGCGATGACTGGAAAAGAGGCTTAAGGTCGAACCTAGGTCGATCCTCGGTCGAACCTCGGTCGAACCTCGGTCGAACCTATGTCGTCTGGCGTGACCGCAACCGCACTTCAAATTTCACACGATGGGAAATACGATCATTTCCGACGTTTGTCTTTTCAACGCGTTGTTCGGTGAAATGGGAAAGCTATCTATTTACGCCAGGAATCGTATTGTTTCACTGCAGTCTTCGGGAATAAATAAAAAAACTACAGATAATCTTCGAGAGGAAGGAATAGTCACATCGAGATATGCGGTTAGCTCTATAGTATTTCTTTCTCGTTACCATGGGAGTGGTAGTTTACAGGATGCGCTTCGAAGTAGTAGAAAGCAACTTTTAAACGAACAGCATTGCAAATACATCGACGATAAGATGACAGAGAACAACTAGTTCACATCTGCGGAATTGAAAACTAAACTTGGAAGAATGCGGTGTGAATGTTTCGAATTGGGTTGGAATCACAAGAAAGCATGCTACCATGTTAATCCGTGCGGAAGCCAAACAAGCTTAAAAGATTGGCGTTTTGTCTCAAAGCTTTGACGGAGAAAGACATTTTTGAAAACGTGATATTCACGCACTAAAATAGATATCACTAGGCAACAATAATATGACACTTCATTGTTCACATGTTGCCAAATTCGACGTCTAAATCAATACGGCGAATTGAATTAAAATTTGACAAACATTTAAGCTGCAGAACTTTTTCAGTGAATTGTATTCCAGCTGTACATGTTGGTCTATCAAAGCTAACAGTAACAGCTACTTTGTTTCAGAAGTTAGCATTCTGTTTATATGATATAATACGTATAATATTCTATAATATGATAAATTATTGCGGTGAACAATCCGTTTTCAAAAGTTGGCGTTTTCATATTTGGAGAACGTTTTTAAAATTCCGTCGCCGTGTAAATGAGACATGAAAAAGCTTCATCCGTGTGGATAACTTCGCCCGAAACAGCACTAGAATACAATTATTATTCAATATATTCATACGGAATCCTCGTGTTGACGCCAAGTCTATTCAAACCTGTCAGGCGGTATTTTGATTTACAACGCTTTTAGTTTCTTCAACAAAGGCATTCGAATCCGTTCAAATCTAATTTTGTTAATGATGATTTTTTGACTACGTCATCAAAAATCAAAGATGCTACTCGGAAAGATACAACACTATCCTTAGTCATGCATTATATCGAGAATGAAATGCCAGAAGTATTAGGAACAATTCCAAAAGAAGTGAAAAGTTTCTAGAGTTGTCGACTTTAATTAACCATTGAAGATGGATGGATAATGTGAGGTCAAAGAGTGGTTATTCCCCAGAGCATGGTCGGTGATATGGTGGCCAAAGATGGATGCCGACCTAGAAGTAAAAGTCAAAACATGTGAGCAATGTCAAGTGAAACAAAAGGCGCCTGCATCTGCAGCGTTACATCCTTGTGAATTTCCCCATAAACCATGGTAGACTTTCTCCACATATATAGACTTTGCGGTCCATTTTGTGGCAAGATGCTCTTAATAATACATTCTCAAAGTGGTTAGATGTACATGTCAAGCAAACATCAACCAGTGCCGCAACAGTGGAGAGAGTACGAGCAACATTTTCGACTCACGGCCTGCCAGAGGTGATTGTAAGTAACAATGGTCCGAACTTTACCAGTGAAGAATTTGAAATATTTTTGGAATCCAATGGTATAAGACATGTCAAGACAGCAACGTAGAGTACCATCGATGAGCATTCAATGGAGTAGCTGAAAGAGCTGTGCAGACCGTGAAAGAAGGTATCAAGAAACATGGAAACAAAATTGAAACCAAAGTTTATTCCAGTACAGAATAACACCGCACACCACCACTGGTCAAACACCAGCAGAGTTACTAATGAATCGCGAACTCAAGTCACGCTTAGATCTTGTTCGACCTGATGTCGACAGAACTGTTAGAGAAAAACAAGAAAAGCAAAAACAGCAGCATGATCAGCATATTCGAGAAAGAAAGTTTGATGCTCAAGATCCTGTTTACACCACTAATGATGGAAAAGGAAACAAGTGGATTCCTGCAACCATAACTGAGAAAACTGGCCCTGCAGTGTCTTACACAGCAGTTTTGTAGGATGGTAGAAAAACCAAAAGTCATCAGGATCTAATTCTTAAGCGAAAGAACACGTCAGCCCGAAAGACAAGAGAAACAACCAGATGACGATAACCGAGAAGAGGACAAGGAAATAGTTGAGAGCCAACCCGTAAACATGTCAATCGGCCCAGCAAATGATGCACAGACAAAAACTCTCATTTTTCGAAGCGAAGTCACACTCGCCCTGAGTATCTATAATATTGACACTTAAACAGATGACATGATCAAGTCAGAGTAAGTTAAATCCGAAGAGGGAGGAATGTAGTAACTATGACGTCACCTGTAAACAGTGGCGAAGCTAGCGGTCATGCTAGTCATGCTCAGCATGACTAAAAATTTCCTGAAAATATATAGTTTTGTTTGCTTTTATTTACTTTATTTGAAATCTCTCCTTAGAACTTTGAAGTCGTGTGCATTTCGAAGAGAACAAGCAATAATAGTTCACGCATATTACGCGGATATTCTCGCTCCTTATCCGTCCCTGATTGATCGGGCGTCTAAAACCGCCGTCTTCATTCCCAGGCTCTTTTGTTCAGCCTTGCCCCGGCCCAAGTCATGCTCTTTGTGAATAGCATGACCAGCTATATGAACAGTCATGCTTATTCTCGAAATATGATTGGTTGACGGCACTTGACGCATGCTCAGTTTGCCTATTTTAGACAAGCTGGTCATGCTATTTTGGTGAGCATGACCATAGCCTGATAGCCCAAAATATTAGCTTTCCGCCTTACCAACCATGGCCTGACTGCACAGTGCGTCTGTTTAAGGAGATCCTTGATTTATCATGGCATCAACGAGCTCTGATTCTGTCCAAACAGTCCTTGTTTGTGAACTGCTTAGAAAACCGTTTTCGGTTCGAAACATCACAGCGACAAATGCCGGTTCTTGGCCATTCGTCTTTCTTTCGTTTTATTGGCAATGAATCGCAGTTGAAAATGTTTACCGAGAATTGTAAACCGGCAAACCATTGCAAAGATTCTCTCCAAGATGACTAGATGACAGAAGCACGGATGAGAGATCAATCATGAAGACGGAATGGACAGCCGAAGGGCGAAGGACAGGAAAATATTATTATGCTGTGTTGACATTTATCCGTGAGACTCCGTAATATTAATTATTATGAAACGTTGTTTTTGTCTGATTTAAATAAATTCTATATCGAAATGATCACTTGAATCTGGCGAATCGAACGCTGTACGTTTCGTCTACTTAAAATATGAATATCAGATGTTATATGAGAAAATGCGTAAGCGAGTAAAGTACCCAAACCTCGTATTTAAATTAAAATCAAAGGACATGGCTTCAAGATCTATTCGACGTTTACCCGGTGATTCAATGCTTTTATGTCCATTAAGGCGATATAATTTCGTAAAAGATATGTTTCGTATACCTTGCCGTTGATTTTTATAAACGTTTTGTCACACGAAGACCTTCAATCGAACAGATATTAGAAAAAATAGCATTGCCGTGTTTACTGTTTACATTAAAATTTGCGTGTCAGGCGTTATGCATTGGGAGGGCTGAGGGCGGGCTAGCCTGCGTGCGACGGCTGATTTTTCTTTGCATTAGTTCGTAGGCATGCTGATGCGCTCTGATATAAAAAGAAACGGTCCAAAATATGAAATTTTATAAACCTTTGAGCTGAAAAATCACCGCTCAGAATGCAGGAAATGCCATTTACGGGAATTACGAACCCCTCTAGAAAGCCTCGCGCCTTCGGCACTCGGATTATTAGTTAGCATGACCTCCCATTTGGGACCAGCTTCGCCACTGCCTGTAAAGACACAGCGTGTAAACTGGATACGACAGATAGTCTTAGTCGCCTATACTATTGTAAAGTGTAACTTGATCCTTGCAGCACACTAATCTTGGGTTGCTGTGCTTTAACTGATGTCCAGACTTCCGCGACCTATGCAGAGTCGACATGAATCTCGATCTTTGAAAAATATGGATTTATGTTGGCAAATCCGGGGGTTGCGGTGGCACTCATGAAGCACGTGCGAAACAGGTAGCAAGCTCAACTGCGCATGTTTCACTACGTGTGGCTTTGTTTGAGAAACCTTGCCTTCGTTCTCAGCGTGCTGAAGATTTACAGTACGGTCAGAACAATCCCTTTACTCGTTTACGTCAGGTCTCTACTTGCTTGTGGAAGTATTCGTCAAGGTTGTGAATATTTTAGTGCCGAGTCTCGAGGGAACCAGTGTTCTTTATGAATTTATCGGCGCTTTAAAACGCACAGAACATTCCTGTTATCGAGTGGAATACGGCAACAAATGACAGCGCCCTAATTCAAGCAGACATTATAACCTACTGTAAATGTTTTGAGAACGGTGACATCCCGCGTGTTATTTTAATATTAGAAGGCTGTATGGTCCCCTTGATGCGTGGTTTAGATTCTACATTCTATTTATTTTATACTCATGCTACAAGTATAGCACAGTTCTAGAATTATTCTGCTGGCATGCCCGATCCTAAACACTGCTCCAACCTCGTATACACACTGCTCCTGTGTCAGTTCCGAGGCAGCATTTCACTTCTGTTAGTCACTTTTATTTAACTTTTGTACAGTACGTCACTTTCAGTCCGCTATGCGTCCTTGTATACATCAGTTTCAGTCTCCCACGCAACTTATTTTTCTCAATTATGTTCATTTTGAAAGTATACACCAAACATATGAAGAGACAGAAATGAACCAATAATGTCAAATTTATAGTACCAAAGTCAAGCCGAGTCAAAATGGTACATTTTTTATAGAACAAATTGCAGAATTAACACAAAATAACGAAAGAAGCCCTCAAAAAACTCTTGTGAGAAAAACAGGTTAACGAAGGATTTCGTTTTACCCTTTTCCTCCCATGCATTGTCAAACAACTGATGTCACTAGCAGGTCATATAACATTACTTAATCATTTTCTAGTACTCGGTTATTGAAATTTTGTCGGTCGAGGAGGAATTCTTTCGTTCGCGTTGGCATCATGCTTCGTTTTCCGAACAATAGTTATGACACATTGCGAATGCTCCCGGGAGCAGAAGTATTGATATTTTATTATCGCCTACTACGGAAAAATTGAAATATATATTTGGATTTCTCTTTATCTATGTACTGTATAGTCTTTTATAGACATCCGCTGGGCATTAAAACAAATAGCATATCTTTCTCGTTTGTCTCGCAATTTTATTTAAAGCCGTGCTTATGAAGCCAATTCATTTCGAGTAGTTCAATGTTCAATATTCCCTTAGGACATATGGTAAAGAGAAACTCATTTAAAATGTTATACCACTAAGATAGACTATAAAAGAACGGTGATCACTAGAAAGTATACTTTAAAATAAGTTTTTAAGTCCGCGGAAAGATTGAAAACTAGTTGTTCGAGAGTTAGTAGGAAGGTTAGTATGAGGGTTTGATTTTGGGTTAGGGATTGAAATGGCTGCCATTTTATGAAGATGCTAAAATAGCTAAATGTAGCATTGCTTTCCAAAGACACAGGGTACTTTGCCTTCATAATAGGCAAACTAGATACTCTAATTATAATTTAGTCTGTCCAAGATTTACCCGTCAGACTGACGGAGGAAGAACATTTACTACAACTACTTGTCGAGTATGGAACAGTTTACCCCTATATTTAAGAACAAAAGACTCGTTGTACTCCTTCAAGCATGCTTTATGGAATGAAATTTTTAATCAACAGAAATTTTAAAATAATTTTATAGTTTAATGTTATATGTATTCTTATCTATTGTAATGTATATAGTTTCATCTATTTAACTCATTTGTAAGTCTTTACCTTACCTTACCTAGTTACCTTACCTAGTTACCTTACCTTACCTTACCTTACCTTACCTTACCTTACCTTACCTTACCTTACCTTACCTTACCTTACCTTACCTTACCTTACCTTACCTCACCTCACCTCACCTCACCTCACCTCACCTCACCTCACCTCACCTCACCTCACCTCACCTGTACCTGTACCTGTTTACCTTACCTTACCTTACCTTACCTTACCTTACCTTACCTTACCTCACCTCACCTCACCTTACCTTACCTTACCTTACCTTACCTTACCTTACCTTACCTGTACCTGTACCTTTGGGTTATTTTTCAAACCTTTATACTAACCCTCACCCTAATATTAACCCTCGTACTAACCTTCGTACTAACCCTCAAACAACTAGTTTTCAGTCTTTCCGCGGAAACCTTATGTTATAGCACACTTTCTAGGAATCCTGGTGATTGTAAATATGGGAGAAATTACTAAGAAAGTTACTTGAACAATCTGAAGATCCTGAAATGGAATCGCTAGACATTCAATAAGACTATCAGTTTTCTGGATGAATGTTTATCAAACACCTTGACATCATCAGTACACTTTCCAGTTATATTCAGACCCAGTCCCTGGGACAGATTTTTTTGGAAATGAATTTTTTAAGAAAATAACAAATACAAAATTGTGCAGTTCTATACATGATTAATAATGGCAAAAATTACACTTTATAGGCACTTGAGTGAAATTACCAACGTGTTCCTGGAAGCGTTATTCAACAGAAGTTGTGCAGTTGTACTTCCGTTTTCGTTTTATTGATTCTACAACGTTTACATATTTGAAAAACACGTAACCTTGAAATGACATTGAAATTTACAGATACATCTCTCAGTTACAACAATTTTTAACTTCCGCACGATTAAAAACACGGACTGAAGTACCTGTACCAAAGTCGTCCAAAAATAGCGCGAATTTGCGACTTTATGAACAACGATACGGAGGAAGCGATAGTGAAAGTGAAATCTGTACTGTATATGCGGCATGATTGTTTAAACATAACCAAAAAGATACAATCCCCGTGGCTACATTTCCCAGCTCAATGATTGAGGTTTTAAACGAACGTAAATAAATGGTCTATAAAACAAAATAAATGGTCTATACCTGTCTAAAAGGCATGCACTGTAGTTGACTGAATACCTACTAAATGATGCGTTCTAAGAGCTATGTGTGTAGAGCGGTATATAGTTTCGTAAGAATCAAGACTATTAACGTAATACCAATTTTGAATACAATTGTCATCCTTGTGAATCCTATTTACTCGCTAGAGTCGAAACGACGTATTGTAACATCCGTTAGTGAATCAAAAAACAAGTCTGGGTTGTTTAAAAACAATTTTCGGCATAACGTGAGGGTCATCATTGTCAGGAAATGTGACAGTGCATAGACTGAATGATTTTATATAAAATGCAATATACGATACATGGACGATTATCGATCTCAAATCCTCAGAAAATGTTACTCAGTTCCGGAAAGCGATCGAATGGAGCCTGTAACGTTCTGACTGCCGAAGAAACGCAATAAACATTTAGCTATCGAGACTCAGATGGGAGCGAAGGTTACAATGATGTGCTGTTTCAATTGATATATGTATACTGCCGCAAGTACGAGGATTTGAGCTTGATGATTTTCCATGTATCGTCTGTCTTCTTCAAGCTCCCGCATTCACCACAGTAATGTAAGGGAATTAATGTTGAAGATGATCAAAAACAAACCATCTTACCTTTGACGTTTAGGTGATTAGCATGCGATGAATATCAAACCTTTGGCTTGGCTCACAGCTTCCGTAGATGAGTGTGCTAGAGCGCTGACCTAGAATTCAGGGTCGCGGGGGTTCGATACCGAAAGGCCTTGATGTTGCTGCCTCGTACCTCAATCCTTGTACGCGCGCGTACTGGCAAGGTGGAGGAGCGGGGCGAGCGAGGCGCGAAGTGGTTGCTGGGAAGGCTTGATGTTGAATTTTCGCAACTGACTCGGTTGGATGTAATAATGACATATTTAGCAAAGAAGACGCGGACATCAAGACGTCGTGAAACCTTGGCAAAGATCTTGAAACCGATTCATTTTTACTTCCGGTATTAGTGGCGACGTCGTCTTCGTATTATTATTGTAATGGAGCCGTAGTTTGTGTTCTAAATTACGGGAAAACCTTCGATAACTGATTCATTTTAGCATCTTAAAAAATCAGAGACAGATAGTCTCTGTAGCCTACAGTAAAACCATATAGGGTCTATTCAAGATGGCCGCCGCGAAATATTCCCGGCTTCATTTTAATGCAGGATCTAAACAATAGTTTCTCGATCCAGTCTTTACTATTTAGAGATCAGTGTCGTGAATGTCACGACGCTATTACGACGCTATTTCACTGTTTTCACTTCCTCACCAGGACCTCACCGTTTTTGTTTATTTATTTATTTATTTTTAATTTTGTCCATTTACAACTTTCATTTATTACACACAAAGATTTATGATTATTGTAGGGCTAGGGATCTACTGGAAACCTTTACAGGCTTTTTATTAAAGTGCTTATAAACCCAAAATGGGTTTTTGGTGATTCGGATAGAGCATAAAAAGTTAGTTAATCACTTCTGGATTACTTTTTGCGTTAAACTTTTAGTTTCGGAGATATAACGGCTCAAACATGCAAATTGTGCCATTTTTTGGAAAAAAGTAGCGCCACCAAAATAACACACAGGGACCTGGATCCGAGGAACCCATCTTCAACAACAACTAGGCTTTTGTATAGGAGAAGACAGCTATCTTAAGAGTTTTTATTGAAAAATGCCCAAACGATGTGTCTTTACGATGTTACCTTGTCTACTCGAATTGTAATATATTTTTATAAGTATTGAAACATAACACGTTCCTCGGATCCAGTCTCCCGGCATGCGCTACTTTTTTTCACAAATTGTGACTTTGAGCCCTTATATCTCCGAAACTAAAAGTTTAAGGCAAAAACTAATCTAGAACTTATTAACTAACTTTTTATGCTCTATCCGAATCACCAAAAAGCCATTTTGGGTTTATAAGCACTTTAATACCCCTAGTTAAAATTATATTTTAATTAATATTTAAATAAAAATCAGTTCAAAATATTAATATAAAATAATAATTGTTTATATTATTATTAATTAATTAATATAAAATAGTAATTGTTTATAACTGGACTGTGGAGTCTCATTCCCAATCACTCCTTTTTGTCGTGTTCGTACACCCAAGGTATTTCCCTCTTCGAAAACGAACGGCCCGCTGCGGGCGGGGAGACGGAGATAAGTCCCTGGTGTTTCGCATCCGCGCTTTGAGATGCTACTTTTAGTTGAATGAACTCACGCCAACTATTCCTTTTATTTTTGTACTACTTTAAATCACTTTCTGCATTACAGTAAGGTACCTCAGTAGTCAAAATTCTGTAGGAATGATCTCTCGATCTTCCCTCGTCCCCAGACCGCCTCACTACTCGGCCGGGAAAACAAACTAAATTTACTAATTAAAGCAATGTTCAGAACACCTGGGTACGAGGTTGGAGATTATCTCGCTCGCGAGGATCAGACTAGCTTTTTATTTTTATGTTTAAATATATAGTCCCTGACAGGAATAGAATCCTCAACCTTCTGATCTCCGATTGAGCTATCAGAACTCAGATGGCGCTATCCGGAGCATTTGGAGTGAATTGTGCCTGGGCATAAAAAAGGATTGATAATCATAAATTTTAGTCATAAATTTGGAAACATTTTTTCAGAATGTCTTTAGGCATTTGTAGTATTTGATCATAGATATAGGAAACAATGACATGGATTGCGGACTCGTAATACATTATATAGATGGCAGTGCCTCCCCTTTATGTAAATCCGCGCGGTACCATCAACAAATAGTTCAGAATCCGCCAGGAGAATTTAGTACAGTCCAACCCGGATTCGTAGATATATCACCAGCTGAGAAAAGCAAGACAGGCAAGGAGCAGTATTTTATAAGTTTGATGATTCCAGTTAGCTTCTTGTCGGAGCTAATTCGGTCATGGAATTGGCGTGTCGTGTTACACATGTAAAAGGAACTTGAGATAGTTCTAATCCCATTTGATGATTCTTGAAGCATTAGACCTCTTAAAAATATATAACAGAGGTAGAGAATATACATTTTATGCAGAGCGCCATGCTGTGCACGCAAAATAATATTTTGGGCTCGCATTTTGAGTTGGCCTTATCCAAAATGGCGGTTAGGATTAGATTCGGGTTTAGTTTCCTACTCACGAGCCGCGCATCAGCCAATGACAGCCCGTGTATTTTATCAAGGCATTTCGCAATCTTCCGCGGAAATAAACATCCGGTTTGAGTTAAATTCCAAGAAAATTTCCCACAAAGATGGCAGGAAATTTAAAACGAAAGTCAAATGGTATGGTATTTAAATTGTAATGAAATACATGTATGACCAACAGGATATAGATTCAGTTTTCAGGTTATCATGTTGCTAAAACATTACTATAGCTGCAGCGCGGCAGTAGGTAAAATTTAGGTGGCGTTTACACTGTATCGGATAGGATGTCGTTTCGTCTCCGAAAGTGTACCAGATAAGCATCTTGTTTATATATGGACTATGTCAACGTAGATCAAAGGAGGAAAGTTATAAGCAGTTTATATATGTTTCATGTAATGTAAAATGTACTGTCCCAAACCGCATGCTTTCCTATATATAATATTTACAAAATATTTTTCATATTTATTTATTTATTTTATAGTTTATTTTTCTTTCTATTTTAAAACTTTGAACTGACTTAAACAAATAATGTATAGACAATCATATTATAGCGACTGAAATTAAGGATTTACACCACGAGTGGTGCAAAGCATTAAAGTGCACAGGAAATGAAAATTAAATTTGTCTTATTTGAAAGAACTCTTGAAATGATAAATGAACTCTGTCTATAGTTTTTCCATATCGCTTTTCGTTCCTGAGATATTGCGATTAATTGTTTGATATGTAAATAACACACTGTATACGTCACATTGTATAATGAGTTGTTGAGAAACCCATGTATATTATTGAAATTATTCTGTTAAATCAATCGAATCTTTCATTATTAGGTGTCATAAGATAAATACCCCTTACACGCGCAGTTTAGTGTGACTTTGTTTAATAACTTCAACGATATTTCTACTTTTATAATGACTCATTATTTAATATGACATATTTACATATCAAACAAATCAAAATATCTCAAGAACGAAAAACGATATGAAAAAACATAGCTGGAGTTCCTTTGTCATTTCAAGAGTTCTTTCAATTAAGACAAACTTAATTTTCATTTCATACAGTATACACTTTAATTGCACAAGCAAAATCATATGATTACTTGTCTATTATATCCATGGCAAAAGTACAATGTTGTCAATATTAACAAAATGTTTTAGTTTTTCTCTCAACCAATGAGAATGCAGTAATTTTGTCATGCATATAATAAATTCAACATAATAAATGTAAACTTAAATGTTTAACTTAAATGTAAACTTAAATGTAAATTAATAAATGTAAATGGTGTCTTTGAGTGACAGTTATAAGTTTATTCCATTGCCAGATGAAGGGTGTTGGAAACTTAGAAAGAGGAAAATATCAGGTGGCATATTCAGCAGATGGTTATCGTCGATTCCTACACCATCGCACAGTGCAGCTAGGTCAGTTACTGGTCAAAAGTCCAATTCCTTCAGAGTTGCCACTTGTCAGTCTAATACAAATGGAGACACATCTAGTGATGAAAGTAGTGAAGAGGCTGCTGAAACTATGCTGCAGGAATCAATATTCAAAGAAAGTAAAGGTGTTCATGAAAGAGAACAGTTTGCATCAGGTATTAATATACAACTTGTGGTAATACAAATAACTATACTTCGTCATATACCATGAAGTGTCTATGAATTGAAAAATTCTAATCATGTACATATATACAAATGCACAGTCAACCTGTCATGAACTGTCATGAACAACTGCCAATGTGAAGAATGTTGTATGCAGTACGCTGTAAACCAGTCGGATGGATTTAGTGTTAGGGGTCGTGCCCGGCATGGGCACCAGATGAAAGTGTTCACAGATGCTCCCAAGCCCTCTAGATGCATCTTGGCCATATGTCATTCATATGTCCACTTGGAACCCGGCATGTTTTTACTTGCAAGGGTATTCGGGAAAAAGTGCTGGGAACCTGCATGGACATCCTGTTCAGACTAGTGCTTCGTGCCAGCCTTAATGTGTCCGGGTACTACCTCTTGATGTAGTGCCTGTTTTTGGGCACCGTGCTGGGTTTTTCACTCGGGTACGGTGTTCAGACTTTTCCCGACAAACAACCCCTTACTGCCCTTAGTCGACACTAATGGTCGACAGCTAAGGTAAAAAATTCGAAAAATGGCATCACGAGTCTTGCAAAAGAAGAATAGATTGTTTCATGGTCTGCAAATATAATTGGGCTCTAGGTTTTTCCTAGCCTGCATACAGGTAGCAGGCATTATTGCAGGTTAGGGGATGTGAATAATCCCATCCAACCTGCTGAGATGCCTGCCACACAGGCTAAATTTTACCTAAAATGATCCAGTGATATGACTGAATCATTTGGTCATACTCCTTAGTCTAGACTTGCCAAATTGGTCAATAATTTTATTGCCTGATCTCAGCCCCTACTTAGCAGTTATGATTGAGCTGGACATGTTCTATATTGGTCAATATATGGTAATTTATGAGCACTGAATACAATTAACTCCATTAGATTTCACTCCATTAGATTTGAAAGTATGACTGGTATCAGAGATTTTAAGATAATTCATAACATAACATAACAACAGAACATAACATAACATAACAATATAACATAACAACATAACAACATGACATGGACATGGACATGGACATGGACATGGACATGGACATGGACATGGACATGGACAATGACATGGCCATGACCATGACCATCAGATCATAACATAACTTTATTTATACACGGTATGATCTTCAAGTTAAAATATACAAAGTATAATATTGAACAAAATTAACTAAATACAATTAGATAACGACTACAACTATAAACACAGATAATGACTACGATAGAAAATGTGAACAATGTTGTGCTGTCAATTGTTAACAATGATGTTCTGCTAACTGTGAACAATGATGTGCTGCACCTAGCTGCGAACAGTGTTGTCAACAAGGTTATTCAGCCATGGTAACATTGTTCTCAAATCATTGTTTAACCATCAATACTGTTATAACTTGTTAACAAGGTTGAGTGCAAAAAAATAGCAAGCATGAATAACCATTGTGTCCATCAATGATGAACAACATTGTTGAAACTATGCCAAACAACAATTTTGTACAAAAAAAACCCATTTTGTAATGTAATTGATATTGGCAAACTTGTATGCTAGTTACTCTGAACATGGTTATAACCACAAAGTGTTTTGATTGTTTTAAACAACATTTTGTTCATTCAAGCGAATATTGTTCAGCCATGCTAGCCGCGTTGTTGCAGTTATATTGAAACAACTTGTGATATTTAACTTAGCTTTGTAAATAACAATTTTCAAAAAAAAAATAAAATATGCTGTCCTTACTTTTCGGCATTCATTCTAAAAATCTGTATTAAAATATTCAAGTAAAAATAAGCCAAAGGGAAATCACTTTTCCACTTACTCTTTCTACCCTGATTTATGCGACAATTTTTAATTGTCTGATACTATAGTAGTGATCGTAAATGCCTTTGTAAATGCGATTGTTTACAGCCTGACCACAGGAATTTTGCTATTGAAGATTAACTCTGGCTACCTGCCTGCCTGCACCAAAGTATTTACGTCATAGGCCTATTATTCCCACATTTCAAGCGACGCGGAATTTGTCGCATAAAGTTCATCATGTTTGATTAAGGTTTTGGAATGTAAAAGGACACGATATATAAGTTTTAACAGCTAGGACAAAATTGGTGTAATTTGTTCACGTTTATATAAAAAATAAAACACTTTCCTTTGTCATGATTAAAAAACCGATACCACCATAAGATTCAGCGCATCAAGAAGTTCCAAAATTGGTCATGAAAACAAAGTAGAATTTTTCATTTCATAGGCTGCAAATGAAGACGAAATCACCACAAACATGTCGCTGTTTGCCATCATGGCAAAGTTCAACATTAACTCTTGCCCAGTTGCCAGAGGCAAATTTGTTTTTGATTTGGCAACTCCAAATAGCATGTTCTGCTTATTACTACACTGTAAAAACATATTAGTAAAAACAACCAATTTAACTGGCTTGTTTCGGATTTACCAATTTTTGGTTGTTTTAACCATTCAAATTGGTATGAATCTGAGACAACCTATCAAATTGGCTGTTTCAACCAATCTGTTTCTATAGTATACATGTAAAATTCATCTCCCTTTCCACATACCAACTGCGCAATTGTCACCATTCTACTCAATTACTGTAGTTACAAAACATTTTCTTTAAAAAAATATTAATGCCGACCTTCCTATCTTTAAAAAATTATGAAAATTTCAAATGGTGGCAAGAATATTTAAAATGCAGTCTCGAGACGACGTAATCTGCTAGTTCATTTTAACTCTAATCCAGGGGCTCTGAAGTCATCTTTTTGTATAGTGGGTTCCCAAGTATATAATTGGATATAATATGAAAAGGAGAAATAAGAGAACTTCAATGTGTCGAAAAAGTACTAACCGATAGTAAATTAAAGCTGTGTTGGACTGGTGATTTTACATCCTTAAAGACTTTCGTGGTAGATAATGTTAAGATCACCGGTGCTTGGAATTCTCCAGGTGGAGAGAAGAAAGTTTATAGCGATAAGACAACGTCGATTACATGGCTCATGAAGAAAACATCTCTTTACTTTAGTGGTGTGGAAGCCGAACATATCAAGCGTTCTTTCTGCTCAATTATCAGCCCTGATAGAGTCAGTAATAATACAATGGTGGATAAAGTTTATTCAACACCTAATTATAGGACACCTTGCCCATGTAAATGCAAAGAACTCGAAACTGACTTTGAGGGAATGAAGATGGACTATAGTAATTACTGAAGCAAAGCTAAACAAGGATTTACAAGATATTATTAAAACCACCCATATATTGAGAGAAAAGATGCGTGAAATGCAAGAGGAAGTTTCATCCATTAAACGACAGACCAACAGCTCGTCACACATGGCTGGTCAGGTCGGTGAAGTGGTTGTCAAAACCTGTGAAGTTAATAAGTTAGGTATAATTCTTATTGATTCTATTTGTCAAGAATTACCAAGTCTGAAACCAAAACAATACATGATAAATGGGGCCGAAGAAAAGAATACAAGCTCATCTCATGTCAGAGTAAATCAATCATGATAATAATGTCGATCATGCAAATCAATCATCTAATTTAAATGTTGTTTACGAAGAGAACAAAAGAAAAAATGTCGCGGATTTAAATGCACAACTTCTAGCATATCGGGCAAAGCATAATGCAAAGCAAAAAGAAGTTCACAACAAATCACAGTCCTTTCAACCAAATAAGATAATACGTAATCACAAGATTCAACCAATGATCCCCAACAAAATCCTCCTTGTTAATTCGTTTTAGAAACAGTTTCATAGTCACTGCTTCAAACAATTTTAATTCGAAATAATTTTGATACTATTTGATATTGTAATTTTACCCTTTTAACTATATGTGAACCGTTGTAATTCAGTTTTTTACTGCAAAAATGGTCTATTAAAACAAATTTAATATTTAAATTACTGCACATAATGCACCACCTAGTTTTAGGCTACCTAAAAGGGCTTTTCGCTCTAAACCAAATAGCACGGCGAAACCATTCAAAGTAAATATTTCACGACATGGTGATGAGCCCCCTTTTCGAGAGCGATTAATGAACAGTATACACCTCCACACGTGAGTCGAACACGAAAATATCTCGAACACGTTTATCTCGAAACAAGACGTTAAATTCTCCAGGTTTTGAAACGGACATGCAGTCCAACGGTTTAACTGGTGATCTCCATTTATTGAATGCACGTCGTATTGGAGTACTGTCGCCTGTAAATTCGAGGGCATTTCTCCCCAACTTTTCAAATATTCAAATTGACTATGAGCTACAAAGCGAAGCATTTAATCATGCAATTGAAACTCGCATAACTGGATATCGCGTTAAACCTCCCCTTTCTGTACCTCGCCAACCTGTGAGGAAAGTTATTGCTGTTGAACCTAGTAAATCCTATACCTCCCTACCTAGCTTGTTCATCTCTAACTCAAGGTCATTGGTCAACAAAATAGACGAATTGTCTAGCATAGTCGACAACTGTTCGGCGGATATCGTCGCTATTACAGAGACTTGGCTGTCCGCAAACGTTATTAATACTGCAATTGATCTCACTGGCTTTTTTACTTTTGAGGAATGATCGATCAGAGGGACGGCGAGGCGGAGGTGTCTGTGCGTACGTGAGTACACGCCTTCCCATTGTCCATCTAAAGGAGTTTGAGAGCCCTGACTTTGAGACCCCTGACTTTGAGACCCTGCATTGGCTTCTCCTAAAACCTCACCGTCTTCCCCGCGGCTTGAACTCCATTGTCCTGTCAATTGTGTACCATCCTCCAGGAAATGACGATAATGCACTTTTAACGCATCTTTCAGAGAACCTTGATCGTACACTCTCGTCTCATCCAGGTTCTAGTGTTATATTAGCGGGCGACTTTAACCAATTCAGACATAATCAACTATGTAACTCTTTTAACCTGAAGCAGGTGGTCAAAGAAGCAACGAGAGGTAATAACATCTTGGATACAATTTTTACTAACATCCAAATTCTATAAGTGCCCAGAAGTGGTTGCCCCGATTGGACTATCGGACCACAACTCTGTCGTGTTTAAACCGCTCCAGGCAAATGTATTCTCTGGGTCAAGGTCAGTCCGTTTTGTTAGAGATACCCGTCCTGCTAATCTTCGTGCTGTTGGCGAGTCGCTCTCAAAGGTTAACTGGAATCCGCTCTATCATGGAATCTTGTGAAGAACAGTTCAAGTTTTTCTCTTCTGTTGTTAACAATATAATTGAGGAGAACTTACCCTTAAAGCGGGTCAAGGAAGATTCCAACGATAAGCCTTGGATCACCCCGGAAATAAAAGTTCTGATTTCCAAACGTCAGGCAGCTTGGACTGTTGGTAATGGCCTGATGTTTCGATTTTATCGAAATAAAATTAATGTTCTTTGTAAGAAAGCGCGTTCGTGCTATTACTACCATAATATTGCTGAAGTCCACCAGTCCAACCCGCGAAAGTGGTGGACAGCTGTTAAGCGTATTGCTGGCCTTTCTTCTAGGAAAAATTTCACCACCCTGATTCATGAAGGACAATCTTATTCGGACGTGGCACTTGCTAACTTGTTCAACGACACGTTTATTGCTGTTGGATCCTCACTTCCTGCTTTAGACTGGTCACCTTTACCCGTAAACGAACTTCCAGCTGATTTCTACATCTCCGTTCACGATACGGAAATGGCGCTTCTTTCACCAAAGCTTCATTCATCTGCCGGTCCGGATGAGATTTCCGCATGGTTCCTTCGCGAGAATGCTTCTGTTCTCTGTCGCCCTCTGTGCGCTATTTTTAATTTATCTGTCCAAGAAGGATCCATTCCATCGTTGTGGAAGTCTGCCAATGTTACCTCGGTCCAAAAGTGTTCACCTTCACTGAACGTTAACTCTGACTTTAGGCCAATCTCCCTTACACCGATCGTCAGCAAAATCCTCGAGTCATTCCCATATAAGTGGCTGTTTAAGTCCGTTGTTGATAAGATCGATCCTCTGCAATTCGGTTCATTAAAAGGCTCGAGCATCACAATGGCACTGGTATATCTACTCCACAGATTGCATGAGGCGAGCGATAAAACTGGGTCTGCTTTAAGGATCTGCTTACTCGACTTTTTTAAAGCGTTTGATCGTATAGATCATAACTTCCTGTTGAACAAACTATTACACATGGACGTCCATCCTGTGCTCGTTAACTGGATTGCCAACCATACCCGTGTTGGTCCTCACTTTTCCGACTGGAAGCCCATTAATGCCGGTGTCCCTCAGGGAACAAAGCTAGGTCCTCTTTTATTCCTGGTCATGGTCAACGATCTCGTAGTTTCTGATAGAGCTGTCAAGTATGTGGATGATACTACCATTTGGGAAGTCAACTCACTGAATTCACAGTCTCGTTTACCTTCATTGGTCTCTGCGTGCACAGACAATATGATGCTAAATCGGCAAATAACAATATGATGCTAAATCCGTCCAAGACTAAAGAAATGCACATCTGCTTCTCGCACCATCCCCCTTCTTATTCTCCTATAATTATTGATGGCCTGGAGATTGATATAGTCACAGAAGCGAAATTGTTAGGACTGATGATCTCCAATGATCTCAAATGGAACATTCACGTGGATTATGGAAAAACCATTGGAATAAACCATTGGAATATGGTGTACCTCAGGGTTCTGTACTGGGTCCACTTCTGTTTTCACTCTTTGCGCCATTGGAAGATGTGATCAAAGCCCACGGCCTTGATTGCATAATGTACGCTGATGACACACAGCTGTATATGTCTATAAAATCTCCATGTGATCGACCTGCTGCTCTAGCTAAACTTGAGTTATGTATTAAGGACATCACCATCTGGTGTACTATGAATGGTCTTATATTCAATCCAAGTAAAACCGAGATTGTCCATCTATCATCACGTTTTATGCATTGCGAACCAATGCCAGAAATATGTGTCAATGATGTGATAATCCAACCGGCTCCGGTTGCACGTGATCTCGGTGTTGCTGTTGATAGACATTTAAAATTAAATACTCATGTAAATAACATTTGAAAATCGGCCACTTTGGCTATCAGAAATATTGGCAAGATCAGGAAATATTTGAGTAAAAAGGACTGCGAGAAGTTGGTGCATGCATTCATAACATCAACGTCTTGACAGCTGTAATAGCATCCTATATGGCTTACCAGAAACTGAATTGAGCAAGTTACAGCGAATTCAAAATACAGCTGCTAGACTTGTTGAAGGGGTTAAAAAATCGGAGCATATCTCCCCTGTGCTACGTAATCTTCACTGGTTGCCGGTGAGATCACGGATTGTTTTTAAGATACTAATAATTACTTTCATGGCTTTGCATGGCCAGGCGCCTGTTTATATTACTGATTTGCTAACTAAATATAAACCTACTCGTACTTTGAGATCATCTGACCGAAATCTGCTGCTCGAGCCAAAATCCAAAACGGTGACTCATGGAGACAGAGCATTCTCGGTTGCAGCACCAAAACTGTGGAATTCATTACCACAGGAAATTAGAAGCTATGAAATGTTAAGTAGTTTTAAGTCTGCAGTTAAGACTTTTCTTTTTTAAAATTAATAGTTATTGTTCATAGTGTTAATATAATGTAGTTTTTAAAAGTAACTTTAAGAATATATATATTGTTGTAAGAGCATTGAGACTGTTGTATAATGCTCCTAATACGTCTTTATTATTATTATTATTATTATTATTATTATGTTTGTAAGAAAGCTGCCAAGCGCCTATATGCTTTGCGACTACTTAGGAGAAGCGGTATACCTGTTAACGTATTGTTCTTTGTGTATTGCACCTGTATACGACCTATCTTAGAATACGCATGTGAAACGTTGCATCATAGCCTTCCCCAATATTTGAGTGATCAGATAGAAAACATTCAGAAAAGGGCATTTAAAATCATGTTTCCAGGAAGAGGATATATTGATTATTTAACGAATACCACCTATATGTAAACGCTTCTTTTCGAACATGACTGTCCCCTCTCATAAGTTGAATGCATTAGTTCCGCCAAAACGAACATTAACATATAGCTTGAGGGCCCAAGCCTCACTATCGGTGCCGAAGTGCCGCACAAAGCGTTTCTCGGACAGCTTTGTACCATCTGCTACTCGTGTATATAATTCAAACTAGATTTATTGTCATCGATTGTTTTCAAAATACCTTACTTATAATTAATTTTTAATAGTCTACCTTTCCCATTTTATCCTAATTGTATATTTTAATATTTTTATTGTAATGTGATTCCATGTAATTCAGTTTTTAACTGCCATTTGGAAATTTTAATAAATCAATCAATCAATCAATATATAGTGGATGACGTAATGATGTCAAGATAAGCGGTGACGTAATGATTTCAACATAAAAAAGAAAATTCAACATAAGAAAGAAAAATATCCAAAATTACAACGGCAGAACCTTTGTCTGCTTGCTTGATGACTATATCCTTGTAGTTCTTAAGGTTTTTGAGAGCTAATGTATCCGAACTAATTTATATATATGTAAATTTCAAAAGGTACCGAAATGTATAAAATTAACTTATGAATTGAAAATCGACGTTAATCCCGTGTGGGTGTAGAGTGTTAAGGAATAGGACACACGAGGCGACAAATCTCGGGAGCGACGTCCCCGCGATTTGTAGTCTCGTGTGTCCCAACCTTTAAAGTTGAAAAGTTGAGTATAAACATAAAGCTATTTTTTTTGCAGTGTGGGATGATATCTTATCTCATAGAAAGGGCTTCTCAAATGTTGATGAATATGAATCCAGGGATCCTGTCAGTGTCGTGAACGAGTATGGTCAACAGAACAGATTAAAGGTAAGATAGTATAAGACAGTAAAATACGCTTCCCTTATAAACAAACTGCCCTGGCTGCCAGAGGTTCTTTGGCGCTCGCAAAGGAGAACGGGTAATATTGTGGAAGCGGCAAGCGTGCTGGACCATTACGAACATCATTAAGACGATTTCAGAATTATAGAATAGTTCCTCTAAGTTTTTTGTTCTTGGCAGATGTTCCTAACATGGTATTATTACCGCATGCATACTCTACTCTATCTCGATATTGATTGGCTGTTGGCATACAACTAATTTGTGACATCAGCTTCATGTGACGTCACTGTTCCAATATTATGGTTCAAAAAGTGTAGCTATGACATCATTATTCCAATATCAACTTGCTGTTACCAGCTTGTATACAGCGAAAGGAAATGGTGGGTTCTTTGCAAAGATTTGCCGACGTAACAGAAAACTCATTGTTTTAGCGCTGCTTATGCATAATAAAACAATTATTGGATTTGGTTTTCGCATGATATCGAGAATTATCAAGGCCTCAGTTTGTGTTGTCCGCCTCAGCTTTCGGCTTCGGCAGATAACACAAACCTTAGCCTTAATAATTCTCAATATCATGCTTCACCTCATCCAATAACTGTTAATTATTAGATGAGAAAACTTATGCCTTAACCTATAGTGAATCATTAACCAGTGAATTATCCATGACATGTATATTATAATAATGGAACCTACGGTATGTTTGTCTTAAAAATGCATTTTACACATTTATTCTCTGCTGATTTAGTTAAATCTGTTGTTAGCTTACTAACAGCACTGTCTAGTAATCCACTATGAGAAAATTTCAAAACCTGGACGGTCTGTGACCTGGTTTATGCACCATCCACCCCTAGTCTATAACAAATATTGTGATATTTGTCTTTGATCAATCTATCAGTGCAAGTGTCTATGAAATGAAAATTCACCCCAGCTTTTTTATTGTATTTGAAAGAACACGTAAAATTATGAAAAATATCTTTTACATGACTTTCACATCTTATGCCGTTCTTGAGTTATTAAGCTTCATGTAACTTGAGCTGTGACATCACAAGATGGACACAGGACTACATCAAAACAGAAAATCTGGCATATCTTTGGATTGGTTTTACTAAACAGGCTCAAACCATGCAGACGTACTGAGTCAACAAGTCTCAGCATTGTGATTGTTGTTATTAGGTTCCCATGTTAACAGATTCGTTCCCAGGCCACTTTGTTTAGAAATAAAATATTGTATATTTTTCGTTATTGCTCTCAAATACAATCATAAAAAACTGGGGTGAATTTTCATTTCATAGTCACTTTAAAGGCAACACATCAATATAATGATAAAGACCCTCCATGAACTATAAATGAGTAATACTAATATTTCCATTAGTATCACAGATTTGGATTTATCTTTACACAGTTTAGATAAGTAGTCTTTTTGTTTCATAAAAATGGGCCTCCCTTTTGGTCACACCCCATGCTCATTGCTCCACAAGGCTGACTCAGGCATTAATGTTCCATGCGGTACCCACATGTTCGCATCGCGGACCTATTTTTATATAAATTTTGACACTCGAACAAATATTACAAAAAATAGCATTGCCATGTTTAGTGTTTACATTAAATTTCGTCTGCGTGTCAGGCGTACTGCATTGGGGGGGGGGGGGGGGGGGGGGGTGGGGGGTGTTAATTGTATCAGCATTTGATTATTTGATTATTGTATATATTCATGGGCTTATAAGTACATGTAGATAACCTGCTCAGAATTAATGAGTACAGCTTATCGAAATTGTCGGTATTACTTTGTTTTGAATGGTCACGACTATCAATTTGGGGCTATTGTGCATAAGCACTGTTAGTTTGATTCATTTATGTTGTTGAAACATAATCAATTTCCTCTAGACATGCCTTGTTCCTTGGCCATTTATTGGCTGTATAATTGTAGCCTAAGTGAAATTTGGTGCTGTTCCAATAATATGAATTGTCAAATTAATAAGAGCATTTGAAGCTGCCTGAATAATTATATTATTAGCCAACTTATCAATGTTAACCCAGGGTGCAGGGGACACTGATGGGTTATTGACTGATTGACTTTTTCTGTGACCGTAAAATAATTTAACTACTTAATGACCAAGAGTGAGATCTTTACGGTAAAATATCAAACCGTATTGGCCGAGCAATAGCTGCCAAGGTTTGGTATTTTACTGTAAAGACCGAAAAGGTTATTAAGTAGTCCATTATATGACACTTTTTATTCCAAAATCAATCATGTATTTATTATTATTTATTTTTTATGTTTATAATTGTTTATCGTTTATTCTCATTTATTTTGCAGCAACAACTCTCTTATTAGGATTTTGTGTTTGTTCCCAATAATCACAGGGCATTAGTCAGTGAAATTTTATCCATAGACACAGTTGCCATAATGTTCTGTCCAACTTATCACCTTTATCAACCTTGTGATTAAAATAATAAAGATCAACTAACAGTATATTAACACGGCATTAAACTTATGTCATGCATTATGCTACTGTTTTATTTAATACGATACATAATTTTATAAAACTTTTCACTGTCCTTGGGACCTAGTTTCTGCACTGTATTTCTGCACTGTTTTTTCTGCACTGTATTTGGGGAGAGAATTTCATTTTTTCTGCACTGTATTTGGGGAGAGGGGGAGAGAATGTCATTTTTTCTGCACTATATTTGGGGAGAGGGGGGAGAATTTCATTTTTTCTGCACTATATTTGGGGAGAGAATTTCATTTTTTCTGCACTGTATTTGGGGAGAGGGGGAGAGAATGTCATTTTTCTGCACTATATTTGGGGAGAGGGGGAGAATTTCATTTTTTCTGCACTATATTTGGGGAGAGAATGTCATTTTTTCTGCACTGTATTTGGGGAGAGGGGGAGAGAATGTCATTTTTTCTGCACTGTATTTGGGGAGAGGGGGGAGAATTTCATTTTTTCTGCACTATATTTGGGGAGGAGAATTTCATTTTTTCTGCACTGTATTTGGGGAGAGGGGGAGAGAATTTCATTTTTTCTGCACTATATTTGGGGAGAGGGGGGAGAATTTCATTTTTTCTGCACTATATTTGGGGAGAGAATGTCATTTTTTCTGCACTGTATTTGGGGATAGGGGGGAGAATTTCATTTTTTCTGCACTATATTTGGGGAGAGAATTTCATTTTTTCTGCACTGTATTTGGGGAGAGGGGGAGAGAATTTCATTTTTTCTGCACTATATTTGGGGAGTGGGGGGAGAATTTCATTTTTTCTGCACTGTATTTGGGGAGAGGGGGGGGGGGGGGGAGAGAATTTCATTTTTTCTGCACTATATTTGGGGAGAGGGGGGAGAATTTCATTTTTTCTGCGCTGTATTTGGGGAGAGGGGCAGAATTTCATTTTTATGTTATTTCATTATGTTATTACGAATGTTTTAACCGGGACTTTTTTACCGCATTTATATTACATTTATATTATATTTTTTACCGTATTTGGGGAGAGGGGCAGAATTTCATTTTTTCTGCACTATATTTGGGGAGAGAATTTCATTTTTTCTGCACTGTATTTGGAGAGAGAATTTCATTTTTTCTGCACTGTATTTTGGGAAAGGGGGAGAGAATTTCATTTTTTCTGCACTATATTCGGGGAGAGGGGGGAGAATTTCATTTTTTCTGCACTATATTTGGGGAGAGAATTTCATTTTTTCTGCACTGTATTTGGGGAGAGAGAATGTCATTTTTTCTGCACTATATTTGGGGGAGAGGGGGAGAATTTCATTTTTTCTGCACTATATTTGGGGAGAGAATGTCATTTTTTCTGCACTGTATTTGGGGAGAGGGGGAGAGAATGTCATTTTTTCTGCACTGTATTTGGGGAGAGAATTTCATTTTTTCTGCACTATATTTGGGGAGAGAATTTCATTTTTTCTGCACTGTATTTGGGGAGAGGGGGAGAGAATTTCATTTTTTCTGCACTATATTTGGGGAGAGGGGGGAGAATTTCATTTTTTCTGCACTATATTTGGGGAGAGAATGTCATTTTTTCTGCACTGTATTTGGGGAGAGGGGGGAGAATTTCATTTTTTCTGCACTATATTTGGGGAGAGAATTTCATTTTTTCTGCACTGTATTTGGGGAGAGGGGGGGGGGGGGGGGGGGGGGGGGGGGGGGGGGAGGAATTTCATTTTTTCTGCACTATATTTGGGGAGAGGGGGGAGAATTTCATTTTTTCTGCGCTGTATTTGGGGAGAGGGGCAGAATTTCATTTTTTCTGCACTATATTTGGGGAGAGAATTTCATTTTTTCTGCACTGTATTTGGGGAGAGAATTTCATTTTTTCTGCACTGTATTTTGGGAAAGGGGGAGAGAATTTCATTTTTTCTGCACTGTATTTCTTTTTTCTGCACTGTATTTCTTTTTTCTGCACTGTATTTCTTTTTTCTGCACTGTATTTCTTTTTTCTGCACTGTATTTCCTCTAAATTGCACTACTCTCAGCCAATCAGAATGCAGAATTTTTCTCATGAATATTAAGTAAGATACGGAAGCGTTGTAAATTTATGTTTTTTATAATTTCAAGAGTTCCTTCAAATACAAGAGTTTATTTCAAACTGAATTTTTCATTGCATATACACTTTAAGCATCATTGTTTTTGAGGTGGAATGTCTCTTTAATCTTTTTTCATATTTAATCAAATCTTATTCAATCTTTTAATATTTAGGTTGAGTTCCAACAACTGAAGCACACTGGCCCAGATCATCGTCGTGTATTTTTCTGTGAACTTTATATTGGTGATGAGGAATTTGGAACTGGTGAAGGTAACACTAAAAAAGAAGCCAAAAAAGATGTTGCTCTTAAAGCGTTAGGTATACTTGGTGGAACGCCAGACAAAGGTACGCTAACACAGATATAATAATAATATTTATAGAATAATATAATATTATTATATATAAATAATACATGTACTGTATAATTTAAATTTATCCAGGGTACTTCTTAGTGTTTTTCAGTGGGGCCCTGCAACATCCGGTAATTAATACAATAATCCTGTAATTAATACAATAATCGTGTCATTAATACAATGATCTTGTAATCAATACAATAATCCTGTAATTAATACAATAATCCTGTAATTAATACAATAATCCTGTAATTAATACAGTAGTTAATACAATAATTCTGTAATTAATACGATAATCCCATAATTAACACAATAATTCTGTAATTCATGCAATAATCCTGTAATTAATACAATAATCCGTAATTAATACAATAATCCTGTAATTAATACAATAATCCTGTAATTAATACAATAATCCTGCAATTAATACAATGATCCCGTGATTAGAACAATGATCCCGTAATTAGTACAATAATCCCGTAATTAATACAATAGTCCTGTAATTAATACAATAATCCTGTAATTAATACAATGATCCTGTAATTAATACAATAATGCTGTAATTAATGCAATAATCATGTAATCAATACAATGATCCCGTGATTAATACAATAATCCTGTAATTAATACAGTGATCCTGTAATTTATAAAATAAACCTGTAATTTATACAATAATCCCGTAATTAATACAATAATCCTGCAATTAATACAGTAATCCTGTAATTTATACAATAATCATGTAATTAATACAATAATCCCGTAATTAATACAATAATCCTTTAATCAATACAACGATCCTGTAATTAATACAACAATCCTGTAATTAATGCAATAATCTAGGTTATTGTAATTCATTGAGTCTTGATAAACAGGCCTGGCCGTTTGAGGTGCCTCGATTCGTCGTAGTGCGCGTTTCTCCGCGCGCCTCGTTTGTTGTGTGAGCACGAAATCGCGCGCCTCGTGGTGATCTGATGAATGAAATTGGAGTAAGTCAGATTTCGATGGCAAGTTGTTCGAATGACTCGTCGAAAGTTCAAGCAGTTGAGCAAGCTATGCACAAGTTCTGTGGCAAGGATCTTGACATTCAAAAGACTTGACTATCCAAACCTTTGTCTCTTGATCGAATTGATCACATGCGTTGCGTCAGCCTGGTCGGTGAACGAACGTAAAGAAATTCTCAACCGTGCATTAGAAATCTACATGGAAAAAAGGCGCAAAGTTCAACTCGCTACCAACACACCGTGGATGAAGAAAACCCAGATACGTCAAGCTCATCCGATTCCGAATTCGAAGACAGCGTTGTTGACATTGACATGGAATTAAGTTGAATTTGAAAAATATTTTTGTATGTAAATATACATACATATATAGTAACTACTGATTTTGTTTAAATTCCGATGTTAAAATATTGTCTTTTTCCAAATAAATTTTTACTCAGTTTTGTCCATGTTAATCCAGTCTCTAGGCGTAGTTTTTGACAGTTTTATAATAGCGCGCCTGACGTTGCTGAGACTCGCGACATCCCACGCGCCTGCAAACATTCATATGGCCAGGTCTGGATAGATTAATTTTATTTTCCGCGGTTTGTCTTGGCTTTAGGCAGGTGTAAGTTATTGCTGGTCCTTGTATTGTAGTGATATAATATGGAAAATGAAAAAAAATTATTCCTGTCCGCGAATCAGAATAATTTTTTGAGGATATGTGCTTGACGATCGTCCTCTCCCACATTCACTACAGCACTGTATATATTAACAATCCAAGCATTACTGCATATTTAGTGACTTGTTCCGTACTGTCAACACCTCGGTCTGATATTTTCCTGTTATGACCGCGCTCTGACGTCAAATGACCTCAATGACGTCAAACTTGAAAAGAAAACATCCGCTGAGCATCAAGTTTGAGCCGTAAAGGAAGTTCCCCTTTATGCGATTGTTATCTTAAACATCGGCAACAATTCAGGTCCAGTTCATCTTTCAATATTGAATAATTCATTTTTAGAAGCGTCTCCATCAAGCAAAAATTCCATCCCTTGTTCCTCTGTTGATGGTGTGAAACACCCGGTGTCCTTGTTAAATGAGTACTGTCAAGCACATGGCCTTGGTGATGCCCAAGTGATCGACCTATCACCAAGAGTCCAAACCATGGACCATTTACCGAAATTCCTGATCGCCTATCATATCAATGAGACACAGTATCCAGCTGCGAAAGGGAAAAATAAGAAACTGGCCCAGCGACGAGCAGCTATGTTGGCCTTGAATGAAATCAAAGCTGGACAGGTTCCCAAGGTCGTAAAAATAAAAACAGATTCCTTGTTTGACAGGTATGGTGTGAATGAAAAATTAGTATACTAGGAAACTACCAGTACAATCTCTCAAATTGACTGTATACACTACTGTACTTGTAAATGCGTTGAAAATTAACTGTACTAGAAGTACGTTCTGCAATAACGCCTCGCCGGCCTTTTCTACCCCCTAGAGTTTATTTTCTAAATCCAGGGCCCAGACCGCGCACGCCGTGTATTTGTCGTCTGTAGAAGGCCGATTCGTCGTACGTATATTTTGAACGTTATCTCGGCCAATATTAACTCGATTTCAAATTCAGAAAGCAGATTTGGAATTACAGAATCTAAATACATAACGTACGTGTCTATTATATTACGGGAACGTGCATATCCTTCGTAAAAGTGGTTTATGTACTTAGAAATTAGTCGGCAATCAGGTGGCCGCTTCGTCGATTATTATTTTGAACGTTATCTTGGTCAATATGCATATTTATTAATCGTAGATTTTGAACGTAATCTCGGCCAATATTTAACCGATTTCAATTCTGAAAACATATTTGGAATTATCGAGTTTAAGTACATAATATAAATGCCTATTATATTACGCAAATGTGCATACCCTTCATAAAAACCAGTTTATGTACTTCGTCAGATCGCAAATCCGCCATTGACCGCTTCGCGTTGTCTGCCAAGGCCGAAATATTGTCCGATGCAAACGGAACACCCAAAAGGACTTTTTACTTCCTTATAAGGAGTTGGACCTATAATTATAAATAACTATAATTTTAAATTTCCCGAACAAGATACATTATGTTAATATATATTAGCATTAATTATCATAAATTATGTTGAAAAATCATTTAATTTTTCTAGAAAAGCCCATCTTGCACGCTCGCGTAGCGTCATGAAAATTCAAAATGCCACCAATCGCAGAGTTTTTTTATGAAATCAAATCAAATTTGGCGTGTGAGTGGATCTCATGTCGCTGAAGCTTGTCGAATTAAATGTTTTAATCTTGCGTTACGGTGTGCCGTGTTTTTCGATTGACGACTTCGGGGTCTTCTATGACCCCTTTTGACTGGGCCGGACAGGAAAGAGTTAAGTGAGTTTTATCCGAAAAGAGACTTAGCTCTCAATTTCCTTTGACGAAGAAAAAGCACAGACTTTTCTTTTTTGTCCGTATTTCTAGAAATACTGATGACGACCAAAAAAAACAAAGCAAGATATTAAGGAAACAAATTAATAAATTATTTCCTGTTTTGGTCGGTCCGCATTGAGAAATATTTCCCCTGGTCTAAAAAACGTTCCTCGGCCTTTTGAGACTTCAGGATATATTTCTCCATACGGACCTCCCAGCCATTAAATAACATATATGTATTAATATGTAGAAACCTAGGGACCTGAAACGTTGATTTTTATTTATTTCTCAGACTTGCGGAGCTAAGCTGGACTCGGTACTATGAATTGGAACGTCTCGTTCCAGAGGATTGGAAAATGGTAAATTCCTATAAAATTGTTGCAGCAATTATCGTGAAGATGTCAGAGAAAGACGAAGGACAGGTTGTGAGTTTGGGGACTGGAAACAGGTATGTTAGTAAGTCGATAAATTCCCCGAGTGCATGGTCTGTAAATTATATATTATACCAAAACAATCTTGAATGCTGTCTTGAAACGTCTAGAAACGTTTTAGTACGTCTTGTTGTTCCTTCATTAGTATTCGTGATCATCGGGTGTATTCGTGATCAGCGGGTGTATTCGTGATCAGCGGGTGTATTCGTGATCATCGGGTGTATTCGTGATCAGCGGGTGTATTCGTGATCAGCGGGTGTATTCGTGATGAGCGGGTGTATTCGTGATCATCGGGTGTATTCGTGATCAGCGGGTGTATTCGTGATCAGCGGGTGTATTCGTGATCAGCGGGTGTATTCGTGATCAGCGGGTGTATTCGTGATCAGCGGGTGTATTCGTGATCAGCGGGTGTATTCGTGATCAGCGGGTGATTCGAACTCGAATCAGCGGGTTTATTCGTCATCAGAGGGTGATTCGATCGAGGTCAACTATCATGCCCCGGAGAAATAGCGGGGAATTCGAGTTTAAATTGACTGGTCACGTGGTACAAATCTAGCTCTTTGATTGCACAATAGTTATAATCGAGGTATAATATTGCATAATATACAATTAAAATTCAATTATTATTATTAAAACTTAATTTCAATACGGAGTATACAAATCACAAAAATTTCTCTTCCTTGGAGCCGTATACATAAGTGACTGACTAAAAACTTTTAAATAACTATTTTCAAATATAGACAAGAAAATTAAGAATTGGTAATCAACTTCTCACCAGATATTTAAAATAGGTACGCAATGCGTACATGTGACTACCACTATATATGGATAGACCATTTAGACTTAAGATGCAGTGCATGAAAATGCATGAAAAGCAGAGATACAAATACATTGATAGTTATTATAAATCATTTTATAAATGTGTTGCTAAATTGAACATGGCACATACTATGCCTACATTTTTATATGGATTGTTTCCAAAATATAGCATCATCATAAACATGCCCTCAAATTTCATTTGAAGTGAACTTGGGGCTGGTTATACGAAGTCTGGATAGTTTATCCGGTGGATAAGTCCTAGCTAGAAAACCACTTTAGTGGTGATTCGACAGCTGGCAGATCTAGGATTTCCCTAATGCCCCCCCCCCCCCCCCCCCCCCAATTTTGGGAACTAAGGAATCGCAGATGTAAAGTATAATAAGTTGCATGGAAACAAGAAATTTGGCTGTTTCGGCATATACCAAAATGCATCCGGCATGCCTAGTTATAGTGATTCCAACATGGACAACAAACCATCAATGGTAGAAACAGGTAAAAAAAGAAGAAATGTTAGTGGCCAGGATTCTGAAATAGGGCGTCCAATTTGAGAACATATCAGACAAAAGTGATGACACACGTCTAGGAGGCCCTTCAGAGGCTTCTCTGAACGCCCTTGGAAAATACATGTATTTGAATTTTGGGTAAACTGCATTTCCTGAATTTTGAGAGCACTTTGAGCAAAATATAACAGTCTTAAACAAAATTTTTAAATGGGGTATCTCATCATTTTAAATATATATTTTGGTCCAAATATGCTGTAAATTAGTTATATTTCCATAAGATGTAGTGCAGATAATATTCATATATATTCTCCTTACAATTAAATTTGTAATTCAACAGTTCAACAGATTTTACATCTTCAAGAGAAGAAATTCATAATCTGTGCAGTGAATTATTAATTAGAAGTTTACTTCATGTCAACATCTGTGTAATGTATTAAAGATCGCATCAGACCCATTCAAGATTTTTAGGTTTGCAAGTTTGTGCCGGAAATGCTGCTATTTTAGGCAAATCATTGAGAATAATTTCTTTCTCGCCCAAATTTTTGGTGACCACTTTTCATTGTAGGGCATCCAACAACACCCAGAATACCCTTCTGGCTATAAGCCTGTTCTGACCAGTGCCCCTAAGAGGATCATTAGTACAACTGCACTTTGTTCGGAAACTATATGTGATTTCTTTTCCCTGAGAAACCCCAATGATAATTGGCACAAAATGGTTTGGTTTAAATATTTCACCAGCAATGACATTACAATAAACCATATACAGTGTAGATCATCAGATGCAGTTGTTAAAGGAACACTAGGATTGACTTGTTCATTAAATAATAACTTAAACTATCTCCACAGTCAGGATAGAACAAAGTAATATTTCTATTTGTGACAGAAGAGAGAAAGAGAATAGAAAGAACGCTAGCTCATTTTTATCCTCAGAATTGGAAATGGCTTCCAATTCCTCTCCAGATGTACCAAAATCCAAACTTTCGAACAAAACAGACAAATGAAAAGTTTGTTTACACTAGTACATACCTTCAGTTCTCAATACAATACAACACAATACAATACAATACAATACAATAAGGAAAAGGTATGTGAAGCTCCTTGTGCTTTGCATAGATGGAATTAAATGACAGATGATTATAATAAAAATTGGAATTTAAAAAAAGATCATCATAACCCTGAGACTTTCAACAAGATAATTATCTCCTACCATTGCTATAGAGGACACAGAGCTATATAAACAATTTCCAGATGCGCCAGATCTAAAATATTAAGATATTAAAACAAGTCATCAGAAATAAAACAGACACTAGACTTGTAACTTGATATATGACATGTAAATACGCTGTTAATAAATCTGTGTTCTATGAGAAATAATATATAAACAATCCATTTGATAAATTGTACTGTGTATCTTGGTTTTCCACTTATGGTATACAGACACTACCAAATGATTAAACGAAGCCTTATTTAATAGTCATAACGTTTACTGTCAGAAAACGGAATAATGGTAATAGCTTGTCTTCGACACACTTCACTGGTTCTTGTACCCGCCGCGCAGTTTATGATAATTTTGAACGAACATCAATAGGAAAGTAAAATGATCACCAAAGACAGATAAAATATAGATAAAAATATGTAATACGCTTACCTTTTAATAATAGAGCGATAGATGGCTTGCTTCTTTGCTCCAGTTTGGCGCTTTGTTGATAACCGGCACGATCTTACGCGATCACTTCTCGAATACCTAGCGATCTTGTCGACATGTCACGATAACTAGCCGAGTATGACGTACATGAGGTCCAAGACAAGCACTCAAGCAAGCAATCAAGCAAGCAAGATCTCGCCGACATTAGTGACTCCGCTAACGTAGTAGTCACAAAAATAGATAAAGGAGGAGCGAGGGAAGCTATTCCAAAGAACATCGGCCCCTTTGAAATAAACTCATCTTTTGTATCGCGAGCGGGCGGAATCGTAGCCTTTCCTTCAACCTGATTGGCTGCAGCAGCGGCCGGAATTTTGCGATATTTTGACCACGGTCACGGAATCCTAAATGCTAAAAATAGGTCCGCTCAGGCGTACATGTATCTGCGCTAATATGTACAGGGGCATGTGTATATAAAACATGTTTTCAGTATTCGCATATGTAATATTTAAGGAATAGAAAACATTTTCCATGTTTCCATAGAGTTGATAGAGAAACACGAGTGAAAGGTTGCAACATGACATTTTTGTGGCTGGGAACACTGGCCCAAAGTGTGAGTGTTTTATCACTATTTTGAGTTCTTCCAATGTTCCATGAGTGTTTCTATATTAACTTGAAGGAAACACAGATCCGAAACACCATTTCATTCATATCCATTTCATTCATAAAATAACCCTTTGAAATTTGATAAATGTGCAATTAATCATTGATTGAGCATGCAGTTATACCAATAACAATGTTATAACTGCAGTCTCAAATAGCACTGTATTTTGTAAGTATACATGTAAATAGTATTAAACTATGAAAAATTGAAAAAGAAAAGATTAATCCAACTTGGTTCTAAACATGCATGTAAAAGATTAAAAAAATATATACTGTATGAAATTATAATGTATTAAGTTTTGTATGAAATAGATTAATAGATCTTATAAATGTAAACAAACTGAATCAGCATTATTGAAACATTTTAAGTTGTTAAGTGTTAACTGTTATGAGCGACTTTGTGTGTGAGCTATATTGTTACTAAATTTCATTACTGAACTTATTTTTTTGCAAGTTGATATATTTTGTCTGTTTAAGAAGATAGTTAACCATAACAAACATTACTGGAACAGTAAACTAGAAATACGCAACAACCCCTCGCCCTTTTGCTGTTTGAAACTTACAGTACAGTACTTCTTTTAGTTCTAAATTACTTGAATTAGATAATAGCCACTTCATTTGCCAAACTACAGTAAATAAATTTTCAGTGGACAATATCTCTCAGAGCTTTGTATTGTCTGAATTTAATTGTTTCATAGGACATCAAAATCAATACATGCAGCCCAATTAAACTTTTTAATTTTTGAGTGCAGCAACAGAATAGTGGGGGGTCTACTGCTGTTTCTACCATCAATCACTAAGAAAGAAATTACTTTTATCACAATATTGATGACTCACGAAATAATCAATGCCGTATTGTGTGTATGGACACCAAAGGCTGTTGAAGGAAGAAAGTGCATCTCTATCACACAATGATTGAGTGTCCTTTAAAAAAATCAAATTCGTTCAAATGTCGACGGATGGCATGCATATATTGCAAATGTATAGGGGTCCATTCAAATTAGATTTACTAAGACATATTAGGGATTCTACTCCAAGGTACAGTAAGTTGATAATTCTACCCACATGTGCAGCTGGCAGGAATATGGATAACTAAATATTGACAGGGCCGAATTAACGTCGCGCGAGGCCCGTGACAGATTTTCAGCGCGAGGCCCCCGTACCCCCCCCCCCCGTTATGAAAACCTAACTAATTGAATTCAAGGACACAAAATTGTTAAATAATCGTTTTGAATTTTATCCGCAAATCATCGCAATTTCGATTGTGTCAACAAGTATAAACAGGATCATATAACAGCTCAGCGCAACTAGAGCTTAAGTAGTATAGAATATGGCGGTACCAGGCCACTTTTCAAAAAAACGAGTCGTTTTTAAAGAATCATCATATTTCATCGTTTGTGAGCATGTGGTGGAGCTATTATATAGTGATGTTGGTGCGTGTGGTTGGGTCATAATATAGTGATGTTGATGCATGGTTGAGTCATTATGTAGTGGTATTGACGTGTGTTTGAGTGGTTATGTACCATAACTTAGTGGGGTGGTACCAGGCCACTTTTCAAAAAAAAACGAGTCGTTTTTTAAAGAATTACTATATTTTCCAAAATTATATTTGTTTCTGGCGGTACCAGGCCACTTTTCCAAAATTGGATTTGTTCTAAAGTATATATATTTTCTCATGTGTGGGTACATGGTAGGATTACTATGTAGTGGTGTTGGCACGCAGTTAGGTGGTTACGCACTACAACTTGGTTATGTTTGGTGAGGATTGTTGCAGTTCAGTCAGGTGGGTCTTGGTATTGGTTCAAATATATTGTTTCGATACGAGTCGTTTTACGAGTCGTTTTACGAGTCGTCTCGAAATGTGTCGTTTTTAAATGTGCTGTAAAATGTGTCGATAAATTAGTTAAATTATAAATTTTTTCTTTTTATTGAATCTATTTTTCTTTTATTTTATAATGTCCATATGCGTAGCTACTAATACCATCTTTAAGGATGTATCTTTTGTCGTCGAAACAACTCAGTGATATTTTGTTTATCTCATAACTACCTAGTTGATGGTTACTACTTCTTATGGCTCTCATCTTGTGGGATATTTGTTTGTTATTTACTAAAACATCCTTATAGCTATCGTGTCTTATGTTCTTTCTCACAACGCTCTTCTTAACACCTTTAGCAGTCTTTCCACCTTTTCCGTCTTCTTTTAGGTAGCTATACATCTTGGATCTTAAACCTACGAACTCAACGATGGGGACTCCTGACGTTTCGTCTTTCATTTTACCAATAACTTTCTTGTTTGTGGTATCAAAGTATGGAGATGACTTATCATATCCACTAAAGTCAAACATGCTTTTGTCAGCGTAGATGTCTTTATATATGTCGTCCGTCTCAATCTCATATGTTAAACTGTCTGTGTCAGTGAACAGTAACTTGGAACTATATTTCTTTTTCACGTAATTGTAGTGAAAGTCGTACATCAATAATTTCGATAGATCAAGAATACACATACCTACATATGCTGGCTTGTTTAAAGTTAGCGTTTCTTTGATTCTATGTACAGCTACTAAGTTGTCGTTGAATATCTTACTACTTACAAAGGTTGGCTTAGAGGCGAGCTTCTTCAGTTTATCTTTATTTGTTACCAGTTCAACGTTAACGCGCTTTCGAAGATTTTCCATGGTCTTTCCGAAGACACTGTTATTCATCAGTTTGAAGAAATCCTTTTCAAAGTCGTTCTTAGCATCTGTTCTTTTAACTGTGTTGAAGTCAATATAATCTTTCAACCATGGAGACTGGTTAAACTGTAACACTCTATATACTTTACTTACCTTCATTCCTAAGGACTTGTACAGCTGCAAGTTCCTATAGTGCACTACGTATCTCTTCTTATTGTTAAGACTTGGTATCAACTTGCTTACCTCTCCTATGGATATGTTGAATTTGTCTTTTATTGTTCTGCAGTAGTCAGACAGTTTATCAACCTCTACTTTAGTTCTCTCTGGTGCTAGTGGATAGTCGTTGTGTAAGTCGTGTAACTCCTTTGGATACTCCAGATCAACCTCTAGTAATAGTCCTTTGCTTGAGTCGTCCTTGTATTTGTCAAGGTTGAACTTCTTGATCCACTTGAATCCTCCAGTTGGTAGGTACTGATTCATAGCCCAACCATATAGGTTGTTAGCGTCTAGATATACTATGTATTTCGATGGCTTACTATCGTAGTCCTTCATATATTTATTATTAGCCTTACCATATATATGTGTAATACAGGAGACACCACCTCTCATTCCTTTCTCAATAAACTGAAACATGTCAATATCAGTCATCAACTCTAGTTCCACTCCTGTCATCTTTAGAGCAGCGTCCCACGATAGTCCAGGTGATGTGAAGTAATGACAAGGATCTAGTTGGTAGTACTGTTTACATGTTCTTTCTGAAGTTCTCGAACACGTCAGACAATAGTAGCACATCAGTCTTGAGGTATACGTCGTGGTACTCACCCATATTATTCAAGTCGAACGTCTTCCACACTTCTTGTGCGTGTTCATAATCAGCGTCTGATATATGTTCGTCGTTTAGCACACTGTAGAAGCTTTCCTTTGAAGGTAGCTTTATATCTTCGAACTTATCGAAACTATCCATATAGTCATATGGGTACACACCCTTTCTTGATACTAGTTCTAGTTCCTTGTCAGTGAATACCTCTGATGTGTTTTTTAAACACTCTTTACGAAGGTTGTTAACCAAGCTGTCTAGACTAGAACCCATGAATTGGAAACTGTCGATGAATACGAGACTTTTTCCTAACATGAAAGCCATATATTTCTCCATGTTGTTTGGTATAACATTGATGTTCTGCCCAAGTCCTCCAATATTTTGCATTATGAAGTGACTATCATATCCTCTCAAGTTGTGGAACACCACTGGTATCTTGTTGGTTAGTCTATGGTTTCTGTTACATAGTTGATGTGCAGAGCCTCTATACTTACCAGTTACATGACAATGATCTCTAACTCTTATGTCTCCACTTTTATATGTTTCATCACAAATGTGACATTTGATTGATTCCTTGAAGTTAACCTTGTCAGTGGAAGTCATGACCATGTCTTTGCTAAAGTGTTCCTTTTTAATATTGTCACAATACTTAACCTCTTCAAGCATCTTTTTCATAAACTTTTTGACTGCGTTCTCACCACGGAACGTCTCAACAGGTTTACTGTACTTGTTGTCGTAGCAGCAGACTACCTTATAACCATACCCACAGTCCGTATGTTGTTGATACTTGTTAGTATACGACTTGTCTGACGATGGTGTTGCTGCACTTATCTTCTCTAAGATCGCCTCAAAGTCTGCGTATATGACGAACGGAACATCTAGTTGTTTGTGGAAATTTTTGTATTTCAACATATTGTTTCCTTTTTCAGGCATCTTAATTGCCTGCTTTCCGTTAACCACTATACAATTCTCTACGTGGTTCTTTAGTATAGCTTCTGTGCTAAAGCACTGTAGACAGTATCTACAAAAGTTTTTCTTGTGCTCGTGTTTAGACTGATTGAACATAAACCTATTAGTCCTTAATGTATACGTAGTGTTGTTTCTCGTCTTTCGTTATTAGCAACAGATCCATATGGTCTTCGTTACTTTCTTTGGATACATGTATCGGGAACGGCTGCTTGTTTTCATACCCAAACACGTTAATGTTTATATTATTTTTGACTTCTATTTTGTTGTACTGTTTAACTGATACTGGGAAGTCGATCCCCTCATAGTCTACAGTGTTAACGTTTCTCTTATGTTTTGACACTCTTTGCGGTTTGTTGTCTACTGGGTTCTTGTGTAGTATGTGGCACCACATAAAACACTTATTATCATCGTTCCTTATGTTAATCAAACCCTTTGACGCGTTCCTCAGTTCTGTTGGTAGCTCAACATAACTGGATCCTTTCAGAGGTTCGTATACTACCACGTTCACGTAGTGGTCGTCTATGTTGTCTATGACCCATCCAGAACCCTCTGATATCCACACAGCGATTCGGTTTATTATCTCCTCACTAGACTGTTTTTAAGACCTATATATGTCACTAACACTATATATCGTCTTAGCATTACAGTTGAAGTATGCTACTTTATGTGTAGTTCTGTCGTCATCCAGTTGTTTCTCTAACGTCACTTTTAGTGTCTCAACGTATTTCAAACCTCTCAGTCTATCCAACTCTTTTGTCAGTATTAGACTCACAGCGACCCTCGACTTATTTATTTGCTGTAGTGGATCCTTATTATTGACCACCTCGACACTATATGATATAGTGTACCCTCTTAGAGATGCTCGTATCTGTGACGATGCAGGAAACTGATTAGGTTTCTCTAAGAGTGCTCTCTGTTTCTCAATAAAGAGCTTGAGTTTTGATGAGAAGTTTCTCTCCTCCAACACTACACGTGCTGTTCTGACCCTGGTGATGTGGTCTATTACACCTTGTCTTGATGCTCTTCTTAATAAGTCTATCCAATTATATCCAAGTATTTTGGCTTCACCCAAATACTTAGTAGACAGCTCTTTTAAAATATGCATCTTATTATCATACCACATGTTTTATTACGTTTTAAAAACGACTCGTTTTTATTATAAAAAATGGATCTAATTCCTGGAAAATCGTATAGATTCTAGGAAATGGGTCTAATTCCTGGAAAATCATATAGATTCCTGGAAAATCATATAGATTATAATAAGGATGACGCCTCTAAATTTCTCAAATGTTTTTTACTCTTCAAGTGTGCCCACTTAGAGCGAACGTGATATGTATCATCACATGTTTTACATATATACTTATGAGTTCTTACCCACTCTTTGGTTAATACTCTATTAGCCTCTGCAGCTTCTTCTTTAGTCTGGTAAATTCTGTGTCTCGTCATTATATAATACCGTATGTTTTATTATGTTGAGAAACGAGTCGAAGCAGGACCACCAACACCCCGTTTTGGGACCTTGGTCAAAATGACCCTTCTATCAATCACAAACATACTATCAGTAGGGGGTCACATGTAGTGTCTTAATATTTTACTACTAATTGTATGCTACTAAGACATCTTAGTTGTAGTCTTCAAAGGGGGCGTCGAAACGACGGGGCCTAAAAAACAAAACCACACACAGTCTATATATCAGAACCAGCGGTGTGTCAGTCGATGAGAAAAGAAAGGTTCGAGATCTCAGGTCCCAAATTGGGACCCGAGATTTCGAGTGTCAGAATAGACAAGTTTGGCAAATAAATGAGAGTGGTCTATATAGACGTACACATTGACGACATATATAAGGTCAAACGAGAGGTGTTTGAAGGGGGGCGCGAATCAAGCCCCCCTTTAAACTTGCAACCAAACACTCTCCTCATATCAGAGCCAAGAGTTTACTCTCTAGTCTTCTTGTCGAAATTAGAGTCTGCTGAGAAGTTTAAAACATAGGTATTCGCAGAAGTATCACCATCTATTAGAAAGACAGGTCAGTTACACACAATATAACCAGTTGTCAAGTGAGTACTGCAATAGAAGATTCAAGAGTGATACCACGCTGTCTAATCATCAAAGACACTACGCGCAGCACTCTATCTATGAGACGATTTAAGATGATCTATAAGATGATACTACGCGCAGCACTCTATCTATGAGATAATCTGTGAGATAGTTGTAAGATAACTGTGAGATGGTCTGTGAGACAATCTATAAGATGATTTATAAACAAGATACTGCGCGTAGTACTCTATCTATGAGACGATTTAAGATGTACTGCGCGTAGTACTCTATCTATGGGATGATTTAAGACGATCTATAAAATGATCTTGCGCGCAGTACTCTATCTATGGGATGATTTAAGACGATCTATAAGATGATCTTGCGTGCAGTACTCTATCTATGGGATGATTTAAGACGATCTATAAGATGATCTATAAGATGATACTGCGCGCAGTACTCTATCTATGAGATGATTTAAGATGATCTATAAGATGATTTATAAGATGATTAGACAGCGTGGTATCACTCTTGAATCTTCTATTGCAGTACTCACTTGACAACTGGTTATATTGTGTGTAACTGACCTGTCTTTCTAATAGATGGTGATACTTCTGCGAATACCTATGTTTTAAACTTCTCAGCAGACTCTAATTTCGACAAGAAGACTAGAGAGTAAACTCTTGGCTCTGATATGAGGAGAGTGTTTGGTTGCAAGTTTAAAGGGGGGCTTGATTCGCGCCCCCCTTCAAACACCTCTCGTTTGACCTTATATATGTCGTCAATGTGTACGTCTATATAGACCACTCTCATTTATTTGCCAAACTTGTCTATTCTGACACTCGAAATCTCGGGTCCCAATTTGGGACCTGAGATCTCGAACCTTTCTTTTCTCATCGACTGACACACCGCTGGTTCTGATATATAGACTGTGTGTGGTTTTGTTTTTTAGGCCCCGTCGTTTCGACGCCCCCTTTGAAGACTACAACTAAGATGTCTTAGTAGCATACAATTAGTAGTAAAATATTAAGACACTACATGACCCCCTACTGATAGTATGTTTGTGATCGATAGAAGGGTCATTTTGACCAAGGTCCCAAAACGGGGTGTTGGTGGTCCTGCTTCGACTCGTTTCTCAACATAATAAAACATACGGTATTATATAATGACGAGACACAGAATTTACCAGACTAAAGAAGAAGCTGCAGAGGCTAATAGAGTATTAACCAAAGAGTGGGTAAGAACTCATAAGTATATATGTAAAACATGTGATGATACATATCACGTTCGCTCTAAGTGGGCACACTTGAAGAGTAAAAAAACATTTGAGAAATTTAGAGGCGTCATCCTTATTATAATCTATATGATTTTCCAGGAATCTATATGATTTTCCAGGAATTAGACCCATTTCCTAGAATCTATACGATTTTCCAGGAATTAGATCCATTTTTTATAATAAAAACGAGTCGTTTTTAAAACGTAATAAAACATGTGGTATGATAATAAGATGCATATTTTAAAAGAGCTGTCTACTAAGTATTTGGGTGAAGCCAAAATACTTGGATATAATTGGATAGACTTATTAAGAAGAGCATCAAGACAAGGTGTAATAGACCACATCACCAGGGTCAGAACAGCACGTGTAGTGTTGGAGGAGAGAAACTTCTCATCAAAACTCAAGCTCTTTATTGAGAAACAGAGAGCACTCTTAGAGAAACCTAATCAGTTTCCTGCATCGTCACAGATACGAGCATCTCTAAGAGGGTACACTATATCATATAGTGTCGAGGTGGTCAATAATAAGGATCCACTACAGCAAATAAATAAGTCGAGGGTCGCTGTGAGTCTAATACTGACAAAAGAGTTGGATAGACTGAGAGGTTTGAAATACGTTGAGACACTAAAAGTGACGTTAGAGAAACAACTGGATGACGACAGAACTACACATAAAGTAGCATACTTCAACTGTAATGCTAAGACGATATATAGTGTTAGTGACATATATAGGTCTTAAAAAACAGTCTAGTGAGGAGATAATAAACCGAATCGCTGTGTGGATATCAGAGGGTTCTGGATGGGTCATAGACAACATAGACGACCACTACGTGAACGTGGTAGTATACGAACCTCTGAAAGGATCCAGTTATGTTGAGCTACCAACAGAACTGAGGAACGCGTCAAAGGGTTTGATTAACATAAGGAACGATGATAATAAGTGTTTTATGTGGTGCCACATACTACACAAGAACCCAGTAGACAACAAACCGCAAAGAGTGTCAAAACATAAGAGAAACGTTAACACTGTAGACTATGAGGGGATCGACTTCCCAGTATCAGTTAAACAGTACAACAAAATAGAAGTCAAAAATAATATAAACATTAACGTGTTTGGGTATGAAAACAAGCAGCCGTTCCCGATACATGTATCCAAAGAAAGTAACGCAGACCATATGGATCTGTTGCTAATAACGAAAGACGAGAAACAACACTACGTATACATTAAGGACTTTAATAGGTTTATGTTCAATCAGTCTAAACACGAGCACAAGAAAAACTTTTGTAGATACTGTCTACAGTGCTTTAGCACAGAAGCTATACTAAAGAACCACGTAGAGAATTGTATAGTGGTTAACGGAAAGCAGGCAATTAAGATGCCTGAAAAAGGAAACAATATGTTGAAATACAAAAATTTCCACAAACAACTAGATGTTCCGTTCGTCATATACGCAGACTTTGAGGCGATCTTAGAGAAGATAAGTGCAGCAACACCATCGTCAGACAAGTCGTATACTAACAAGTATCAACAACATACGGACTGTGGGTATGGTTATAAGGTAGTCTGCTGCTACGACAACAAGTACAGTAAACCTGTTGAGACGTTCCGTGGTGAGAACGCAGTCAAAAAGTTTATGAAAAAGATGCTTGAAGAGGTTAAGTATTGTGACAATATTAAAAAGGAACACTTTAGCAAAGACATGGTCATGACTTCCACTGACAAGGTTAACTTCAAGGAATCAATCAAATGTCACATTTGTGATGAAACATATAAAAGTGGAGACATAAGAGTTAGAGATCATTGTCATGTAACTGGTAAGTATAGAGGCTCTGCACATCAACTATGTAACAGAAACCATAGACTAACCAACAAGATACCAGTGGTGTTCCACAACTTGAGAGGATATGATAGTCACTTCATAATGCAAAATATTGGAGGACTTGGGCAGAACATCAATGTTATACCAAACAACATGGAGAAATATATGGCTTTCATGTTAGGAAAAAGTCTCGTATTCATCGACAGTTTCCAATTCATGGGTTCTAGTCTAGACAGCTTGGTTAACAACCTTCGTAAAGAGTGTTTAAAAAACACATCAGAGGTATTCACTGACAAGGAACTAGAACTAGTATCAAGAAAGGGTGTGTACCCATATGACTATATGGATAGTTTCGATAAGTTCGAAGATATAAAGCTACCTTCAAAGGAAAGCTTCTACAGTGTGCTAAACGACGAACATATATCAGACGCTGATTATGAACACGCACAAGAAGTGTGGAAGACGTTCGACTTGAATAATATGGGTGAGTACCACGACATATACCTCAAGACTGATGTGCTACTATTGTCTGACGTGTTCGAGAACTTCAGAAGAACATGTAAACAGTACTACCAACTAGATCCTTGTCATTACTTCACATCACCTGGACTATCGTGGGACGCTGCTCTAAAGATGACAGGAGTGGAACTAGAGTTGATGACTGATATTGACATGTTTCAGTTTATTGAGAAAGGAATGAGAGGTGGTGTCTCCTGTATTACACATATATATGGTAAGGCTAATAATAAATATATGAAGGACTACGATAGTAAGCCATCGAAATACATAGTATATCTAGACGCTAACAACCTATATGGTTGGGCTATGAATCAGTACCTACCAACTGGAGGATTCAAGTGGATCAAGAAGTTCAACCTTGACAAATACAAGGACGACTCAAGCAAAGGACTATTACTAGAGGTTGATCTGGAGTATCCAAAGGAGTTACACGACTTACACAACGACTATCCACTAGCACCAGAGAGAACTAAAGTAGAGGTTGATAAACTGTCTGACTACTGCAGAACAATAAAAGACAAATTCAACATATCCATAGGAGAGGTAAGCAAGTTGATACCAAGTCTTAACAATAAGAAGAGATACGTAGTGCACTATAGGAACTTGCAGCTGTACAAGTCCTTAGGAATGAAGGTAAGTAAAGTATATAGAGTGTTACAGTTTAACCAGTCTCCATGGTTGAAAGATTATATTGACTTCAACACAGTTAAAAGAACAGATGCTAAGAACGACTTTGAAAAGGATTTCTTCAAACTGATGAATAACAGTGTCTTCGGAAAGACCATGGAAAATCTTCGAAAGCGCGTTAACGTTGAACTGGTAACAAATAAAGATAAACTGAAGAAGCTCGCCTCTAAGCCAACCTTTGTAAGTAGTAAGATATTCAACGACAACTTAGTAGCTGTACATAGAATCAAAGAAACGCTAACTTTAAACAAGCCAGCATATGTAGGTATGTGTATTCTTGATCTATCGAAATTATTGATGTACGACTTTCACTACAATTACGTGAAAAAGAAATATAGTTCCAAGTTACTGTTCACTGACACAGACAGTTTAACATATGAGATTGAGACGGACGACATATATAAAGACATCTACGCTGACAAAAGCATGTTTGACTTTAGTGGATATGATAAGTCATCTCCATACTTTGATACCACAAACAAGAAAGTTATTGGTAAAATGAAAGACGAAACGTCAGGAGTCCCCATCGTTGAGTTCGTAGGTTTAAGATCCAAGATGTATAGCTACCTAAAAGAAGACGGAAAAGGTGGAAAGACTGCTAAAGGTGTTAAGAAGAGCGTTGTGAGAAAGAACATAAGACACGATAGCTATAAGGATGTTTTAGTAAATAACAAACAAATATCCCACAAGATGAGAGCCATAAGAAGTAGTAACCATCAACTAGGTAGTTATGAGATAAACAAAATATCACTGAGTTGTTTCGACGACAAAAGATACATCCTTAAAGATGGTATTAGTAGCTACGCATATGGACATTATAAAATAAAAGAAAAATAGATTCAATAAAAAGAAAAAAATTATAATTTAACTAATTTATCGACACATTTTACAGCACATTTAAAAACGACACATTTCGAGACGACTCGTAAAACGACTCGTAAAACGACTCGTATCGAAACAATATATTTGAACCAATACCAAGACCCACCTGACTGAACTGCAACAATCCTCACCAAACATAACCAAGTTGTAGTGCGTAACCACCTAACTGCGTGCCAACACCACTACATAGTAATCCTACCATGTACCCACACATGAGAAAATATATATACTTTAGAACAAATCCAATTTTGGAAAAGTGGCCTGGTACCGCCAGAAACAAATATAATTTTGGAAAATATAGTAATTCTTTAAAAAACGACTCGTTTTTTTTTGAAAAGTGGCCTGGTACCACCCCACTAAGTTATGGTACATAACCACTCAAACACACGTCAATACCACTACATAATGACTCAACCATGCATCAACATCACTATATTATGACCCAACCACACGCACCAACATCACTATATAATAGCTCCACCACATGCTCACAAACGATGAAATATGATGATTCTTTAAAAACGACTCGTTTTTTTGAAAAGTGGCCTGGTACCGCCATATTCTATACTACTAGCTTACATGCATATTGCATATTTTCCTGGGGCCAAGCCTAGGGGGCGAGGCCCTTAAATTCGCGAGGCCCCTAAATGCGCGAGGCCCCTAAATGCGCGAGGCCCCTAAATGCGCGAGGCCCCTAAATGCGCGAGGCCCCTAAATTCGCGAGGCCCCTAAATTCGCAAGGCCCCTAAATTCGTAAGGCCCCTAAATGCGCGAGGCCCTTAAATGCGCGAGGCACCTAAAATGGGCGTGTCCCAATATAAAATGGGCGTGTCCCAGTAAAAATGGGCGTGGACCAGTAAAGCGCGAGGCCGCATCTGCCACGTGGTTAATCCGGCCCTGAATATTGATGGTCATAATCAAAAATTATAACCTTCTTATTGCCAGTGACGGCCTCTAACCATTGAGCCATCGAGATTCAGATGGAGAGAGGTTACAATGATGCACTGGTTCTAATGATATATGTACTGCCTATGCACAGCAGTTACTATATATTTCAGTAATGACTAATGATTGGGTGTGTTAATATATACACTGCTGTTATATCAATAGAATCAGTACATCAATGTAACGTGCACTCACCATCTGAGTCTTGGTAGCTCAATGGTCAGAGCATCTCACTGGAAATCAGAAAGTTATCCCTGTCCGGGACACAGAATAATTTTTCTGAGGATATGAGCTTGCTTGACAATCGATTATCCACGTACTGTATCGTCTGTTTCCCCCCGAGCGCTCCCTTATTCACTACAACAGTGTATATATTAACACTGACAAGTATACAGTAATGCTTGTTTATTGCTACTAAATTGTAGGCCAGGCCCAGGTCATATAAACACAGCAATAGTATGCATGTTTTTTCACCCTAAACTACTGTATATATAGGCTAATTATCAAGCATATAGTATTTATAATTTTAATCAAATAATAAACATACTGTACAGGGGCGCAACTAGAACATTTGAGGGCAGGGGTTGAATGCAAAAAACGGCAAAGTAGCTCAGTCATTGGCGGCGGAAGATGTTGTGTTTTGGGGGGTAACTGCAACCTCTAGGGGGGTCGGGGGATGCTCCCGGAAATGTTTTGAAAACTAGAGTCTCTGAAATAGTATTTCATGCATTCTGAGACTGTTCCTCGCAGAATTGTCAGGTTAATTGATTGTACCCAAAATGTGCACGTTTGGGACGTGAGAAGGTCTGTAAGAACCGATATGGCACCAGAATTCAAGGGGAAAACCGTAGTATAGAAAGTGGGGCTACCAGCACATTTTTCCATTTTTCATGTCTCAACTTCTCTGGAGAACGTAGCACTTTTTCCGTTTTTGGATTCCGCATATAACTTTCGAGTAAATATGTGGAATCCAAAAACGGAAAAAGTGCTACGTTCTCCAGAGAAGTTGAGACATTCAAATGGAAAAAGTGTGCTGTTACCACCACTTTCGAGACTACTAATAGACAATGTGTCACATGGTTTGGAGTCTATGAGGCGTGTGTCAGATAGTAGGCTACAGAGTGAGGTGTCTAGTCGTGGGGCTGCTGTGGGTGAGGATGTCGCTCGTAACAAGACTATGTCAAGTGATATTACACATGATCCTGATATGGACTTTATTTTAGGTCATGAGTCGAGTGGGGTTTATGATTCAGAAGGGTCTAAGGACTTAACTATATTAAATAATAAAACGACTCGCATGAAAAGGTCTAAGGACTTAGCTATATTAAATAATAAAACGACTCGTGTGAAAATGTCTGAGAGTAAACGTAACCCTATTGTGGATGGTAATGTCGCTCGTAGTGGTGCACGTGGTCCTGCTATAGGTTCTGGTAACTTAGTTATACCGAATGTTAAGATGAGTTTTCTAAAGAGGATGTCTGGCTATCTAGCTGACGCTAAAGCATTGGGGTATAAGTGGATGGACCTTATTAGAAAGGTATCTAGAGAGGACGTTATTAATAGAGTCACCAGAGTTAGGGAGGTCAGAGAGGCTAGACGCGATCTTAGACGATATGTTAAGAGGTCACGATTAAGTCAGGAGGTCTCAGACAAAGAGTATGAGAGAATCACTAGCCTTATTGCTAAGACGCGTCCTACTGTAGTACAAAGGAAAGTTGCTCTCAAAGGGTACACCAAGTCGTATAGTGTTGAGGTGGTCGACAATAAGGATCCACTAAAACAACTAGTCAAGACTAGAGGAGTAGTGGGCTTGGCTTTACAGAAAGAGTTAGAGAGACTGAAAGGTTTAAAGTTTTCTGAGACATTGAAAGTAACTCTAGAGAAACAAATTGGTGACGGAGAGTCTGTGTTTAAGACAGCCTTCTTCAATAGTATAGTCAAAACAGTGACTAGTAGTGTTGATATTAGTGGGACTACGAATCAAGCTAGTGAGGAGATAGTAAATCGTATAGCTGTATGGTTGTCAGAAGGGTCTGGGTGGGTTGTGGACAGTGTTAGTGATCACTATATTAACGTGGTAGTGTATAAGCCTCTTAAAGGATCGAGTTATGTTGAGCTTCCAGATGAGTTGAGGAACGCGTCGAAAGGTTTGATTAATATAAAGAATGAAGATGACAAGTGTTTCATGTGGTGTCACGTGTTACACAAATGTCCTGTGGGAAAGAATCCGCAGAGAGTGTCGAAGCATAAGAAGAACGTAGGTTCTGTCAATTATGAGGGAGTGAGATTTCCAGTGGATACGAAACAGTACAAAAAGATAGAGAGGCAGAATGATATTAGCATCAGCGTGTTTGGATATGAGGACAAGCAGCCATTCCCTATCTACGTTTCTGAGGAGAAGTGTGAGGATCATATGGACCTACTGCTAATAACGAATGGTGTTAAACGACACTACGTGTACATCAAAGACTTTGGTAGGTTTATGTGTGGTCAGTCTAATCACAAGTGTCGCAAGAATTTCTGTAGGTACTGTCTTCAGTGTTTTACTACCAATGAGATTCTAGAGAATCATAAGGAGGTTTGTATGGTGGTAAATGGTAAGCAAGCGATCAAGATGCCAGTCGAAGAAGACAGTACTCTTGAGTACGTAAATTACCACAAACAATTAGAGGTACCATTCGTAATATACGCAGACTTCGAGGCTATCACAGAGAAGGTCGACAACGTGACACCACTCACAGGATCGTACACTAGCGAGTACCAAAGACACACGGACTGTGGGTATGGATACAAAGTAGTGTGCTGTTACGATGATAAATATAGTAAACCAGTAGAGATGTTTCGAGGTCAGAAAGCGGTTAAGAAGTTCATGAAAAAGATGTTACATAACTTAGTTAAGAAGTTCATGAAAAAGATGTTAGAGGAGGTTAAATACTGCAAGAAAGTTAGAAAGGAACATTTTAATAAGGACATGGTGATGACCATAGCTGATAAGGTTAACTTCAAGGAAGCGACTAAATGTCATATTTGCGATGGAAAATATAAACGTAAAGACGTGAGAGTTAGAGATCATTGTCATGTCACTGGTAAATATAGAGGTTCAGCACATCAGTTATGTAATAGGAACTATAGATTGACTGATAAGATACCTGTCATATTTCATAATCTAAGAGGATATGATAGTCACTTCATAATGCAAGAGATAGGTAAGATAGGTCAGAAAATCAACGTCATACCAAATAATATGGAGAAATATATGGCATTCATGTTAGGTAAACATCTAGTGTTTCTAGATAGTTTCCAATTCATGAGCTCTAGTCTAGCCAACCTAGTGAACAACCTACCAAAGGACTGTCTCAAGTACACGTCTGAACTATTTCAAGGTAAGGAGTTAGAGTTGGTGTCGCGAAAAGGTGTGTACCCATATGACTATATGGATAGTTTCGATAAGTTTAACGAACTTGAGTTGCCATCAAAGGAGAGTTTCTACAGCATCCTAAACGATGAGCATGTGTCAGACACAGACTATGAGCACGCTCAAGAAGTGTGGAAGACAATGGGTGTGGAGAATATGGGTGGGTACCACGATTTGTACCTAAAGTCTGACGTATTACTACTGGCTGACGTGTTCGAGAACTTTAGAAGAACGTGTAAACAGTACTACCAATTAGATCCTTGTCATTACTTCACGTCACCTGGACTATCGTGGGACGCTGCTCTAAAGATGACGAGAGTGGAACTAACGTTGATGACTAACATTGATATGTTTCAGTTTATTGAGAAAGGAATGCGAGGTGGTGTCTCTTGTATAACACATAGATATAGTAAGGCTAATAACAAATATATGAAGGACTACGATAGTAGCAAGCCATCGAAATACATATTATATCTAGATGCTAATAACCTTTATGGTTGGGCTATGAGTCAGTATCTACCGACTGGTGGATTTGAGTGGGTTGAGGGTTTTGATATCAATAATTTATACAAGTATGGTAACGACTCAGACAAGGGGTTGATACTTGAGGTTGATTTAGAGTATCCAGAGGATTTGCATGATATGCATAACGACTATCCTTTAGCCCCTGAGAGGATGAAAGTGAGTAGTGACATGTTGTCAAACTATTGTAAGACAATCCAAGATAAGTTTAAGATATCTGTAGGAGAGGTTGCAAAACTTGTACCTAACCTAAACGACAAGACTAAGTACGTAGTTCATTATAGAAACCTACAATTATACAGGAGTTTGGGAATGAGTGTTAAGAAGGTACATAGAGTACTTCAATTCGATCAGTCACCATGGCTCAAGCAATATATCGACTTTAACACGGACAAGAGAACCCAAGCAAAGAATGACTTTGAGAAAGACTTTTTCAAACTTATGAATAATAGTGTGTTTGGAAAGACTATGGAGAATCTACGAAAGCGTGTGAATGTGGAGTTAGTGACAGACAAGGAAAAACTGAAGAAACTAACGTCAAAACCAACCTTTGTGAGCAGTAAAATATTTGACAATAACTTGGTAGCAGTTCACAAGATCAAAGAGACACTAACTTTAAATAGACCAGCATATGTGGGTATGTGTATTCTAGACCTGTCGAATACATTGGTGTATGACTTCCACTACAATAACATCAAAAAGAAGTATGGCAACAGATCCAAACTACTATTCACAGACACGGATAGCCTAATGTATGAGATTGAGACGGATGATGTGTACAAATACATGTACGCTAACAAAGAAGTGTTCGACTTTAGTGGATATGACAAGTCATCTCCCTACTTCGACTCAACTAACAAGAAGGTCATTGGTAAAATGAAGGACGAGACGTTTGGAGTCCCTGTCGTTGAGTATGTTGGTTTAAGGTAAAAAAATGTATAGCTACGTGAAAGAGGATGGAAAAGGCGGGATGACTGCTAAAGGTATCAAGAAGAGTACCATTAGAAATAACATAAGACATGACAACTATAAAAGTGTCCTGACAAATGGTGAGCAAATGTCTCACATAATTAAAACTATTCGGAGCAAGAGCCACCGACTAGGAAGCTATGAAATAAATAAGATATCATTGAGCTGCTTTGACGACAAGCGATTTATACTACCAGACGGTGTGTCTAGCTATGCGTATGGGCATTACGAAGTAGTTCAGAACTACTGTTTAAACTTCTCAAGTGTTTTCTAGTCTTGATGTGCTTATATTTAGAGGTCACATGGTATGACCGATCGCACGTCTCACACACCCACTTATGAGTTCTCATCCACTCTTTGGTTTGAGCTCTGGCTGCTATTAAAGCTTCTTCTTTGGTTTGGTAAATTCTAGGTCTTCCCATTATATATTACCATATATTTTATTTATCCACTCGTAGTATGGATCTCCTCTCCCATCCCAACCTAGATCCTTGTATACTACACTATACAGGTTGTGCTCGAATCGCGTCTTGACCTTACCAGGTTTGAGGTCGTTAAGACTACCTCTCAACTCCACACCTTTTCTAGAGCATATTCTTATGACATAGAAAATATATTTCGATATGTTCTTGACAATCAGTTTGTTTCTTTTAAGAGACCATATTATCTCTATAAAATCACTGACCACTATTGGTATGTCACTATCGTTAACTAGTCTTTTACTAGTCAACATTCTCTCTAACCACTTACTATAACTATGAGCCGATTTCTTGTACATCCAAATATTAGGTACGAAGTTTCTCACACGTCCATAGGTAGTCTCTCCACACTTGTTACAACTAAATACACCATCTTCGATTGGGGTTCTGTGGTTACTACACTCGTAACAGTATGTGGTGTCGTACCACTTTTTTGGTGTCGCGTTCCTACTTCCGTTCTTGATCTCGTCTAATGTGTACCCTAACGTAGTACCACTCCACTTTTTTGATGTCTCAATCTCATCCAACGTGTACCCAGCGTGGTATATTCTCATTGTACGTTCGTCAACCATCTAAGTTAATATACTATATATATCTTTAGATTATAGTGTAGTAACTTTATGGTTGAGTGTCTCCCACTCACATTTTATTGTTGTGACCTGTTTTAGAGCGTCTGATAGTAGTTGTTCCAACTCTTCTATCTGACGAATTTGGTAAAAGAGTGTCGAGTCACGCTTTTTATTAAATTCCATAGCCATCTCCTTCAAAGTAGTGCTCATTATACTACTCTATATATTAAGTAACCTAAAGGTAGCCCAACAACTCCAACGAATACCGTTTGATATTCTTTCATCTCATCCGAGGGTTTGTAATAGTCTGACAACTCAGGCTCTTTACTAAATGTCTTCCCATCATACTGTATCGTTAGTACTTGTCTTAGTTGGTCTAGAGCGTGGTTCGTGTCGTTTATGTCTGCGTTAGCATCTGACAGTTGTTGTCTTAGCTCCTGAATTTTGTCTCTCTGACGAATCTCGTTCTCATAGAACGACTCTTTAGCTCTAGCAAGACTCTCCAGTGCTTTGTTGTGTCTCTTTATCTCTATCTCGTAGCCGGTATGGTTTAGCTTACTGAATAGAAATCCAGCTCCCGCGAACGCTATAGCGTTGAACAACCCACCTGCTACCAAGCTAGCCATTATGTATTACGTTAGATTATTTTGAGAACGGGTCAATAGGTAAGTATTTCTTACTCTGTGCCCACTTAATGAGTAGCGTTGAGACACCTACAGCAGTCGCTAGCTTGAGGGTGCCCTTCACTGATTCAGGGGTGCCTAACGGTTCTTTTAGTACTTTCTTTGATGCCATAGACACAGCTACGGCTCCAGCAGTCACAAGGGCTGCGTCGTATAGCTCGTTCATCAGTTCTTTTCTGTCTATTGATGCCATATATTATACGATATGTTTTAATCGAAGCTGTCGAGTTTACGTGGTGGTTTTATAACGACGTTCTTAGGCTCTTCAGTCACTACTTGTTTGTCTTGACTAATCGTGTAATACAGTGAACCAGCGGCTATTACCACTCCTATAGTACCTATGATGTATCCATAGTTAAAACTATCGTCCTCACTTATCACTCTCTCTCTCATCTTCCTCTCTTTAGCTGCTTTAGATATGGCAGCCAAGCGTTTGCCTGCCTCTACTCTCTTAGGGTCTTTGACCCTTGTTGTCGACGTTATAATAGGTACGGACTCACTGTCAGCCATCTATACTATACGTGGTGTCTTGTTATAGATGACCTCATAGTCATCTCACAGATTATCTCACAGATAGAGTATTCGATGAAAGTATTTTTGATGATTATACAGTGTGGTTTCACTCTTGAATCTCCTATTGCAGTACTCACACAGAACTCTGGAGTCTATCATATATGTTTCTATGAAATGTATTATCTCATGTTGGTCTGAGGATAGTAATGTGTTGTACCCTTGTGATCTTAGTCTCCTTAATACCCTCATCTGGTTATTCCTAATAACCCCATTACCTTTCGGTGTTTTGAACTCTATAGCAAAACCATTGTATCTCTTATGTAGTTGTGGAACTATCAAATCTGGTTGCCCACCCACATACCCTTTGTTCCACCCATCTTTTCTTCTGGTTGTTGTGTCTTGATACTCACCGAGTCCTGGAATGGTTATTACCGGATGGTACTCTCTAATGTACTTCACAATGTCGTAGTGTAGATCTGTCTCATTCATTATCGATAACTGGTTGCATTGTGTGTAAACACCTGTCTTTCTAATAGATGGTAGGACTTCTGAGAACACCCATTTTCTAAAAGTCTCTGCCGACTCTAGTTTAGACGAGAATATTAGTCTATATAGACCACTTTCATTTATTTGCCAAACTTGCCTATTCTGAATTTGTCTATTTTGACACTCGAAATCTCGGGTCCCAATTTGGGACCTGAGATTTTGAACCTTTCTTTTCTCATCATCTTTCACACGCTGTTGTATCGCTTTGGAAGGTCTTTTATATCCTAAGATTTCAGCTACCTCTTTTCCGTAGAACCAAATGTTATCTCCATCTTTTGTAGTAGTGACTGACGTGTTGTTATTTCTAAATATTTTAGTGATACTCATCACCTATACTATACCACATGTTTTATTTTTGTGTCAGAACAAACTCCTAATTGGTGATACTTCTGAGCACCTACTCTTGGAACTTGTCGACTGACACACCACTGGTTCTTACATGTAGACCTGTGTTTAGGAAGGGGGGCGTGACTCGCGCCCCCCTTGTGTTTCGTCATATATTTTATTGTACCTTTTCACCATTCCGTTAATTGGTGGGCATAAGTCAGTCACATTATCGTCCAACACTTTAACGTCTGAGAGAAACATTGACTCATTGTAAGGAAGACCTCTAAGGTACGATCTTAGTTGTGTCAGTATCTTTTTATAGCTAGTGTGTGCGAACTTACAATGCTCCACTCTACTAGTCAGATTGGATTTAGCCAAGTAGCCTTGGATGATCACACCAGGACCACTAATACAAGCAATGATTAGAGGGTTAGCGGTTATCGATCCAGCTATAATCCCTACTGTCGTTAACCCTATGCTAGTCATGTTTAACGATAGTTTAATTTTCTTCAACCTCTTGTATTTCCATTTGTAACAGGCTTCTAGTTTGTGGTAGTACGCGTACAATCGTTTGAGCTCTAGCACCTCTTCCTCTGACATATCCTTTGATATGTGATTGAAAACAACAACTGACTTCTTCCTCATATATCTTAGCTCACATCATATTCCTTCATCATATCTCTACCAACTAATATTATGTCTCGGCTTGTCATGTAACCAGAGACAATCTTCACACCGTAGAACTCTATCAAAGACGGGTACTTATAGGGTGCGAGTGGTATTCTTGGTCGATGCACTCCAAAGATCGTTACGTGAGGAGACCCTATCTCTTCGTAATTAGCTGTGAAGTCTGAGTCTGTTGATATTATGTTGTTCACCTTAACGTAGGAGTTACCCATCCGCCAATGTATTGATATCATATGTCTCTTGGTGATGTCGATGTTATTTGGGATTGTACACGTATACTCCTTTGCTGGAGCCACCACCATATGATAATTTATCGTTTTCTCCTCCTTTGTATCCTATGTATTTGTCCCACGATCCATCATCGTTTGAGATAATTGCCTCCCAATCTATCGTAGAAACCCTCGTGACTAATCTCACCACCATAAAAACGGATATGTCACAGTATTGCATACGTGGACAGTTAAAATGCACTCCAGCTTCAAACGGAATTGGAGTTAGCTCGGGGGATAGGAAGCTATGACCATTGTTAACACCAATAATAGGACCATACGTTGGGTCGTATTGTACTAACATGTTTGTTTTATCTCTAATGGTTTTCACTTTATTTGTTCCACTGTGGTATTCCACCGTACTCACAGCATGGTTTGTGACGTTAAAATCAAATAGAACGTTATAGGACTGCGTTCTAAAGTATTGCGATAAGTATACAGACTCCAACACTTTTTTATTGATAGCATCCCAATCGTCTTCTGGATCTGCTACGTTTTTGAGTGCCCTGAACGCCATATCTATATTCCCAGACATCCTCCCACCGCTAACGCTTAACTTAGGGTCACTGTCTAGATGTCTCTTCGCTCTTCTTAATATTTTGTCACTCTCGTAGTCTCTGTCCTCAAATCCATAACTTAGACTCATTATGCTATAACACATATTTGCTCACTAAATAGCCAGACACAGCCGAGACCCCTAGGACTAGCCACAACTCTGTGTTGTCTGGTGTCACCTTTGGTTTATCAAGTGTGACCAGATGCTCTTCCTGATGTGTCACGTTTGGTGTCAGACGATGTGTCACCTTTGGTTTATCAAGTGTCTCCAGATGCTCTCCACCTTCTTGATGTACTTTCTTAACCTTCGTTTCTGTATAGTTTAACCCACTATTTACCCCAAACTTCATACTCTGTGTAGCAGTCTTCAATAGGTTGTTGTACCCAGCGATTTTGTTCTTGAGGATTACAACGTTACTTGGCATTAACCACGTAGACGGTGACAGTGCAAGGTTTTGGACAACGTTAGTGTCTCTAATCGACTTGTTCATGTTGAGAATCCACGTTGACACGTCGTAGTTTATAACACTGTCCTCCATCAACTTTCGGAACTCTTGTTGAGTCTCTAGACTGCCTGCAGAATCACCAACGACTGACACACGTGTTCTCGCTTGCGCACCAAGTGTAGAGTAAACAAAGGCCTCTATGGACTGATTTAGATATTGTCTCCCAATGTTGGTGAACCATTCGACACCAGAGGAACGTATCGTTTGTAGTCGTTCTTAACGTCGTTAATCGTGAAGACTCTCTCCTCACCTGTTGTACCATCAGCAAGAACCTTACCTTGGTAGTAATGTTTTCTAGGAATCTTGTCTGTCTTACCATACAATTCTCCAGCGTCAAACTCTCTACTTATAGATCTCATACTCTCACCACCTTCCATCCTTCTGAGAAGTCTTCTAACAGTAAAGTATAGATGGAACCTCATCACACTCGTAATAACAGGGTGAACTTCTTGTGAGGGTGACAAGTGTTGCAACGACACTCCACAACAGAAACTTGAACAATATGTTGCAAACACAACCCTGTAGTAGCTCTCGTTGTCGTCCCACTTTGACTTTGTCTTTGACGTGGTGATTTGTAGTATTGGTAGCTTTGAGAAAAAGTAGTTCTTTTGATTAACGAAGACTCTAAAGTTATTCACTGGGTAGTTCAACACGTTTTCTGTTGGATAGCCATCCCAAAGTCCCCAGTGGTTCTTGCGACCTTTTGGTAATGGTTGAATAGTTCCACCAGATAGCCATATGTCTGGAAACTTGTCGTTGTGACCTTTTGGAGACTTGTTGTGTAGCCAAACCCACATACTCTTGTCGTTTTTGAAGGTATCACTAGTTATGTTAGTGCTTATGATGTCGTTGTTTCTAAAATATATGTCAACGCCATTAACCTCACCGTCTTGTGAGACAGTTGGATCGAACTCAAACTTGCTCAAAGTGATGTGAGGGTACTTTTTCACTAGATTCAGCTTAGCCACGCGTACGGCGTTAGCTATCTCTTTTTGGTTAACTATCATTGGTTTGTTTATCGTTAGATACTTAGTGTACTCCGGGTTACTCTTAAACCTACTTGAGTCTACCGAAACGTCACCAATATTAGTTTTCGTCACGAAGAATATATGTATATGCATATTGTCGTCAACGTCAAGAAAAAACCTATTCTTGTCAGCATAAGGATACTTTCTTTTGAACGCGTCCATCATAACATACCGTACGTTATATGAGAGTGGTAGTATTGATTAGTGGTTCGACGAAAACTATAGACCTACAAGAGTCAATTTTAGCAATAAACTCAGACCCTTACGTATTGGTAAATAAGGCAACCATCTTTTGGGACTACCTTAACGTAACCACAGCTAACAACAAGATAACTTATAACAGTAGTGACTACGTTTTTAGCACTGGGTACCACACCTTTAAAATGATCGCCGACGACTTGAAAGAGTTAGGAGACGTCAAGCTAGTAGCTAACAGACATGACTCGACGTGTACGATAACAACTGATCAACAAATAGAACTGTTTGAATTTGGACAACTTTTAGGATTTGACGAAAACACTACAATAGCCACCACAAAAACCAGTCCCAACGTTGTGAACGTTAACAGAGGACTGAGATACATACAAGTAACATCTAATATTGTGGACAGATCTAAGAACATAGTTAACGGTAACAGAAGCGATTGTATCACAGTACTGCCAATAACTATAGCACACAGACATTAAAGGGTTCTGTACAACATTTTGGTGTTGGGTCGAAAATCCCAATAAACAAAGGAGTCATCAACCAACTAGAGTTCAAGATAACAGATCAGGACGATAACAGTGTTAGCGTTGGTAAGGTGCTGTTAGATTTACACATCATGTAGTGTATATGGAGCAAGAACTAAGAGATATTTACTATAATCCATCAACTGGTTACCAGTCTGCTGAGAGACTGTACCAAAGAGCGTTGGAAGATGGACTAAGTGTTAGTAGGGCAAAGATAAAGGACTGGTTAAAATCTCAAGACACGTACACCAGGTACAAACCGATTGTTAGGAAACATAAGTTTAGACAAACATTTGTTGACTATCTGGGTGAGCAGATACAGATGGATTTGGTCGATATGGGTAAGTACAAGCATAAGAACAACGGGTACTACTGGATACTAACAGCCACTGAGATCCTTAGTAGGTATGCTTTCGCAATACCTGTCTACAGGAAAGACACGAAAAACATGACTAAGGCTGTCACAAAGTTACTAGAGAAGGCTAAGGTTAGATTTGGTGAGTATCCAAAGCTGGTTCAGTTTGACGACGGTAAGGAATTCTATAACGTTGGTGTGAAGGATCTATTGGATAAACACAATGTGAAGTACTTTAGCACGAACTCTGATAAAAAGGCAGCAGTCGTGGAACGGTTTAACAGAACACTCAAGACGTCTATGTGGAAGTACTTCTACAGTAAAGGAACGCACAAGTGGATAGACATTTTAGACCAGCTCGTCGAAAATTACAATAATACCAAACACAGTACTATTCTAATGAAACCTAAAGACGTTAGTAAGAAAAACGAAAATGAAGTATGGACGACATTGTTTGGACACCATTTCGGTGACTACCCACTACCAAAGTTCAAAGTAGGTGAGACTGTCAGGATATCGAAGTACAAGAGCATATTCGCAAAGGGGTATGAGGCTAACTTCACCGAGGAGCTATTCAAAGTGTCAAAGGTTATGCGTGGTGACCCTACCGTGTACGAGATAGAGGACCAGGCTGAAGGAGGGTTCGATGAAATCGAAATGCAAGATCGTAACGAGTTTGATAAATATACAGACGAACAGTTAGAAAGCGAAGTCAACCGACTCAATGATATAGTCGAGGAATACGGGACAACACAAGAACTTAGTAGCATACATAACAGAATCACCAGGGTGAAACAAGAGATAGAGACTAGAGTTATAGATCGCAGAGTACAAGACAGAATCAGACATGCGGAGACGTCGTTCGTAGACAATGACGACGGAACAGTGTTAATAACTAGTAAAGGAACCACCACTAATGCCCCAGCAGTAGTGTTTGCTGAACCGGTGACATATGGTGACGTCCACGACGAGAGTTTTAATTTAGCTTTCGAAGATGCTATCGAAATCGAAAGAAGACTGAAAGAACTAAACGAACTCAACAAAAAGTTGGTAAGAAATGGTATAAAAAGAACTGATCTAATAAGTATAAAAATACGTAAATTGTATAACAAAAGACTCAGTAATGATGATATGTCAAGGAATATAGTTAATAGGTCATACGTGACACCCTCAGGTTCTATACTTTTCAAACCGATAAACGAAGACGGTGAGTATTTGAAACCTAAACTAATTCTAAAACCTGGAAAAAAATGGTTTGATCTACAGTAAAGACAGTAGAAGTAAACGTGCGATTGAGCAGTTCAAGCAGTTAGTTGAACAAATCCCTGACACCTCAACTAACGTTACAGGAAACACCACAGTTTCGAGTGACTTCCCATTAATTGAAACAGAAGTGAACTACGATAATGTATTTGGGTTAACAGAAAAAGAAAATAGTGAGCTACGAGGTGTCCTAAGCCCAAACAACAGTGTCGATCCAGACACTAGATCACTATTTGTAAAAGAGCAAGCCGATCATTTTCAGAACGCTATTGACAAGACCGCAGACGATATGAATAGAGAGGAATATGGTTCCATAAAGAGGACAGAATTGTATGAGCGATTGACAGGTCTTGAGATAGCTAAGGATCGAACCTTAAATCAAGTGGAACTCGAGTCTATTAGAGAAGAACAAGAAGAGGACATCACTCGGTTACAAAAAATAAAGGAGTGGTTTAAGGAAAACTGGTTGGGTGCTTCAGCTATGGGAATAACCATAGCCTCTTTTATCACCACGATCATAATATCCGCTAGAAGTGTTGTCTTCAAAGGTGGTCAAGCACTTGGAAAATTAGGGAAAGCTATAGCTAATCTAGCCACAAAGGCTGGCCTTCTACTGGCTGGACTGCTAAACGTGGTGGCGACTGCGTTAAAGTGGGGAGCTGCAGGCATATCTTGGTTAGCGTCTAATTTATGGATCCTAGCGATAGCACTAGCTTGGTTCGTCTACGATCAGTACAAACAGAGGAAATAAAACATGACTTGTGTTATAATATAGTATGAACACTAACGAGAGAGAGTTGCTTCCTGGATATAGACGTCGCGGAATATCTTCTATCAAAGGCATGAGAACCCGTCACGTTGTAACGCTAAACCCTAACAAAGCCAATCCAGGGGAAGAGTTGTACATCGACATCCCCAAAACAAAGGGTAACACTTGTTTGGTACCCTCTAGTCTCCATCTTCTATTCGACTTTAAGAGTTCGAACGTGAAATCATGGTTTCTTAACAACCTTTCTAGACTACTACTAGAGAGACTGGTGGTGAAACTAGCAGGTGAGACTGTGTACGACAACAGTGGTGAAAGCGTAATCGGTACGTATAAAGACCTCTGGAAATCTAGCAGTGAGCGAGACCAGATGGTCGAATATGGTATAGCAAACGAGAACCTTCGAAAGTTAATCTCAAAGGACGACAGTGGTGCAGCCAGTGGAGACACACAAAAAGTTAGTGACGGTCTGATGTTCTCCGTCCATGACACTAAACAAAAGATTCAAATCGACAAGATTCTAGAAGATCATGGTCTATATGCACCATACAACATGAACAACAATTTCAGGTACATAATCACACTCCCCAAAGCATCTGATATTATGGTGGCTCAATCTGGATCAGCTGTGGCTGGCTATACGTTAGAGAACCTCGAGTTAGAGTACGAAACTATCGAGAGTCAAGAGATTGCTGACGAAGTATCGTCTCTATACGCATCCGGTAGGTCTCTATCATACGAACACGTCACGCTAATGAAGACTGTAGAGTGGGATAAAGGAATCACACTCGTGAATGAGAATATTAATCTACCGAGAAAATCGATGAAATCTGTCGTTTTACTCTTCACAAATAAAACAAGAACTGATAGTGAAGAGTTCATCTATCCAAACATAGAGTCAGTCAAACTCACCATAGAAGGCGTGCCAAATATGGTATACAGTCAAGGAATACCTAAATCAAGACTATGGGGAGAAGCAAAAAGACTATTCGGACAACTAAACTATGACTATATGACTGTCCAAAAGTTTTACAAAGACGGTTTCGCTTTGGTTATTGACCTTAGGTCTATCGAAGACAACGATAAGGTTGCAACTGGAAAGAAGATCGTGAACACCCAGTCAGGAATACTGATGGAAATCACTAAAGAAGCTACAACAGCGAACGTCATGTGTAGAATATTCGTACTCTCCGACGGTCTTGTAAACTTCATCAACAATGATCTACAATCAATCCAGTACTAAACATATAGTACTCTATATGAAAACACCTTTCAACATGCTAATTGTTGGTATGACAGCCTGCGGTAAAACGTACTACCTCTTGGATATGATAGAGAAAGACTACATGAATCACTTCGATTTCATCATTCTTATATGTCCAACATTTGAATGGAACAAAACGTACACAGAGTGGAAATACTTCAGAGACCCAAACTTCATAGCTATTCAGTGTGAGCAGGACAAGGTCGACGTAGTTCTTAAATATGTGACTGATACTTATAAAGGCACCAACTCATTAATAGTATTAGACGATTGTGCTGGTGGGCAGGACGTTAAAAACAGAACAAGTGAACTAGTTAAACTAGCCTTTAGCGCTAGACACTACAACCTATCCACAATAGTCATAACACAACAACTAACCTCAATTAGTAAACCATATCGTGAGAACATCTCAAAGTTAGTAACATTCTACAACCCTAACAGAAACGATATGAAAATTATCGTAGACGATTATCTCAACGGAGTTGATAAAGTGGAAATTCATAAAATAATAAGACAGTTGAAAGACAACGAGTACGCAAGATTGGAGATATTTCTAAGACACCCGTACTCGTACGAAATAGTTATTCCGCAAAAACAAAACCGATGTGTTTTGTATAGTATAGGACATGCCAAAACGTAAGACAAAAAATACTGATACAATTGATGAACTAATTGAAGACATACGAGAAGCAGAACAGGAAGTGATTGATGAACCACAAATCGACACATCACAAGTTGACGACACTCCTCAAACTGATGTAGACAAGAAACGAGACGAACTAAGAAGACTCTCAGAGGACGGTGAGATAGACAAACCCATCGCTTATCTCAAAAAGGCCTCAGATAAAGTTATCAACAAGATCTACGAAGAATGGGAGGTAAAAAGAATGGAGAAAGCGAACGTGTTTCTCTGTGACCTTTTAATAAGCAAGTTCGCCCACGCGTTAGGAGGGTTCAACGCTATTGAATCACCTGAAAAGCTCGAAAAAGAGTTGATTACTGACCAGCTACTTAAAAGAGACGTAGAGAAGTTTATATCATACGTATCCCCCTACCTCCCTTGTTTAGGGTTGTTATCGGGTGGACTAACAACTAGTAAACACGTATTTAGCCATATGTCTAGAGGGGAAATCCCCGAGGGGGGACCCCCGAACGAAGGAGACAGTGCTATCTAATTACAATATTAGCGGAAGCGAGTCGAAGACGATGTATCACACTACTATGTTCTTCAAGACGGAATGTGTGACAAACGACACAGCTGTGTCACTTTTTCCGGATACATTGTCTTAGATTGCGTAACAAACGACACAGCTGTGTCACTCGCACGGATAAGTGTAATGGACTGGGAAAAGAAGTCCAACTCACGATTCGAACGCCCTTAGTGAGTGTGTACAACGCTTAACCCCGCGAGCCACCACACCCATAGTAAGTTATACACTCATTTTATAGAATTTAAGTAAATCAAATTTTGGTTGGCGAACGTAGGTCCACACGGCTAAACCACACACTATTCCAAATCGTGTAGATTCCTAATGGATCTGACTTCTGGAAAACCGTCCTTGTATCGCCGTGTTCTACACTACTCTCCAGGGCTCCAGCGCTCATACACGGTAATGAGCGCTGGAGCCCTGGAGAGTAGCGTAGAACGTCAGGAATCAGTGGAGGAAAAGATAGCGAGACTCAACAAAGATTTGTTATTCACCTATCAGATTAGAAAGCTCAAACGACAACTTTTCGCTAAGAGTAGCTTAGAACGTAAGAAACTAGACGAGAGGTTTAAACATACTGTACTTGGGAAAAGGATGGCCAGTTGTAAAAGAGAGTTGCGGCTTCTACGTACTAATATTTGAAAAACTATTTCTGGAAACGCGTTATGGTTTTCGAGTCTAATTTATTTTGTTTCACTTAACGAATTTTATTTTGTCTTGTTTAGAGAATTTCTCATTTTATTTTATTTAACGAATTTTATTTCGTATCGTTTTAGTAGTCTCGAAAGTGGGGTTAACAGCAAATTTTTCAATTTTAGTTGCGAAGCACGAAAAATTGAAAACTGTGCTGGTAGCCCCACTTTCTATACTACTGAAAACGAACCAAACCTTTGAATAATTTAGTTTATCTTTCGCTGAATATCCGTTGGCGTTAAACAAGGGAACAAACAGTGTTTTAGCTCTAAAATCCTAAAAATATTGGGGGGCTTAGCCCACCCATTTCAAATATTGGGGGGCTATAACCGCCGCCCTTGCGCTCAGTATTCTAAACAATTTGGGATACTAGATATCTTCGTTATGCTTCTTCAAGAACACTCAACAACTACAACAACAACAACAACCACAACAACAACAACAACAACAACAACAAAATTACAACAACAACTTTTATTTTCCCAAAAATTAACATGAATGATTTACAAAATATATAAATCACGTTCTATGAGTTATGACACGCGTGTAGCATCTTTTACAAGGCAGAGTGCGTTTGAGTATGTAGACTATATACATTAAGGACATACTCGGGCCTTAAGACCAGGGCTCATTAATATTTTTTGGTGCCTGCGAGCAGAATTTAGAAGTTGGAAATGTGCCTGCAAATATTTGTGTTCCACTGTTCCTTTTCAAGTTTTATTAAAAAGAATGAATCATTCAATCATATTCAGTAATATTAAATTTCCTTTCGCTCGGCTTTTGCCACGCGTTGTTTACGTCTGCGCCGTTTCGTAACCGAGCCTGTTTACACTATACCAGATAGCTTTTCGTGCCGGCACAAAAAGCTATCTGGTATAGTGTAGGTCTCAAGCGAGCAAAGCAAAGCGAGGAAAGATGCTGCAAATGATATCATTTGTTCGTTGTCTATTTAGTTTACATGCGATCAATAATTTCTTTTTATTTCTGTGACAGGCTCTTCAACGAAAAACCTGAAAAATCTTACATCGCGACATGCTATTCGATAAACCTCAAAATTTTCGCACGCAAAAAACATCCGTTTCAGTGTTTGACTATTAACTTGTTCACACTTCACAAACATGACCAACGCCACTGACGTATAGTGTTTAAACGTTTTTTGCTTCAGATATTATTTTGAAAATGTATACGTCATGTAAACACAGCTAATGAACTCTGTGCCCACACAAACTTTCTGAATTGTAAATAGTGCCTGCGAACGTCATGTTTTGTAAACACAGTTTTAATAATTAGCTAAAAAATCAACAACAAAAATTGTGCCTGCACAAATTGAAAATGTGCCTGTGAGCGGCGCTCGCGCGCTCGTGCACTTTAATGAGGCCTGCTTAAGACTAGTATTTGTCAGAACAAAATGTTGTTCTGCCACTTCTTGATCAGCTCTCCGCAGAAAATGCGGAAAACCGCTGAAAGCTGGAGCACGGGCGTAAGAAAACTGGTACCCAGAGCCTCGCCGCGCCCGGTGGAAGATTAGAAGCCGAGCTTGAAGCCGAACTAGAAACCTCTGAGTCTCGACAGATTTGCGGAGAATTGTATTACGTACTATAACAGACGATTAATTATCTGTTTATCTAATATCTAAGTAAGTATTAGTTAGTATTAGAGGTCTCACAAAAAGGGCAGGGGTTAAAAAGGGCAGGGGTTGCAACCCCCCCCCCCCCCCCCCCCCCCCTCTAGTTGCGCCCCTGCTGTACATACAATTCCAAAATTTGTACTACCACTTACTATTCTGCAGTATTATAAAGAACAAATGGTATATATTTTAAACAGGCTAGGACTGGCCATTGTGCCATCTTGTGCCAGAACAATGGCCAGCCATTGTTCTGTCACAAAGTGCCATTGTTCTAGCACAATATGGCACAATGGCCAGTCCAAGCCTGATTTTACACTGCATGGATTTAATTCCAACTGTCAAAATATTATACATATATGTTTTGAAAATTCAAAACATTACACACCTTCAAATTTTCCCAAATCTCTCTGTTAAGTATTTCAAAATGTGTCTATTAGATTTCGGAGCTTGCAAATACACAATACAGTGTACAATTATTTAAATTACATTAAAATTTATAGCGAGTCAAGTCAAAAAGCAATGAACTGAACTGAACTGAAGGTAATGGCTATTCGTACGGTAGCCGTACGACGCTATAGTCTCTTAGAATTCAACGAAATGCGGGTAAATATCACCAAAATCCTAATCCTAATCCTAACCAAATTGCTAACCCTATTAAACCAAAAAAACCTATGCAGAAAAGGCAAATTAATTGCTCAAAACAGACCGGTGAGTCGGTGACAATCACAATGTACATAATTATAATAGTCCTTTTACCTTTTACTTGTGTCTGTCTTTGATTATCTTGTCCTTCAACGCTACAGTTTCGGCTTGAAATCAGCTGATAATTACTACATCAGATGATTTTGTGAGGAAATGGCAGGTTTTTATGGCAATATAAATTTCGCCGCCGGCGAATGGCGGCGAATTACGCCAAATTTAACGCACCAAAAAACCGTTTCAATACCGTTTCAAATGCAAAAGCATTCGCAATCATGAGACGGTTGTAATTTAAATATTAATTCCAATGCAGAGGTCTACAAATCAGCTTCTGTCTATATCTAGTTACCAGGGCCAAATTTTCCGATGCCGCGTATGCGGTTGATGTATATATAGAAATATATATACTTATAAACTTGATCCGAAATCAGGAACCGCTTGCATCTCGCGTGATAAGGGACTAAACGCCGGTCGATATTAGCACCCTCGCCCTCAGGCCTTCGGCCGGCGCTTCGCGCCGGGCGAGGGGATAAGCTCAATATTGCTGTTTTGTTGTACTGATGTCTATTTTTATATATTTATTTGAATTAACACAAATTTAATATGCCTTGGAAAACTGTCTAAAACAAATTAACGACTATCCGGCCGGATAGTGAGGTTATCCACTATCCGGCCAGATACTAAATCCGGTGCAAGGCACATTTGTGGTAGGCTCACATATGCCCCCCTTGTTGACCCCCCTTGTGTTGCAACCATTCTTAACATCTATTCACAATATAGTAGTTCATGAACATGTGTAATATTAAACCATTGTATATAAGTTACATAAAAATGCAGTGAACATAAAGAAGATAAAACAGTTGTATAACATAGTTCTCTGTGCAAGGCTTGCATAAAAATGCAGTTCAATATGAATACATACATTCACTATGCACAGCCCCTCACATGCTTCATCTGCCTCCTGGCCCTTGTTGACCCCGCTTGACTTGAGTTGTAACCATTCTAAACATCTATTCACAATATAGTAGTTCATGAATATGTGTAATATTAAACAGATGTAAGTTGAACAGTTCCATAAAAATGCAGTTGAACAAAAAGATAAAATAGTTGTATAACATATTACAACATATACTAAAAACAAGAGGTTTTCTGGTCCTCCGAAGAGGTTGAATTGTCCTCCAAAGAGGTTGAATTGTCTTCCGAAGAGGTTGCCTTGTCCTCCGAAGAGGTTGAATTGTCCTCCGAAGAGGTCGAGAGTCTCTTGTATAAACAGTGATAAATGGTCAATTGTCAAACACGTGTTGGCTGAACATTTTGATTTTAACGAGGCTTTAAAAATCTTTTGGCGTCATGTCGATGACTCCATATTACAACCTACGAACACTGTTCTAGATCACACTTGCAAATTTATTACAGTTCATATTAAAAATACTTACCGTATTGTAAAGAGTTCTTCTTGAATATATTCTTGAAACAATGGCGTCGAAATATATCAAAGTCGGAAGTTGTCGACATCTTGTCGGAGCGCGCTGATCGCTGATTGGTTCCAAGTAGTATAGAACATGGCGGTGCGAGCTCATTCGACACCAACCACAAATGCGAGTGCCATAGCAACGTTAATTTTTACACCAAATCGCGATTTAGCGCAAAAATTAGCGATGCCACGGTGCCCACACTTGTGGATAACGTCGAATAAGCTCGCACCGCCATGTTCTATACTACTACAGCAGTCGTTAGTTAGGCTTGACGCACCCCTCCCCACACTCTCCACCGATTAGTGTCAAACACGCGCGAGACTCACGAAACAATACTGAATTTATACCAAATCACATTTCAGTCACGTTTAAAAAAAATAGTCGTTTCAACATTTTCACAAATTCGTGTCGCTTCAAAATGTTCACGCTTTTTTTTTGACTGACACATTTCCAATTCACGCGCGAAAAAAAACCACTAGATTTTGATTCTAGTGGTGATGTTTATCCAAATGGATAGCGAAATAGCGCTCTTTTGATTGGTCAACCCACACCAGCGCCCACAACAAATATTTTATCCAAACAAGTACCCAAATGGGGAGCGAGATGGCGCTCTTTTGATTGGTTAACAACATTGACTAATTTGCATACTAACAGGTGGCCGGTTGTTTCGCGAATTAGTCCGTTTGTTCACTATTTTCAGTGGTATCTCTCACTACAATGTTTTTGTGACCATATGCGTAGGAGTCAATACCATTTTCTAAAAGGTATCGCTTATCATCGAAGCAGGATAGCGATACTTTATTAATTTCATAACTACCGAGCTGATGTTTGACACTTCTAATGGTCTTCATTGTGTGTCGCAATTGTTTCTGCTCAAGTAGCACACTTTTGTAATCTTCATGTCTGATTACCTTTTTAATTATATTCTTTCTAATACCTTTAGCGGTTTTCCCACCACCCCCATCCTCTTTCAAATAGCTGTACATCTTACTGCGCAACCCAACGAACTCAATAATTGGCGTTCCAGCGCACTCGTCTTTCATCTTGCCAATAACTTTCTTGTTTTCTTTAAAAAAGAATGGGCTGTCTGCAGGATAGTCGCTATTGTCGAACTTTTCGCACTCCATCATAAAGTCGGAGTAAACGTTGTCAGTTTTGATCGAGTACAACAGACTGTCAGTGTCAGTGAAGTGTAATCTACAGGTGTCGCTAGAGTACTTTTTCATAATATAATTGTAGTGAAAATTGTACATCAGCGTTTTGCTCAAGTCTAGTATGCACATACCCACATATGCAGGTCGATTTAATGTCAGCGTCTCTTTGACTTTGTGGACGGCGACTAAGTTCTCGCTAAATATCTTGCAAGACACAAACGTAGGCTTTGAGACAAGCTTTTCTAATATTTTCTCGGTGGTCACTAATCTTACATCCACACGCTTCCTCAAATTTTCCATTGTTTTCCCAAACACACTGTTGTTCATCAACTTGAAGAAGTCCTTCTCGAAAGCGTTCTTAGCTGCGGTTCTTTTGACTGTGTTAAAGTCGATGTACTTGCCCAACCACTTGGACTGGTCAAACTGTAGGACCCTATGAACCTTTTTGATTTTTAGTCCAAGATCCGTGTACAACTGCAGATTTCCATAGTGACACACATACTTTTTTTTGTCCATCAAATTAGTCACCAACTTTTTCACACCACCAACACTCACGTTAAACTTATTTTTGATTTTCGTGCAGTACTCCGACAACATGTCAACAGTTATCTCCATCTTCTCAGGAGCCACCGGGTAATCGTTGTGTATGTCATGCAAATGGTCTGGATACTCCAAGTCGACTTCAAGCAGTAAGCCCTTTTTACTATTGTTGTGATAGTCGCATAGATTAACCTTTTCTATTTCTTTCTTAGTCAACCATTTAAAACCACCCGTAGGTAGACTTTGGCTCATTGCCCACCCATACAAATTGTTGGCGTCAAGGTACATCAAATACTTCGACTCTTGCGCTTTGTCGTACCCCTTCATGTACTTATTATTCGCCACGCCATGTCTGTTGCATATGTAGCTCACACCACCACGCATACCTAATTCTACGAACTGGAACATGTCAATGTCGGACAATAATTCGAGCTCCACTCCAGTCATCTTTAGCATGGCGTCCCAAGCCAATCCAGGCGACGTGAAATAGTGACACGGGTCTAATTTATACTCGCGATGGCATGTCTTTCTAAAGTTCTCAAAAACGTCGGCAAGCAAGAGCACATCGCTTTTCAAATACAGGTCGTGATACCCACCCATACTTTCAACGTCGAAGTAGTCCCACACATCGATGGCGCGCTCATGCATTTCCTCCGTAATATGCTCATCATTCAGAACGCTGTAGAATTCCTTTTTAGAGGGTAGCTCGCGTTCATCGAATTTATTAAAGGAGTCCATATAATCATAGGGATAGACCCCCTTTCTTGTCATAAGTGCCAACCCGTCGTCGTGAAACACTTCTGACGTGTATTTGAAAGCGTCCCTTGGTAGGTTCCTCACCAAGTTGTCTAGACCACTACTCATGAACTGGAAGCTGTCCAAAAATACCAAGTTTTTTCCAAGCATGAACGCCATGTACTTCTCCATGTTGTTTGGTATCACATTTATGTCTTGGCCAAACTTGCCAATCTCCTGCATAATGAAATGGCTATCGTAGCCGCGTAAGTTATGGAAGATCACAGGAATTTTATCAGTCAACTTAAAGTTCACGTTACACTGACGATGTGCAGACCCTCTGTACTCACCTGACACGTGACAGTGGTCTCTCACTCTAACGTCAGCGCCAGTGTACTCAACACTGCAAATATGGCAACTTTTAGCCTCGTCAAAGTTCTTCTTATCGACATCAGTTAGTATCATCTCTTTGTTAAAGTGACTCTCAGATGTCTCTTTACAATATTTGACAATTTCTAACATCTCCCCAATGAATTTGTTAACTGCATTTTCACCACGATACACTTTTACCGGCTTACTATACTCGTCGTCGTAGCAACAAACTAATTTGTACCCATAACTGCAGTCAACGTGCCTCTGGTAGGCGTTTGTGTAGCTACACTCGCTTGATGGTGTTGCTGCGTGCACCTTCTGTGTGATAGCCTCGAAGTCTGCATACACCACAAATGGTACGTTTAGCTGTCTACTAAAATTCTCATATTTCACTTTCGCACCTTTTTGCGGCATTTTAATAGCTTGTTTCCCATTGATGACCAAACATACTTCAATATGGCTTTCAAGCACGTCCGCACGGGTGAAGCACTGCAAACAATACCTACAAAAGTGCTTTCTCGCCTCATGCTTTGTCTGCCGGTGCATGAATTTGTTGAAGTCACGAATATACACATAATGCTTGTTGCCCACGTCATTGGTTATCAACAATAGGTCCATATGGTCAGGGTACGCTTCCTTAGAAACGTACACAGGGAATGGCTGCTTATTTTCATACCCAAAAACATTGATGCTAATTTCGTTAGCCTTTTCGATCTTGTTGTAATCTTTGAGTGTGACTGGGAAGTCAATTCCGTCGTAACCCAGCTCACTGACATGTCTGACGTACTTTGACGTTCTGTCAGAGTTTTTTCCAACAGGAAATTTGTGTGCAAGGTGACACCATCTAAAGCACTCGTTGTCATCCCCATTATTTACGTTTATCAAGCCCTTCATACTATTGCGCAGCTCCTTTGGCAACGCAATGTAGCTACTCCCATGCAGAGGTCTATAAATAGCGATATTGACGTAGTGCGCATCTATTTTGTCGATAGTCCATCCAGACCCCTCAGATAACCACCCAGCTATCCGCGTCAAAATCTGCTCCGACCCGCGATTGGCAACACCCTCGATGTCGTGCTCGTTAATGACGACGAACGTTTCGCTGTTAAAGTAGGCAGTTTTGTATGTGGTCTTATCACGCTCTAAAACTTTCTCAAAAGTGACCTTAACTGTCTCTACCACTTTCATTCCGTTGGTCTCACCCAGCTCACGTCTCAAAAGGTTAGTGACAGCACTTCTACTAGCGTTTACCTGATTGATGTCTCTGTCGTCAATCACCTCGACTCCATAAGACCTTGTGAACCCTCTCAGCGCTCGATCCAACAGCTGCGTCGACGACGTGTCACTATGGTCTTCAACTGTGGGTTGTGTTTCTTGGTCTCCAAAAAAGCCGTGAACGTTGGTCGCTCTATCTGTTAGTAGGTTCACAGCGTCTGCATTTGTGTAGCTACCTCGAGTCGCACCAGTTCTAGCAAGTTTCTTATGCGTCCGCCCACCAACCTCGACTTGTCTTTTTGTCAGTGGGGTTTTCACAGTCCGACTCATTGACTTATACTTATACTACACTTTTTTTCTTAACCCACTCGTTGTAATAACGATCGCCACTTTCGCACCACCCCAACTTTGGATACACCACCCCAAACAGATTGTCGTCAAACAAGTCTTTCACCTTTCCGTCTTTGAGGTCTAGCACCCTTTTGAGTGTCTCGAGTTGTCTTCTATGACACAACCTAATAATGTAGTATCCGTATCTGCTGACATTTCTACCCTTTATCAAATTGCATGAGTGCAGCACATTGACAACTTTCAGGAAGTCCTCTTTTATCAACTCAAGGTGCTCGCCCTTCACAACGTTCCGTAGTCTCCTCCCCATCCACCAAGACCGTTTGTGAACGCTTTTTGGTCGCGTGAGCCTCATGTCGCTGTAACTCTGAGTGTAACCCCATTCGGTGTCGCCACACTTTGGGCACGCGTACCCACCACATTCAGTCACATTTTTCAAAACCTGACAATCCATGAAGCAGTAGTAAAGCCTGGAGGTGCCTCCACACTCAATTTGCGTTTCATTCGCAATCTCATCAATTGTGTAACCATAACTCATCTGCCTCATAAGTTTGTCCATCACTCTTATACTACTCCAACATTTTTTTACCGAGTTAGCACCCACACCGCTATTCCACTACCCAAACCTAGCGCACCAACAAACAATAATTGGTATTCCTTCATTTCCGCACTCGGTTGGTAGTAATCCGCAACCCTCGGGGAGTCAGTGAACACTCGTCCGTTGTGCTGAATAGTCATCGCTCTTCCAAGCTCCTCCAACGCGCGGCTTTAGCATCAGAGAGCCGTTGTCGTAAACGCTGGATCTTATCTCTCTTGGCGACTTCGTTTTCAGACCACGCCTCTTTCGCACTGGCTAGCTGCTCCAACGCGTGGTTGTGTCTTTTCATCTCAGCTTCATAGCCTGTGTGATTAAACTTCGAAAACATAAAGCCAGCGCCTGCAAAAGCCACTGCATTAAATACCCCTCCAGCCACGACACTCACCATTAACTTACGTTGATTTGAATGGATCTGTCGGTATCCACTTTTTCGATTGCACCCACTTTACTAGCAGCGTTCCTGCACCAACAGCCGCAGCAAGTTTCACTGTGCCTTTAACTGTCTCTGGTGTTCCCAATGGTTCTCCCAAAGCCTTTTTAGAAATCATACTCACTGCCACAGCACCAGTCGTAACAAGTAGCGCATCGTACAATTCGTTCATAAGTTCTTTTCGATCGATCGCAGCCATATACATTGTCGTGTGTTTTGTTCAAGAATCAAATGTGTCGAGTGTTGGACGAGTTTTATGACTCTCTGACACACTAGCTGGTGTAGTACTCACAGGTTCTAATTGTGTCTCTTTTTCACTACTAATTGTGTACCATAGCGAAGCAGCAGCAATGATAACACCAAGTGTTCCAACAATATAACCATAGCTCCACTCACTACCCTGTTCTTCGTTGACTATCATTTCACGCATTTTCTTTTCTTTCGCAGCCTTCGATATCTCAGCCAACTTTTTACCAGCAGCGACGCGCTTTGGGTCCTTCACCTTAACACTTTTCACATCAGCTGTGATCTTCGCTTCAACAGCCGTCTGTGAGTCTTCAGCCATCTAATACACTATCATGTGTTATCTTACTCACAGTTGACCTCACAGGTGTCTCACAGTTGACCTCACAGGTATCTCACAGTTCCAGACCAAACGCACTAAAAATTAGGATTTTTTCTGGGAGTATAACATAATGACTCAAGCCCGAGAAATTAGCGAAGAAGATATTGCCAACATGCTGAGAACGGCCTTTGTCAGTGTGTCTACCCCACAAGACGCCTCTGGACCCAACGTCTTAAACGAGTACTTCTCAACATACACACTGTTCGACCCCGACCCTGAAGGGCAACCAAAACGGCTTGGCTCTCAGGTCCGCCATACGAGGTATCTTCTCGACGCTTGGATCGGTCTTCGAGAGGAAAGAGCCAACGAGCTTGCTGGTATGTTATCTGACATAATCCCTGTGTGGTGTTACTCACCATTCAAATACCTTATGTTAGCGAGTGGTGTCTACTTGAACAACCCTTGTGAGTCCAACGCTACATTACTCGGTAATTTCCTCCAAGTGTTCTTAGCGACCCTTATGTGGAAACCATGCCCAACCAAAACCAAAGCGTGGCTAGAGCTCGCCGCAAACCGCGACGTTCACGTTTGCAAGGTGGGGTGTAATGAGATACTGGGTGTGGGTGATATCAGGGACCACGTACTCTCGCCCGCCCACAGACACTTCGCGAGAGACGAAAACGTGTACACCTGTTACCCATGCGGTGTGGTCGCCAACGACCCACTGTATCGCTCGAGACACGAGAGCTCGAGGTCTCATCTTAAAAACTTAGAGCTTCAGCGGATATTTGACAATGAACAACAGTTGCCGCAACAGGAGAGAACATTTCTCTGGAGGTATAGTAATCATGAAGAAATTCGGTAAGCTAGAAATCGTGATTGGTCCCATGTTTGCAGGAAAAACGACAGAGACTCTCCGCAGGTTAGTCGCGTTAAGTAAATCAGGGCTCAAAGTCCTTTACATGAACAACACAGGTGACACTAGGCGAACTGACCACGCGTTCTCCACACATCGTCAGACCATCGTCGTCGGATCGGACAGTTTACCTGCGAAGTTAATCACCAACCTTCCGAGTTCTTCCGAGATAGCTGATTACGACGTCATCGGCATTGATGAAGGCCATTGGTACTCTGATCTACTCCCAGTTATTCACGAGTACATCAAAGCTGGCGTTCATGTCATTATTTGTGGTCTCATAACAACGGAGCACTTAAAAAAACTTGGTGAGCTCGACACATTGTTCCCAATAGCAGACGACATCACATTTCTAAAAGCGTATTGCGCTGTTTGTCGCGACACTGATGGAACAACTGTTGATGCACCATTCAATTGGAGATATAATCCAGGACCATCATTCATTGGTGGTGCTGAGCAATATCGCGCAGTGTGCAGACGTCATCATCCTTCCACGCAAAATTAAGGGTGTTCTCGGATACCCCACTTTTTAAATTTGTACATTGGTCACACGAAGCGTTCAATGCACCGTAGAAACATTTTTTCACACAGTGGTCGGAAGGTCTGTGAAATAAAGAGAGAAATCTTCGCGAACGTTTTTATCAAGTTAAAAACGTCTTTTAAAAATGCTAGAGCAGTTGTCACTTCAAGCGTCGTCTCAACAACGAGAACGAGTGCTAATTCAACTTATTACTCGCTGTCTAAAACGTCTCTTTACAATAGTGTCTCTCGTGGTTACTTAACGCTGACTTATTTTTAAATTTACGAAAACACTGAGAGCACTGAAACCCAACGTCAAAGAAATATTTTATCACTGCAGTAATAGCGTCGTCGTATGAGTCGCACAACAACGTTAGATAACCAGCGGATTTATATCTGAGTAGCAGAGAGTCTTGCTCTTTGGACGTCTTACCTGTGCCACCTGGATTCTTGAACTCAATCACTAGTCCGCTGTGCTGTCGGTTCGCATTAGCAACAATCAAATCAGGTGTTCCACGTTGATAACCTTTTTTCCACGAATTTATTCTTTTACTCGAAGTGTCTTGATTCTCACCACAAGCGGCTATCAAAATAGCTTCTGGGTAATATTTCCTAAGAAAACCAACAACTTTCGTGTGAAGGTCGAACTCGGTGATCATTTTAAACTGATTGTGTTTGAGACCAACGTCAGCTAAACCCTTTCTAACACTTGGCAAGACTTCTGAGTGCACCCACCTTCCGAAGTGTCTCGCACGCTCCATTTTACTCGAGAACGTTAGTGAGTAGACCCCAAGTTCGTTGATAAATGAGGCCTGCTCCATCTTCATTTTACAATCAGGTTCGACGTGGTCGTTAACTGCATCCTTTGGTCGAGCATAACCTAGAGCGCTCGCGACTTCTTTTGCTTTGAACCATATATCACCGTTTTGATTAACCGTCGTGATTTGACGACCATCGAAATCAAATAGTTGAGGCGCTATGGAAGTCATCGCTATATAGTCCTCCACAAAAAAACTCTACTCGATGCGGGCGCTAGGTTTTTTATAGATCTGGTTTGTTGTGTACCAATGCAGCAGGTGTGTTTTATTAGTCTTCAGTTTTCTACGTCGTCTGAAAAAGTTTCTAATGTTACGAGCCAGTTTTCTAAGCCAACCCATTACATAACTTAGGTCACGTCTCCTACCACTCCCACAGTGTCTGACTCTGGTAACATAATAGGTTTGCCGTAAGTCTTTTTAGATCTCATACCAATCTCAGCGTGGAGCTCGAGAGTAACGTCACCGCGACCAAATGACCCACCAGCTTTGAACATGTGATCAGTCGTCTTATTTATTTTATATATTTCATGAGGTCTCGAAATACATGCTCCCATTTACTTTATACCATATTCCTTCATCATTTCTCCACCCATGATTATGATGTCTCGGTTCGTCATGTAACCACTCACAATTTTCATGCCGTAGAATTCTATCAACGATGGGTATGCATAAGGTGCGAGTGGTATTCTTGGTCGATGTATTCCAAAAATTGTTCCGTAGGGTGTGCCTATCTTTTCCATATTCGCTACGAAGTCTGAATCGGTTGACTTAACGTTGTTGACCCTGACATGTGAATTGCTAATTTGCCAATGTATTGATATCATATGCATTTTACTTATGTCAACACCGCTTGGAATAGTGCATATGCTCTCCATTGCTGGGATGCTACCACCATACGCGAGTCCATTAGTCATACCAGTCTTGTACCCTATGAACTTATCCCACTGACCGTCGTCGTTTGATATAATTGTCTCCCAATTTGATCCAGCGGTGCGAGTAGGTAACCTCACCACAACAAAAATGGAGAGATCACACCATTGCATACTGGGGCAATTAAAATGAAGGCCTGACTCAAGTGGGAGTGGTGTTAACACAGGGGATAGAAAACTTTGGCTTACACTGCTGATGCCAATAGTAGGGCCATAGGTTGGGTTGTTTTGCACTAATTTACTTGTTTCACCAATGGCTTTCACTTTGTTTGAACCATTGGTGTGAAATTCCACGTTTTTCAAGGCGTGTGTGCTAACATTGAAGTCGAACACAATATTGTAGGACTGACTCTTGAGGAAACCTGATAGCAATCGCTCTAGAGTTCTTTTATTGATAGCGTCTGAGTCGTCGACTGGATCTGCTACGTTTTGTATCGCCGAGCCTTGCATGTCTATTATTCCAGACATCCTTCCACCGGTCGCACTTAACTTAGGATCTTCGTCCAGATGCCTTTTCGTTCTCTTCAGTATTTTATCGTGAGGGTCGTCAGACTCATACCCATAGTTTAGACTCATTACTACCTCAAGGTGTATTTGGTTAGTAGATAGCCAGAGACTGCTGAGAACCCCAAGATTATCGCCAACGTTGCCGTGGTGTCTGACTTACTCGCGGTGATTTGTGTAGTGTGCTCTGTTTGATTGGTGGTGACCACTGTTCTCTCCACGGGTGGCACTACTAGAGTATCCAAGTTGGGTTGCGAGTCCTGGTGAACTTTTTTATGCTCCACTTTTGGCGCTCGATAGTTCAACCCATCGTTGTACCCAAATGTCATCCCAGTTTCAGACGAAGTTCTGAGCACGTTATTGTAACCAACAATGGGGTCCTTTAACAAGACCATGCTTCTGGGGATCAGCCAAGTGTTGGGTGTCACAGCTGTGTCTAGCTTAACTTTGATCTCACTAATCGCTTTGTTCATAAGGTTGATCCAAACACTTGGTGAGTACTGAACCACACCGTCTTCAATGATGCCTCTAAAGATTTGTTGCGTTTCTCGAGCACTAGCTCTAGTTCCCACGATGCTTTGCTTTGACATCGCTTGGGCCCCAAGAATGGCACGCATGTAAACTTCAATCGATTGGTTTAGTAGTTCTTGTCCTAATGGTGTGAACCCGTCAGAGTGTCTTGGGCAATACCGACGATAATCACCTTGGATGTCCTTGATGTATCTATTGTCAACATCAGTCAATGGTACATGGCCTCTCAAAAGTCGCCAGTCAGGGAGGTACAGTCTTAAGATGTCGTTAATGTCAACTTGACTCCTACTCAAACGAAACATCACACGACGAATGGTGAAGTACACATGGAACCTCATGAGACTCACGATTTGCTTTGGGACGTCGACTTGATAACTTAAGTTCTGTAGAGACACCCCTGAGCGGTATGTAGCGATGTACATACCTGCGATCGCTTGATAGTAACTCTCCGTTAGAGTCCAAACTGTGTTAACGCTACCACCAATCTCCTTATCAAAGTGACGCCTTTTGGTGTCGATGAGTATTCTCGGTAGATTTGATTTGAAGGAATTATTGTCGTCAACAAAGACGTCAAAATTGTGGGTTGGGTAGTTGAGGACATATGGTGGAAACGTCTCGACTTCTCTGTAGCTCTTGTGGGTCTCTGTCAGTAATAACTTTGGGACACGCCCATCGCTCGACCATATTTTTGGGAATCTTGGTGTGTTGCTAAGGAATTTCGTAAAGCCCTCGTTCTTCGTGAACTTTGGTGACTTTATGTTTATCATGTCAGAATACTTTGGACCTGACTTGAAGTAAATGTCAACGGTCTTGACTGTTTTATTGTCGTCTGCGAGGTTGTACCCAAACTCAAACTTATCTAGTTGCGCATTTGGAAATTCACTAAGAAGAATTAGTTCACCTTGTTTTCTCTTTGTCAGCATCTATAACATACACTACGTTATATGGTCAGGATTGTGGCATTAATTAGAGGTCCAACGGAAACTGTGGATCTACCAGAGGCACTTTTGACGTTTGGCTCAGATGTAGCCTTCGATGTGCTCGCCATCGCACGTTTGTAGTGCTCTCCATAGTAATCATGAAGGGCTTTCTGCATATAATATACCATATGTTATACAGAATGCGAAAGTTGACGGTATTCATTGAAGGTGTAGAAAAAGTTGTGTCCTTTGACAACGCAATAATGATCACGCACGATAACCCGTACATTGTGGTCAAGACAGCTACTGTGTTTTGGGACTACAATAACGTATTAGATGGCGACGCCGCTCATTTCTACACGCTGAGTTACCCTTCGAGTAATCTTAAAGGTGCGATAACGAGTGGAGGGTATGGTGGCTTCGACACACTGGTCAGACTCTTAAAAGAAGAGTTTAAAGAACGTAAGGGGGAGGACCTTGAGATAGAGAAACTACCGTTCACAAGTAGATGCAGGGTTAAGGCTAGTGCTCCAGTTAAGCTTGGCCGCCTTGGACTTCTATTTGGTTTCGATATTGGTAGGGTGATTAAGGGTGACTCAAAGTGGTACACTAGTCCAAACGAGGTCGACATGCTTAGAGGTCTGAAGTACATAGAAATCTTGTGTGATATTGTTGAAACCGAGAGCAATGTAGGTATTGACGGGAAGCGTAGTAGTGTAATCGCAACGTTGCCAATACCCACTGAACAGTCTTTGAATGGGTCAGTGCAACGCCACGTGGACATTGAGTCTAAGGTGAGTGTTAAAAAAGGTGTCTACTCGAGTGTGACGTTCCGTGTCAAACCAAACAACGGTGGTCTTAAAATTGGCGCGGTGCTATTGGAACTGTATATTGTGTGAATTATATGGAGCTTGGTGTGGAAACAGAGCAGGGGTTGAGAGACATTTATTACAATCCTAAGACGGGGTACGGTGGTGCAGAGAGGTTGTATCAAAGTGCATTGGGAGACGGATTGAAAGTGACTAGAAAAACAGTGAAAGAATGGTTGACCACGCAGGACACCTACACTAGGTACAAACCCATCGTGAGAAGGCATAAATTCCGTGCTACCCTCGTCGGATTTCTTGGTGAAGAGCTTCAAATGGATTTAGTGGACATGAGTAAGTACTCAAAACAGAATGGTGGTTATTATTGGATATTGACAGGTATTGAAATATTGAGTAGATATGCTTTTGGTATTGCAGTTTATAGAAAAGACACTAAGAACATGACTAAGGATGTTGGAAAATTGTTGAATGACTTTAAAGATCGGTTTGGGACCACACCTAAGTTAGCGCAATTTGACGATGGACTCGAGTTCTACAACGTTGGTGTGAAAAGTTTGCTGAAAAACACAGCGTTGAATATTTCAGCACTAAGAGCGATAAAAAGGCTGCTGTTGTTGAGCGTTTTAATAGAAGTCTGAAGAGTATTATGTGGAAGTACTTTTACGCACGTGGAACGTACAAATGGATTGACGTTCTTGACCAGTTTGTGAGCAATTACAATAGCAACGTGAATCGAAGCATTATGATGAAGCCGAAGGATGTTGATAAGTCAAACGAAGGCGAAGTGTGGACCACTTTGTTTGGTCACCAATTTGCAGACAACCCATTGCCAAAGTTTAGAGTTGGTCAATCAGTGAGAATTAGTAAATATAAGAGTGTGTTCACAAAGGGCTATGAAGCCAACTTCACTGAGGAGCTGTTTAAAGTAGTGAAAGTTATTCGTGGTGATCCGAATGTGTATGAAATTGAGGATCACACCGGTGAACAGATTATTGGGAAATTTTATGAACAGGAATTATCGCTGGTCAATAGGAAACATGGCGACGATGTGTACAGAGTTGAAAAGGTGTTGAAAAGAAAGAAAGTCGGAGGAAAGAAGATGGCGTTGGTCAAATGGTTGGGTTATGAGAGCAAACATAATTCGTGGATACCAGAAAGCGATATTCAAAATGTGAGCTAATGTAATATGGCCGAAGGTGGGGAAGGTTTTGACGAGATTGAGATGGAGAACCTTGGTAGAGTCTACACTGATGATCAAATAGATGCCGAACTTGAAAGTGTTACTCAAGACTACATTTTACTTGACGATAAGTACGTCGACGACGTTATGCCCGACGTTGAGCGTGTTGAGTACGATAAATTGTTCGATAAAATGACTAGATTACAGAGCGAGCAAGAGAGGAGGCTTCGAGAAAAAGAGACGTCATTTATCGACACTGATGATGGTAAGACGGTGACAATAAGAGGGACTGACACAGAAGTCCCAACAGTAGAGTTTGTTGAACAGGAGTCATATGGTGACGTCAATGACGTAAGTTTTAGTATAGCTTTTGAAGAGGAGGAGGAAATTAAGAGAAGACTGGGTGAGCTAAAAGCGTCCAACAAAGAGCTAACAGAAAACAATGTAAAAAGAATCAAGCTAATAAATAGGAAAATACGTAAATTAAGCAAAAAGGGACTCGGACACGACGACGCGTCAAGGAAAATAGTTAACAGGTCGCAGGTTACGGACCAAGGGGTTATTCTTTTCAAACCGATAAACAAAGATGGTAAATATGGAAAACCCAAACGAATTCTAATACCTGGGAAAAAAGGCTTGATCGGTGGATTAGCGGTGAGGTTGCGGTGGATTAGCGGTCAATTGGCGGTGAGGTTGCGGTGGATTAGCGGTGAGGTTGCGGTCGACAAAACCAACCGCATGAGAAAAACTACGTCGACTAAACACTTCGGGTTCCGACCTTGTCCGACTATTCAGTAACGCGCGTGTGTCAATAACAGTATGACAGTATGCCGTCCCATCCAAAATCAAATATTACTCTCGGTGTAAAAAGTAGAGTGCTGTGTAAACAGCGGACTTTTGATTTGTGAGTGAGTTTGTGATTATTATCAAATGAATGAATGAATAGTTTTCGCGTGGGCTACAATCTCCTTGAAAGATTTTCGTTAAAGACACAGTGATAGGCGTTTGGAATATGGTTTGGAGTTGTAGCTTGTGGCAAATGGCACCACCAATGTCCAAAATCACGATCTGTCGGTCTCAGTTTACTTTCAGACGATTAGAAGTTCCGGATTGTGTCATTTTGTTCTCGGCCGTGATCAGTTTTAGATTTGGAACTAAGCATATAAATGTCGAATGCCAACGAACTTCCGAACGCGCGTTTAAAACCCCGTGACGTTTGGAATGGAGGTAACGGTCGGGAGTTTCGCTAAACCTAGAGTCAGTTCGCCACACACATAAAGTCAGTTCGCCACACACATAAAGTCAGTTCGCCACACACATAAAGTCAGTTCGCTACACACATAAACGGAAAGCGGAATATATATCACCGAAAGCGCGTTGGCGATTCCGATGGACGGCATCTCTGAGTCACATTTATTGTGTATTATTATATATATTATTTATTATTACTTATTGTTGTATAGCAGCTATTTCAACAAAACTGCGTTAAAATTAGCTTGGCAAAAGACTGAGAGCATTAATTGGCGATCGACGGCATGCATCTCTGTGAGTCTTCGCTTAGATTCCATCTAAGATTTATAACGCTGTTGCACTGTCATTATTTGAGGTGATCTGTTTAGTAAATACGTATTAAACAAATCAAGTTGATTGTTTTTTAATAAATGATGAGTTGTAGCGAACTGACTTAATGTGTGTAGCGAACTGACTTTATGTGTGGCGAACTGACTAATTTATGTGCATGTGCGGAGGCCTTCAGTAATTATACTCTGATCTAGGGCTCCGCTCGCAGAAATGTCAGTATTTCGTTGCCATTTGGCAGTTCATCATCTTTTCACTTTACTGTCGGTTCAGTTTTCTTTTAAACGCGTGCTTCGGATGTTCCGGAGTAACTTCGCACAGCAAAAAATCTGAAACTATTGTTATTAAAATCGGTTTGGCCCCATTTGCCACAACCTATTAAACTATCACAAACAACGATTTGGTTGAAAGTGACATTTTGTGACATTTTAGCCCACGCGAAAATTGCTTCATTGTAAAACATGATAATCACAATTCCCAAGTTTGTCAATGCACTGTACTATATGCACACCATTCGCGTTTTTTCATTCGAAATACTGAAAAGTGCACGTTTAATAGTGCCAGTGTCAAATCCACCGGAATTTGATTATTATTCTGTGCCAGCGAGGTGTCACACCGTTCTTATTCATAGCACACATGTATAATATCATAAAAGAATGCTAAGGTTTCCGTAAAGAAGGTACCCAAGGAAAACGAAAGGGACGTCTAAAGCATCGCCTAAAGGTATTAAAGTCTTAATAATTATTGGTTAAATATATGTAAATCCTCCTGTTGATATGCTTATAAATTCAGATGGCCGGCTGTCGGTAAAATATACGAACCAAATACGAATGTATGTTGGGAATTGCCTCACTCGAGTACGTTTCACGACACTCACAAGGTTTGATTTCGATTTAACTTTATAGAAATAAGGTTTTAATACTCGCACTTACAAAACTCGCTCACACTCACTCATTATAATATGACAACAAGAAAAACATGTCATCCACGCCCCCTTTTCCCGCTCCTCTCATTGGCTGAATCTGCACTCCTTGTTTTTGATCACTTCCTGCCTTTGCTATTTCCGACACTCTCCCCCCATCTATTTCCTACGGAGATAGATGCTACCTTACAACTGGAGATCGACTTACTAACATCGTTAAGGACTTAAGTTCAATTTGTTCAAAATGTTAAATGTACAAGTTCATTGGTCATCATTTGCAATTTCTCGTATACGCAACCTTGCAGTCACTGCTGCGTTCCTTTGCGGTCTGAATGCAGGCACGTCTGGATCAAGTGGGGGTTGGACGTTCACGACTGTTTTATCGCAAGACATCTCTAGCGGATAGAGATGCTGGACTGCCCGCTCCAAAACCCCTTTCCCCGCTCGTAACTTCGCCGCTCGCACTGTTCCATCCCGCCCCACAATTAATTCTTTGACGATTCCAAGTTTCCATTGATTTCTATTCTTATCATCTCCTTGTATCATGACAACATCGCCCTCGACAATGGTGGCTTTCTTCCCACACTTGAGATTATGGCGCTCCCGTAGACCACGTACATACTCCGCTGTCCAGCGCGACCACATAGCTTCTTTGCATTTCTTTAGGTATCTGACCCTCTTTCTAAGGTCGGTGTTGTCTACGTGATGAGGTTCGAGCTCTGGTAGCAGGTTGGTCTGAGGGTAGAGCATTGCGTTCGGTGTTAACATCTGCATCTCTAGATCTTCTTCCGCGTAGCTTAAAGGCCTGCCATTAAGGGCAACCTCTACATCAAGTAGAACTTCTTCAAGCTCCTTCCACGACAGCAGTCCACGACCGACACTCTTGTGAAGTGCGCGTTTCACGAGACCGACCAACCTCTCAAATTGGCCGCCCCACCACGGTGCCCGACTCAGGTTGAACTGCCACGTAATGCCGTTTTGTGCAAGAAAATCGTTGATCCGCTCGTCGCGCATTACCAATTGAAGCCATCTCGCTGCGCCCACAAAAGTTCCACCATTGTCCGAGTAAATTTTCTTCGGACGACCGCGTCTGGCAATGAATTTCTTTAGGCTGCTGATGAAGTCTTGCGTTTCAAGAGATGGCAATAACTCCAAATGGAGTGCTCTTGTAAGGCTGCACGAATACAGCAAGATGTATGCCTTGCCTTCTTTCTTCTGTGTGACTTTATAAGCTAAGGGGCCTGCGTAATCAACTCCAATTACTTGAAACGGAGTTACCCCCTCAGTTCGATCCTTCGGTAGTAGACCTGGCGGTGGGACATTGATGGCCGTCGCTCTGAATCGCTTACATCCTGCACATCCTTTGATGATCCGTTTTGCAAGTCGTCTCAGACGTGGTACCCAATGTTCTTGACGAACTTTGGCCATTGTCAGGACCACTCCCCCGTGAAGAGTGGCCTTGTGCGCGTGCTGGACGAACTTCTCTGTATAAGTAGGTTTATCTGGGAGGTATATTGGATAATGGCCTTGAATTCTGCCAATGCACACTAGGACTCCGTCGCTGTTCTTCTGTAGGTTCAGTTTCACACGATCTTCTTCAAACTTCTCGGATTCCTTGCATCGGTTTTGAATCTTCTTCTCCCAATAGAGTTTTTGTTGGTCAATTTCATCCGTGACGATTGGCCCAGTTCGTCTTTGGTCCTTCGCTGCTCTTGAGTTGTGCAAAAACCTTGCAATCCACGCTCCAACTCTCAATGTCCGCCAGAGGGTTCCCTTGTGCAGCAAGTCGTCCAGTTCATCTCGGTCTTCTACAGCTAAAGCGAACAGTTGTCTGGATGCCTTTAGCTCCAAGTTGGATTCTTGGCTTGCCATGGTTACAATGTCCGGTGGCCAACTTGTTGGATCTCTCAGCCAGCTAGGTCCATCCCACCAAAGTCGTTTTGTCTCATTCACAAGTCCACCTCGGCTCCCAAGGTCTGCTGGATTGTGTGCTGAGGGAACATGTCTCCAAGTCACGTCTTGATGGCTATTGATCTTCTGTACTCGGTTTGCTACAAATTGCTTGTACTCTCCGGCTCCTTTGATCCAGAACAATGCCACAGAGCTGTCTAGCCAGCAGTAAACTTTCGTCACGGGAAATCCTGTTAAAGCTTCTTTCACGTTGGTGACAAGATTCACGGCCATATGGCCGGCAATCAGTTCCAATCGGGGAATGGTCAGTCCTCGTTTGGACAACCTTGATCTTGACGCAACGAGGCCTTGGCTGCTGCCCGAATTTTGTTGAACTACTGCGTACACACAAGTCGCCACACCATTTCCACTCGCATCTCCAAAGGAATGCAACTCGATACACTGGATTTGCTCTCGATGAATAACCAAGGACCTTGGGATTTCCACTCGCTGAGGAAGTTCACTTTCCCACTTGTTCCAGAGTTGACCAAGGGTATATGGCAATGATGCGTCCCAGGCTTTCTTGGTGTCACACGCGGCACGGTAGATCAGCTTTCCACTCAGCGTCATTGGAGACACTAATCCCAAAGGATCATATATTTTAGCAACCTTTGCCAAAATACCTCGCTTCGTCACCACCGCTTTCTCCGCTGGGATTGCAACAGTTATTGTGTCCCGTTGTTTATTCCATGCAAGTCCCAGGAGACCACAGTCTTCCCCCTCTGGGATCGCCAATTGTTGCTTTGCGTAGGTTGGTTCTTCCACTTTGGTCTGGGTTGGTTCTTCCACTTTGGTCTGAGCTGATTCCAATTCAGGGGCGTTCGAATGCCACTTGTGTAATGTGAAGCAAGCGTCTTGAAAGATGGTCGTTGCGTTCTCTTTCAGTTCCTGGGCTTCGCTCACTGATGTGGATCCTGAGATCAAATCGTCAACGTATAACTCTCGACGAAGCTTAGCCACCACTTCGGGCTCTCGCTCCTCCCAACCGCTCAAATGTGCTTCGATAACTCCCCCTAGCAAAAACGGGGATGGCGCGAGCCCGAAGAGAGCCCTGGTGAATCTCAAGGTCTCTAATGGCGATCGTTCATCTGGACGCCAATGGAAGCGTAATGCATCACGTTCTGCTGCTCTTATTCTCACTTGGAGGAAAGCCTTTTGCAGATCGCCGGTTACAGCCACAGGATAAAATCGTCCTCTTACCAAGACGTTCCATAGTTTATTCTGCAACGGTGGTCCCGCGTGTAGGCACTCGTTGAGCGATGGGGCTCCATCATAGGCTCTCGCAGAAGCATCGTATACAATTCGTAGTTTTGTAGACTCAGCATTGGACCGCACAACTGGCTTATGTGGAATGTAGAATTCTCTCCCCACGCTTGGTTTATCAGCACTCTCGATTATCCCCTCAGCCTTCTGCTCCTCTATAATCTCTTGGTACTTGGTTGTCAGTTTCTGGCGCTCGAGTTTCTTATTCAGACTTGCAAGTCGTCTCAAGCTTCTGGTTTGGTTGTTGGGCAGCTGGGGGTGGTTACCTCGCCATGGTAAACCAGTTTCATACCAGCCGGCTGGATCTCGTGTGAGTTGCTCTTTGAATTCATTGTACACACTTCCTTGGTCGTTTGTTGGCGTGTCCTCCAAGCCCAAAACATCGAGGCAACACAGCTGCTCATAATCAACTTGCGATGTTTGGGTGAGAAGCATGTTCGACAAGTCCACGGATTCCTTGCCAGGTGATAGGATTGTCCACCCAAATTGTGTCAATTCGGCGACTGGCTGTCCTGGTTGTCCGATTCTTGGGGCACTGTCGGTTTTTAGTTTCGCATATTCACTCGCTCCCAGAATAACGTGTACTGGTAGTCGCTCCTTAGTGTCAAGGTCTTCCATGACGACTCCTCTCAGGTGTGGGTTTTCATCAATTAACTGTTGATACCTGGGGTTGTCTATGGAGACAAGCTCACCCTTGTTTACTTTTGTTACTTCCACGGATAGAGAGAAATCACCTGAGGTTCCTTTGATCTTGACTGTTGATAATTCAACTTCCCTAGTGGTCGTACCAAGCATCATCTCTATTTTCCTCACCTCCTTCTTACACCGTCTATTTGAAATTCGATCCAAGAGCGCTGCTGAAGCATAGGAACTCCCAGCTCCTGTATCCAGCAACGCCCGGCATTTTATGCCCTCAACTTGTACCACTACGACTGGATATGTGACGCATGTGTTCCTGGTTCCGGTGGCCACTAGAAGATGTTCTGCTTGATCACAGATTGACGTGTGGTGTCTCTTGTGACATTTTTGACATCCGATTTTGCTCTTGCACTCACTTGCACGGTGCTGAGATCCTGTGCAGTTGAAGCAGAGTCGTTTCGTGGCAAGAAATTTCTTTCGTTCCTCTTTTCCAAGGAGTTTTTTGCAATCTGAGCTTTTATGCGTGGTGTCCTCGCAGTACACGCAGACTGACCCGCGCGTTTCGCGGCGAGAATCACGTGCGTGGAAAACCCGCGAACGTGGTGGACGTTTTTCTTTCTCTTGTTCTTCTTCGACTGGATTGATATCTCGCCACTTTTTTAGTTCTCCTAGGAGATCGTCAAAGCTCCATTCCTGCCAGCCTTCGTTTCCACGAACGAGGTCCGCTTTGATACCTCTCAGCTTGTCCAATGTCGCTCGTACATTGCCTTTTACATCGGCTAGTTTACCAAGTGTTTTAAGACTTTGCACGTTGTATCTCAGGTGTTTGTAAAACTCTTGTATCTTCTTGGGATTGGTTCCGATAACTACGGGTAGATTCATAATATTTTGAACGTAAGCGTTGACAACCTCAGCTGTCTGTCCGTATTCAGATTCAAGAATCGTTTTCGCATTTGCATATCCCTCGTCGGTGAATGGCAGCCCGTCTACATCTTCACGAACAGTTTTTTCAAGCAATTCTTTCAAGTATGAAAATTTAGTCAAGATCGGCAGATTTGTAGAGTCGATTTCGGACTTAAACTTACCCCAGAATGGGAGCCATTCTTCGATCTTCCCGTTGAATTTTGTGATAGGCAGCTTCGGTAACTTGGCAGCAGACGATTGTTTATGTTGTTCGCCATGCTCGGTTGCTTTTTCTTGCTTGTAATTCTTTTCAAATTCGGCCTTTTGCTCCAGTACCTTTAACTCAAACTGCAGGGTTTTCTCGTGGTCGTAGACCGCTTTGGCGTCCTTCTCTCGAAGATCCATTTGGTTGATTTGTTGAGTTAATAATCTGATATTTTCATCAGCCGTCGCCAGTTCTTGTTCGTATATCTCGCTCCATTGGGCGACATCATCATCACTCTCACCTTTTGAAAACTTCTTTTCCTCTAAAGCTTCTTTGAGAGTGTTTATCACGTCAGCGATATTAATTATAGATGTACGTTGGCGTTCGGTGCCCTGGCGATCTTCTTTAGCCATTACTTCCTCAGTCTTGCTTATCCTGAACCTTAGCGCCTTTACTTTGCAAGCGAGTTCAGCTTGTTGTTTGTCCATCGTTTCGCTATCCCGGGTTCTTGCTCTTGTTCGAGCGATATCTCACAATTATCCCGTCGGAGGTGCCACTGTGTTGGGAATTGCCTCACTCGAGTACGTTTCACGACACTCACAAGGTTTGATTTCGATTTAACTTTATAGAAATAAGGTTTTAATACTCGCACTTACAAAACTCGCTCACACTCACTCATTATAATATGACAACAAGAAAAACATGTCATCCACGCCCCTTTTTCCCGCTCCTCTCATTGGCTGAATCTGCACTCCTTGTTTTTGATCACTTCCTGCCTTTGCTATTTCCGACATGTAAACAAAAAGCCGCTTTAACGAGAATAATATATAGACCTGCGCGCTGCGTTTAGGTGATTTATTCGTTACAATAATTTTTGTTATGCCTATGCGATAATATTTTGATATTAATATTAATCAGCATGGTTGAACCTAATGTTCGGCACATGAGAAGTTCGACGTTTGAAACGGTTCATTGTTCAGTTTGCTAGTGATATTGCCAGTGATATGCACGTGCATATTGTTCGATTTGGACACTAGTCTCGTCCGTAAAAAATGACGTCTTCGAACGCGTCTTTTACCGCTAAGGCATTCAAACAGAACAAGAGCCTCTTTATTTTGTTTGGCTCTCGAACAAACTGGCAATAACGCGCGAATTTTCATGCCTCCGTGAGACATCAACGGCGCATTCGTCCACCAGTTTGATATTTATTTTCAGCAGATGTTAATTCGTCATTCGCTTTCATTGTTTCCTCGATGAACTTCAAGTGTTACTTGTTCAAAAGCGGTTTGCTTCAACTACCTGGCGCATCTCGCAGATTCCCGCCATTTCGTCGATACCGAGAAAGATATAAAATTTAAAGCCGATCTCGATGTTTGAATTTAAGGATGTCCGCGATTTTTGTTATGGGACTACTGATGAAGACCAAAGCGAAACAATTCGTTCCCTGGCTTATTGCGATAATTTCTCCATTATTTAAGAAACGATGGAGTGAACCTTATGGTATGACGCGTTTTCACAAACGGCCAAAGGACGCCAAACTTCGGAAAAATCTACTCGTTCCGGAACGTGTCGTATAATTTCCGACGTGAGAACCGCGCTTGCTTACGAAAGGTTAAACCTAGGTTAGACCGAGGTTAGACCGAGGTGAGACCTAGGTGCCACCTAGGATCAACCGAGGTGAGATTTAGGTTGACCCTAGGTTGCACCGAGGTTCAACCTAGGTTCGACCTAGGTTTTCGTTAGGTTACTTCTAGGCAGTACTGTACAGTAAAGATAGCAATAGTAAAAGAGCTATTGAGCAGTTCAAAGAGTTAGTTAAACAAATCCCCAAGAGCGCAGAAACAACAGCTGTCACAACAGAAGTAGTCCCAGACGACTTCCCAGTAATTGAAACAAGAGTGGGCCACGACGACATACTTGGGCTAACACCAAACGAGAACCGTGATCTGAGTGGTGTGGTTAATCCAAACGATAGCATGTTGCGTGAATCAAGAATAGGTGACACTGGTGCGTTGCAAATACAAGCAGACTATTTTCAAAAGGCGATAAATGAAACGAGTGAGAGATTGGCAGAGCTTAACAGAGAAGGCCTCACAGCTGCGGAGAAAAAAGAGCGTATTGGTCTAGTTGAGAGAATGATTGGACTTAGAAAGGCTAGAGACAGAGTTATTGAACAGCGGCAAATAGAGGAGGTTAGAGAGCAGCAAGAGATCGACATTGGCAGGTTTCAGAAATTTAAGGAATGGGCTAAAGAGAATATGGTTGGGTTGAGCGCTGTGGCAATTTCAGTGGCTGGAATTATAACAACAATTATTATCGCTGGTAGATCCGCTGTTATGAGAGGCGCTGTGGCCACAAAGTCGTTCGCACAGGCTGTTAAGAATGCGATCACGAAGATGGGTCCATGGGCTGTTGGGTTGGCTAATTTAGTTTATAATGCGTTGACGTTAGGTGCGAAGGGTCTCGCATGGTTGGCTCAAAATCTGTGGGTACTCGCGGTGATACTTGTGTGGTTTGCTTATGACTATTACAAGCTAAAACGGTAGTGATAAAACATATGTAAAGTATATGAACGTCACATCAGCAGAGTTGAGCCCCGGTTTTAGACGAGCAACCATGGGTGTCATAAAAGGGGTGAGAACGCAACACGTAATCACGTTGAACCCTAATAAGGTCAGTCCTGGCGAGGAACTTTACATTGATATACCAAAGCTCAAGGTTAGTAGCTGTTTGGTGCCTGGATCGTTGGGTCTAGTGTTCGACTTTAAGAACGCGAATGACAAAAGCTGGTTCTTGAATAATGTTAGTAAGTTGTTGGTTGAAAAACTTACTGTGAGGCTGGCTGGGGAAATTGTGTATGACAACAGTGGGGAAAATTACACTGGTGTTTATCGCGACCTTTGGGAGAGTGTTACTGCGCGAGACCAAATGATTGACTATGGTATTGGTGGTGAGAACTTAAGAAAGCTAATTTCTAAGGATGACAGTGGTGCGACGAGTGGGAACGTCGCTAAAGTTAGTGACGCGTTGATGTTTGGTGTGATTGGAACGAAACAGCGGATTAAGCTTGGTAAGATCATGAATGACCATGGGTTGTACGCTCCTTTTAGCATGAACAACAACTTGCAGTATGTGATCACACTTCCCAAAGCCACAGATATCATGGTGGCGCAATCCAATGAGAGTGTAGGTGGATACACTCTGGAGAACCTCGAGCTTGAGTATGAGACGATTGATAACCAGGAGCTCGCTGATGAAATAGCGTCGGGCTACGCAAGTGGTCGTAGTTTGTCGTATGAGCACGTCACGTTGATGAAAACCACCGAATGGGACAAGGATACGACCATTGTGAACGAGAATGTTAATCTACCAAGAAAAAGCATGAAGGCAGTTGTGTTGCTATTCACGAATAAGGTGCGAGCAGACAGCGAGGAGTTTCTTTACCCAAATATCGAGAGTGTTAGAGTCACAATTGAAGGTGTACCAAATAGTGTGTACTCACAAGGCATCCCAAAGTCGAAGTTCTATGCAGAAGCGAAACGATTGTTTGGGTTGGGTGAGGAACACGCTCAGTTCATGACCATACAGAAATTCTATAAAGATGGCTTTGCGTTGGTCATTGACTTGAGGAGCGTTCAAGATAATCGCAATATCGCCACTGGCAAGAACATTGTAAACACACAATCCGGCGTGCTTCTTGAAATCACTAAGGAAGCAACGACTGCAAATGTTATGTGCAGGGTGTTTGTGATGAGTGATGGGTTGGTCAACTTCGTGAACAATGGGTTGCATTCAGTCGGGTATTAAATCAAACGTGGGTTAATGGAGACTCCGTTTAATATGTTAATCGTTGGGATGACAGCTTGTGGAAAGACACATTACTTGCTGGAAACATTGGAATCCGAGTATTGTAGCAAATTTGACTACATTGTGTTGATTTGTCCTACTTTCGAGTGGAATAAAGCGTATCAAGATTGGAAATATGTGCACGACCCTGACGTGTTAGCGATAGACTGTGCGCAGGATAATGTCGACGCTGTTCTCAAGTGTGTAACAAATATTTTTAAAGGCACTAACACTCTGATTGTGTTGGATGACTGCGCAAGTGGGCAGGACGTTAAGAATAGGACTAGTCAGTTGGTCAACTTAGCTTTTAGCGCGCGACATTTTATGTTGAGCGTTATTGTCATCACACAACAATTGACGTCAATCACAAAACCGTATAGAGAAAACATTAGTAAGCTCGTTTGCTTTTACTGTCCGAGCAGAAGTGATATGAAGGTCGTTATTGACGATTACCTTGGGCACATTAGCAAAGAAGAAGTGTCGGCGATTGTGACCGCATTAAAAAATAATAAGTACGCTAGACTTGAAATCTCACTGCGCTATCCGTACAGTCACGAAGTTGTTATTCCGCAATAAAATATGAGTATAAGTAATAGCGTGATGGTAAAACGCAAAAGTGAGGAAAATCCTACGATTGAGGAATTAGTTGAGGAGACTGACGACACCTCAACTGTGGAAGACAACATTGACGTTAGGAGATCCGAACTTATTAGACTGTCCGGTGACGGTGTGGTAAGTCAGTCCGAAGCGTACATTAAAAAAGCGTCCGCGAAAGTTATTGATAAGATATGGCACCAACACGAGTTGAAGAGAATGGAGATCGCAAACGCTTTTCTCACCGACTTGCTAATCAGCAAATTCGCCAGCTTACTAGATGGGTTGAACGCTATCGAGAACCCTGAGGAACTAAACGACGAACTACAAAAAGATCCGTTACTAAAGAAAGACGTTGAGAGCATTGTCGCGATTGTGACACCGTACGTGCCTTTATTAGGCTTGCTGTCGGGAGGAATTATAACATCGAAACATGTGTACGATCACCATTTTAGGAGCGAGGTGGTAGACACTGAAAATAGTGAACAAACGGACTAATTCGCGAAACAACCGGCCACCTGTTAGTATGCAAATTAGTCAATGTTGTTAACCAATCAAAAGAGCGCCATCTCGCTCCCCATTTGGGTACTTGTTTGGATAAAATATTTGTTGTGGGCGCTGGTGTGGGTTGACCAATCAAAAGAGCGCTATTTCGCTATCCATTTGGATAAACATCACCACTAGAATCAAAATCTAGTGGTTTTTTTTCGCGCGTGAATTGGAAATGTGTCAGTCAAAAAAAAAGCGTGAAAATTTTGAAGCGACACGAATTTGTGAAAATGTTGAAACGACTATTTTTTTTAAACGTGACTGAAATGTGATTTGGTATAAATTCAGTATTGTTTCGTGAGTCTCGCGCGTGTTTGACACTAATCGGTGGAGAGTGTGGGGAGGGGTGCGTCAAGCCTAACTAACGACTGCTGTAGTAGTATAGAACATGGCGGTGCGAGCTTATTCGACGTTATCCACAAGTGTGGGCACCGTGGCATCGCTAATTTTTGCGCTAAATCGCGATTTGGTGTAAAAATTAACGTTGCTATGGCACTCGCATTTGTGGTTGGTGTCGAATGAGCTCGCACCGCCATGTTCTATACTACTGTTCCACACACACACAAACACACACAAACCTAACTTGCACGATAGCAATGTATATGCGCTTCGCGCAGATACAAAAATTGTTATCGTGATGTTGCTTCATTTTTAGGAAAATGGAAAACTAATACATAATTTGATTCAACTAAGCTGGACATAACTATATTATACAAAAACTAAAGTATTTTGGTTCGTTTTTCTTTTCTTAAAAGTATTTGTGAAACGGTTTGTTTTTCTGTTATTTACCGTTTTTGGTTGGTCCGGATAGAGAAATATTTGCCATCGGTCTCAAAAACCCTACGCCTGGCAAATATTTCTCTATCCAGACCTCCCAGCCGGTAAATAACATTTATGTATTTGAAATAACTCTTGAAATTATAAAAACATAAATTTACAACGCTTCCGTCTCACTTCGTTCTTGTTTGATATGTAAAATAAAATAAAATGAAATAAAATGAAATAAAATAAAATATTAATAAGATGCAAATAAGCTTCTAGTAATAAACCACCGTCATCGCGATTGTATGAGGGTATAAATAGGGATCATAATCTTACAACGATTACTCCTGATGAAGACACTAGATTGGAATGTCGAAACGTTGGGTCATGGACAGTAACTAACTTTTAAAGTTACGTTCAAAAAACCTATTAAAACCAGAGCAGCCTCGTACTATGTCTGATTTATCACCTGGTTGCGTTTGGAAATTATTTGTCAAATACGATATATCAAATACGATACTCGTCAGTTGTCCCCACGTCCATTTGTGAGGACTGAGGAGAAATATTTCCCCCAATATTTATTTTATTTTATTAGCTTCACCATTGTGCAAAGAAAACACCAAAAAAGAAACCCAACATTGCACTATATAGTAATAAAACAATGGCATGGTGACCGTAACAGCATAGCCAATTACTGCGGACCCAGAATTTAAAACTATATTTACAAATAATGGGTAATAATAATACACAACAACTATAGCTCGGGAGGGCCACAACAATCCATTTATACACCTCGCCAAGATTAGTTATGATCAATAACTCATTTCGTAAAGTGTCCGCCACTGTTACATGCATATTAATATACAGGAAAATGTTTCTCGACTGTGATTGGCTGATTGAAGTGCAGTTAATCCCAAACAGTGCAAAAATCTGTGATCACCAGTGCAAAAGCTTGTTATCACTGTGCAAAAATATGTCATCACAGTGCAAAATCTTGTTATGACAGTGCAAATATCTGTTATCACAATGTCGATCATTTTCCTGTGTATTATTATTAATAAGTAATAGTACATTCGTCCTTCGGACTCGTACTATTTTGATAGTCTTTGAAAAAGTCACTCGTGCGCGTTTTTTCGAAATTGCACTCGAGATCGTATTATTATCTATACATATCGAATAACACAGCTTTCAAACGACTTAGATGTATAACTGGAGAAAATTTAGTCATGGATGGCAGCAGGATCAACGATTCTCACGCTGAGGTCATCGCTAGGCGAGGTTTCCTCCGTTACCTGTATCACCAAGTTCAGATTCTACGTGGCAATGGTGATGACGTAAAATGCATTTTTGAAAAACGGACAACGAAGACAAAAATGAAGGTGAAAAAAGGCGTCGAATTTTATTTGTATATCAGCACGGCACCCTGTGGTGATGCAAGAGTTTTTTGTAACAATCAAACCAGGTGAGAGATCTCAGATCTTGTTAATCTGCATTTAACTTTCATTGTTGAATACAAATACGAAAAGAAATAAGAGCAACCTTGGGCGACGGTGTTATAATCCCGACCAGTGAGTTCTATATATAACTGTAGGATTATGGTCTGGTTTTGGCCGCAGAAAATGGCGGGCACTAGATGCAATCGCTTATAATGTCATGTTACGACGTTCCAAATATGTTAGCATATATTAACAACGATAGATATATTATTGTATTACCTCGTTCTTTAAACAAGACGCACGCTAGGCGTTAACTCGGGCTACTTGAGGTTGTGGCTTGTTGAAAGACATTGTATAGGCAAATTCAATATACACAAATCTATAGTTGTAGGTACAATGGTACATGTAATAATACAGCTGTCAGTGCAGGGGTGGTTACATTTTCCATCATTGCAAACCCATAACGTATTGTTGGCCAACGGCTTTGATTATATGAAGGTGAGTTGGCTCAGTAATAATAATACAGCTGTCAGTGCAGGGGTGGTTAAATTTTCCATCATTGCAAACCCATAACGTATTGTTGGCCAACGGCTTTGATTATATGAAGGTGAGTTGGCTCAGTATCCAAGCTGGCTTACTGAGAAGTCTCCCCACCAAATTTGCCATCCTGTTTGCTGACCTAATCCAGTTCTAGTCAACAGGGTCACCTGGTAAGCAAGCCCGGCCTGTGCTCATGTAACAACAATTCATCTGGCCAGTCCCGCAAACAGGTTCAGTTTGAGCAAGTATTAAATCAGTTATATTGTTCTCAGTACTTGTCACTGGAAACCCCTACGGCACCCAAAGGAAACCCCGAAGGTGACTTGTAGGTGGGGTTTAGGATGTTATTTTCCCCTATACTGTAGGTGGGGCATTTTCTTAGATTTGTTTCTTGATAAGTCTAATCTCTCATACTTACCTGGGGTTTCCAGTGACAAGTGCATTTAAATCAAACCATTTAGCTGGCAGTAACAAGACATCATAAGCAAAATGCTTAAAGAAATATAATTCAAAATCTTTATTTCTTTGTGAAGTCAACATTTTGAGCCAGTAAACATATTCATAAATTTAGCACATTTATTATTGGGCCAGCTCGCTTCATGTAATATCAAAAATGTATCTGGCTGTACAGACCAAGTAACAGTTGGCAAATGGTGTGCTTGTTAGCAAGTCTGGCATGTGGGCTAGCCTGCCTCATGTATTGTAATATCAGGACTATTATTATTACTGTCTCGATTGGAGAGCGAGCTTGCCTCCATGTACAGCTTGCCTTCATATACAGCTATAGTAATCATGAAACTAGCCAAAAATCAGTATGAAAAGTTTGTATCTGTCTGTGCAGACCAAGTAACTGTTGTAACAATGGAAAGTACATGGCAACAGGCTGTCATTGGTAAACCAGCAAATAACAAACTCTTTGATCTTGATGGTTGGTATGGGTGTCAGAGAGTTGATCGATACAGACTTATTGATAACCAGCACATTTTGGAGGCCCATTTAAGCTTACACATATCAAGTGAAACAGGTTTATTCGAGAAGCAATTATAGAATTCAAAAGTGGACACTTTTGAAAGGTTGCTCTAAAATCTCTAAATAATTATAATGTCGAAGGTTTATATATTGTGTATGAAACAATAAACTGTTGATTAGCATCGACTTTATTTTGTATATAGACATATAAACAATAAACAATGCAGGCAACAAAGCTTATAAAACATATTACATGCAGTTACCTCAGAACAGTTAACATATTTTCAAAAACATATTATTTACAGTTACCTCAGAACAGTTAACATATTTTCACACAGCATTCATGTTGAGTTTTATAAACAATAAACAATGCAGGCAACAGAGCTTATAAAACATATTACAAATACCTCAGAACAGTTAACATATTTTAACACAGCATTCATACGTTGAGTTTTATATTAAATTGTTAAACATAGGTTTAATCGAGTACACATCAGCGTACAGGTACGGCATTTTCAGTGTACGGTTTATATCGAGATCGCAGACAGAGACCACCAAGGCACCAACCGTGTCGAAATCGCTCGTTATCTTTTAGTGTAGCCGTAGGTCTTCGGCGATCGGCGTGTGCGATTGTAAGCATCGTGAGATCAAGATACTGCCAGCCACATCAAATATTTTCAGTGAAGAACACTCGAGGAAAGGTAACCAGATGAATATTAAAAATATGACAATGGCGCATAAATATATGCAGTGGTTCAGATCGATCTCGTACCCAGACCCAAGTGGGATGATGCAAGAATTGCCATTTCGCGACATTGCCAAATAAACAGAGCCCTTTTTAAGACTCGTGCTCTCCCCCTGTGGGGGGAGCCCCGAGTAAAAAAGCCGCTTTAAATTTCTGTTTTTATTCAGAAAATTAAGCACGGTTTTTAGAAGAACGAGGTAATACATAACCTATCTATTGTTCTGTTGCTAATATATACTAAAATATTTGGAACCTCGTAACATGAAATTATAACCAACCCGCATACACCGCAACCCGGTCTCTTCCCTTAAGGTTACAGAACACCCTAGCAAGCCCATTCACGAAATTTGTTACCGCCCGCGCAATTTGTCTCCGATTTGTCTCAAATTTGCACCAAATATAGTTAAGTATGCGAAGAACACTATCATATTGTTAAAAGAATAAAAAATACGATATTTTTCCAGATACATTCATCAATTTAAAATCATATGACCTTCGCGCCGCAGTTAAACCTGGTCTTTGGTTTTACCAAAAAGCTCTCAATTTACCATATTTACACTTCTCGATGTTTGTTCTAAAAAAGTGTGTCGGGGATTTTTTATTACTGGAGGGGTTTAGCAGCTAGGATATTTTATTCCTCGACTTATGTTGTGGAAGAAGCAATTGATGAATGAAGGCCCGTAACTCAGTTAGTTGTTACATAAAAAAAAAACGCCGACACACTTTTGTAGCCCGGATATTCGTTGACATCCTTCGCAAGTTTGGTGGGAATCGGTTAAAAAGCGCGATCAGGTTACACCTTTTAGTGCCCCTATGTGACTCAAAATTGATGTGGTAATAAATAAGCCGTGAAAGTTTGGCGCGGTTTTAACAGCTATTGCAAATTCTCCGCCCCCTCTAATAATTGAATTACTTTCCACCAATAAGAACAACAGCGATATTAATTGTTTGTTTTGTGGTGAGTTGCAATTGCAAAACAAAGACTATATTACTAGTACACTGAAATAGCCCTTGTCTACAAAGTTTGAAGATGCTTGCAAAAAGAAAGGGCGCAAAAAGTACTTGGACGGCTAAAGAAACAAAGCGCAATACCAGTGAATCAGATTCTACACCTGATGGCCCCAGCACCACAGCAATAGATTTCATTTCTATGTTTTTGGTATGTTTACTCCAAGTGTATTAACGGGAGAAGAAATATCCATCATACTAAGACATTTTTCTGCTGCGGCTTTGCCTTTTCCTATTGCTCTGAAAGCAACAACAGAGGATGTATTCACGTCATATTTCTGGCCTGTTCTTTTCGAAATCGGTTCAGGAAAACATGTTTGGTGCGAAATATTCAAATACATGTCTTACTTGAGCAAGAGAAAATCCATTTCGCTCCTAAACCTTGTCTCGAATTCATTTTTTCAAGTATTTTTAGTGGAAGCTGGCACTCCTTAAACACTGCAGAGTTGTCTAGCATTAATTACAAACATTCTCGACTAACAATATAATTGCCAAACAAGCAGAACTGTCATCCTCATTTTCACTTGAGTTAAAATCCGAATCAAAATCATCCGATTCAGATTGCGATTTTGACCCCAGTAATGCCGCTTTTCGCTTCTGGAAACTTTCCATACTTGTCTTCAGTTTCTGCTCGCTTCTAGAAGACCTTTCGGAACGTTTATCGCTGTTCGCAATCATGTCTGGCCGTTGTGTCTCTTGGTCAAAGTATGAACCCTTGTCGCTGGCAGATAAATGTTCCTTTTTCTCATCCAAAAAGACGTCTTTGTCAGCTTTCTTGCGTTTGACCCGTATTTTACGACTACCACAGATTGGATTTTTATTCCGTTTACTGTCAGACATATAGAGCCAGAGACTAGAGAGACGAGTTGAAGTTGTGTTTGTTATTAAGTTATTTTTCCAATTTCTTTCGATGTAATTTGATACAAATTAGCTGTCATTCATCCTGTTAATTAATAGTGGACTTTCCCGCCACGGATAATAACCGTAAACCGTTTTAACACGATAACTCGCTCAATTTTCAATTCAAATTTTTGCAGCTGATAGATCTAATGGTAACCTTTACAAACATATCAAAACACCATTTTCAAAAAAAATTACCATTCTAGGGTATTCTGTAACCTTAAATTAACTATTATCCCTAATTTACAAACAAATTGCTCTAGTTTCAAAAATATTTAATCAATTGCCACAAAAATTGGCATGGTGCAAGAACTTGTCATTACACTATATGTGAAGTAGCTAACGGTAGTATAAACTTCTACATAACCATGGCAACAGCAAATAAATACATGGTAAATAAAAGTTTGCGGCAGCAATATCTCAAAAGGAAAAAGAGATACAAACTTCAAACTTGGTGAAGTTGATTCACATGTCATAATGTATGTGACAAGTAGACATATTTTGATTTACATAAAAACTGTGGTCCGAGTGCTTAAAACATTGTGTTTCCATAGTAACACAAAAAATATTATAAATTTTAAAAAACTGTCTACTTATAACATAAAAGACCTTGAGATACACTTGCAGTCCAAAAATGAAGCCAATCTAACAAATCCCCTTCAATTTAGAGTTGCCACAAATACGAGTTAGTACAATTTCTTTGTTTTGTGAAAATCAAGGTTAAAGATTCACAAATGTTTTTCAGCTGATTTTGTGACCAATTAGGCACAAAAAAATGAAAGAAAAGTAAACTATATTTACAAATAGGTAAACTAAGATAAACATATTTAATATTGTAGTCCTTGTATGCTACAATTATTTTAAAATGGTTTTATACATACCAAACTAACTCTGCAAATATATATAAAAGTAATGTTATCTTCTCCGTTTCTTAGTTTTACCAACGACTTCTTGAATTGGCATAACAAATTTAATGTCAGGTTCTTTATCCTTTTTTTTTTTGCTTGTACTCTTTCTTTTATTTTTCCTGCTCTCTCCAACATCTGGTTGTGAGCTCAAACTGAAAGCCCCACCTTGGTACGAACTCTTGTCTGCTTTTGATTTTCGTTGGGCACGAAGTTTTCTTCTTTGTTGCCTGTATTTCAAAGACACTTTTTTGGCAGCAGTCTTCACCCTGACTTGATCTTGGAGTCTTAGGGCTTTCATGGCATTAGCTCCTGGAGTAACACCACACATGCCCATGAGAACTGCTTTGCTTGCAGCACCAGTGTTATAGACAGCCACAGTTTCACATACAGCTATGCGCACTCTCCTGGCTCCACAAAATTTGGTCTTAGGGCACTTTGACCACAGCATCCCATTGGCCGACTCATTTTGATTTTGAGTCATCCCTTTCAGACATCTTGTAAGGAGGTCATCTTTAGAAAGTCTAGTAAACACAGGTTCCAGTTCTGCCATGAAAATTCCAGGTAAACGATTGTCCTCATTATAAATAAATGTTCCCTCCATTTGATCTTTCGAGTACTTGCACCATGTATCTGCAGATTTGGGACAGTATTGGTGTTGCTGTTCTTGTGTCAGTCTCTCATTCTTCATCATGTGGTACTGTATTGCCTTTATACTGGTCTTCATTCCTTCCAAATCGCCCTTGTTATCCCTGATTGCATTCCCATAGTAATTTTGCATCCTGTCTATTACCTTGTCTGTCAATCGTCCCTTTCCTCCAACTGATTTTCCATCTGAGAGTTTTTTACTCTTCATATTGTTTTTATATTTTCTCAGGGCAGTCCCAAGCCTCTTTTGGACATGCCCTACACATTCTTCTTTTGTAATTTGATAATCAGGACCAAATTTGTTATTCAATGCATCCTTTACTCGTCCAAAACTACTGCTATCGCCATCACCAACAAAAGTTGTATATTTTAGTTGCCTTGAGGTGATGCTTCTTGAAAATATCTCGACTGCTGAAACAGCTTCCATTTCTTCTGATGAGCCTGTATGGTTTATTTCACATGATGGTTCATGAGCCTTCTTCCATTCCTTGTATTCCCTGCTTTCTTTATCCATGGAATTACGAGCCTTGCATCCATGGCAGAAAAGTGACTTGACTGCGTAATCGAGGATTTCACCAGTGTCAACCGATATGACAAAGATCACTCCTATTTTTGATGAGTGACCCCTTCTTTGCCAGGTACCATCAACTGTCACTGCAACTCGAGCAACGTCATTGTTCTCAATATCAGCTGGTCGTTCCAACGCAACCTTTTCTCTCAATCTCTGGGCTGCCTCTTGCATTAGATGTTCCGCATTGCTTGTGGCTGCCTTTTCAATCTGGATGATATGTTGGTTGTATGCCTTTTTTGTCACAGGAGGTGGAAAATTCATTCCAGCACAAAACTGGGATAGCCCGGCATGACCAAACGTATGTGAAGCCAACACTGCTCTACGATTGACTTCATGTGATCCACCACCCTTGCCACCGAGACGGTTGCTTGTTGACAAAGGTGTCTCTACCTCACATGATGAGCATTTCAGAAATAGAGACTCAGACAAACCTTCTCTTTTGCCATTTCTTTGAAACAACTGAAGCTTCGAATTCGGCTGTCGGCAAGAGCTACATATAGCTGCGCTTGATATGCACTCACTCAAAAGAGCAGCATCTTGTATCTTGAATCCTGAAGCAATGTCAGATGTCGATCCAAGTCCAACTTCTTTGGATTGTTCACGAGTCAAAATGCCTCTGTCACTCTCAAATTTATCAAAGGAAGTGTTCAGCAACTTTTTAGTGGAGATACTTTCCTTCTCAGAGGAACAATTAGCGACAGGAACGTTGTTGACAGCGGAAGAACTACCAGCAGTATTATCCATGACGACAGCGCCATCATCTGTAGTGTCGGCCTTCTCTTGCGGTCTTTTACCAAAAAAAACTTTTCTTTTTCTTCTCCTTACCGATCTACTCTTTCTTGCATTAAGATTTATCATTTTGAGATAAAAAATAAATACTAAACGCTTTATAACACACTCGATTGAAAAGGATTACTACAGATTCACTTTTGTTCAGTCGCCAAGAATTCACCAATACCCAAACAAAACATGCCACGGTTGGCCAGTAGGGGCATGGATCGAGCTAAACAAGTCAGGAACGAGTAGGGGAGGGGTCCTTGTTTGAGTATACAGGTTTTTGGTTATTTTTGCTAAATTTTCGGGGTAAAAAGCCCATAGCAACTGAAGTAAATAACAGCAACACAAACCGTTGCTATGCGACTATACTCCATATAAACCTATATTTCGAGGAAAGTGTGCATATTACGCATAAAATAAGCAGTAGGGATGAAAGAACAATAAATCTAGAAGTCAATAAAATGGGAAATTCCTTTTTGAAAATTCAAAAATATTTCGAAATATTTAGGGTTAACTACCACCTTAAGGATAATGGTTAATCTAATGCTAGAATCCAACCCCAACACAACCAAGATCCTAACCCTCCCCCCGTCCAATGGGTTTTCTAACCTAACCCCCGTCAAAATTTTCTCCATGCCTAGGCCCCAACCCATCCACTCCCTACTTGGTTAGCTAAACTTATAAACAAGTGACAGATACTAAGCTTGTGGGATAGTAATTGACTAACATACGCATGCGCGACTCTCACGATCGCCGCTAAATTAACCATTATCCTTAATTTAGAGCGATTTGTAAATTAAGGATAATAGTTAATTTAAGGAAGAGATCGTGTTGTACACCGAGGGTGGAAAACCGAGTGGAGACTAGGACTAGTATATTCGACATCTCCGCGGAAGCAAACCATTGCTAACAAACCAGCCCATTCTCTCACCTTAGTTTATGATTATGTTAAATTTAAGGACACCTGACCCTAATCTTAACCCTAATCCTAACTCCCCGGCGAGAGTGTGATTATAACCCTAACAACCCGCCAAATAAGTCATCATAACCCTAACCCACCGCCTCGTGTCCCAGTCTCTACTCGATTTTTACCCTCGGTGGTTGCAACACGATCTCTTCCTTAAATTAACCATTATCCTTAATTTACAAATCGCTCTAAATTAAGGATAATGGTTAATTTAGAGAGAGTCGCGCATGCGTATATAGTCAATTACTATCCCACAAGCTTAGTATCTCTCACTTGTTTATAAATTTAGCTAACCGAATAGGGTGGTGGATGGGTTGGGGCCTAGGGACGGCGAAAGTTTTGACGGGATTAGGTTAGAAAACTCATTAGACGGGGGGAGGGTTAGGATCTTTGTTGTGTTGGGGTTGGGTTCTAGCATTAGATTAACCATTATCCTTAATTTAGAGCGATTTGTAAATTAAGGATAATAGTTAATTTAAGGGAAGAGACCGGGTTGGTGGATTGCATCTAGTATTTGCCGCGGAAAATGTGAAGCCAAACATGGCGAACATGGAGGTGATTCTGTACGTCAGTTTTAGTCCCCTACGCGGTATTATTCATTAGTTTCAGTCTCCTACGCTATTTTTCTATTTTTCCAAACTATGTTCATTTTGCTGATTGTGAAAATATACCGAGAACATAATACCAAGAAGCGGAAATGAACCAATAGTTTCAAATTAGTTAAAAGGGTACATTTTTATTTTAATAAATTGCATAATTAACACAAATAACGAAAGAAGGCCTCAAAATTTTAAGGGAAAAGCTGGTAAACGAACGATTTCTTTTTACTATTTCCCCCCCCCATTTTCAGACAACTGATATCACCAGCAGGTCACAGAACATTACTACATCCTTTCTAAGTAATCGGTTACTGAAAGTTTGTTGGTTCCACTTCTTCCAGAACCTCTTTCGTTCTTGTAAAATATCTCGTAACCAAAACCTAAAGTACAATGTTGCAAAAAGGACTGAAACTGACGTACAAGACCGCGTAGGGGACTGAAGCTGACGCACAAGACCGCGTAGGGGACTGAAACTGACGTACAAAGTCGGGCTGCATTTCAGCCATGTTTGGCTTCACTTTTTGCCCATAACATGTTATATATAGAGCTCATTGATCCTGACCTGTTTAGTCCACTTATATGCGAAATACATGTTAATTGGAGTTTATTGATATATTTAATATGTGCACTGCTATATATACACTGCTGTATGTGAATGTGCGAGAGCTCTAAGTAGACAAACTCATATCCTCAGAAAAATTATTCTGAATCCCGGACAGGAATCGAATTTTATGATTAACGTTATCACGTTAAAGTTCATATAACGTCTGTGGGAATTTAACATATATGTAATCTATCGATTTGCCTGAGAAAAATTGTAATATATCTTTTCAGCTGAAAATTTCATCTTCATAGACTTTTTTGCTGTTAAAGTTGACGGAAATGACGTCATAACGGGAATCTGTAAAGAGGTTTTTTATATAGACAGATGCCCGCTATGACATAATTTCCGTCAACTTAAACAGCAAAAAAAGTCTATGAAGATGAAATTTTTAGCTGACAAGATATATTACAATTTATCTCAGGAGAATCCATAGATTACAAATATGTTAAATCCCCACAGACGTTATATGCACTTTAACGTTATGATTGCTAATGAGACTCAGATGGAGAGCGAAGGTTACAATGATGTACTGGTTCGATTGATATATGTACTGTCTATGCAGCGGTTAATGCTTAGATGTGTTAATATATACACTGCTGTAGTGAATGTGGAACAGCTTGGAGTAGACAGACGATACATGGACGATTGTCAAACTCAGTCCCGGACAGGAATCGAACCTGTTAACCTTCTGATTACCGGTGAGACGCTCTAACCATTGAGTTATTGCGACTTAGTTAGCCTATACGTCATAGTTTCTGAAATATGAAAAACAGACTATAAACCAGCGCCGTTAATCGTGTTCTACAATAAGGAATTTATATAGTAGACCATGATTGGTCGCCTAGAAAATTTAGTTAATACGCGATATTCAATTGGTTAAGAACTGCTTCCGTTTTCAAGTTTGTTGTTTACCGCGAACACAGTTTGTCAGCCGCCTCAACGTATTATTTGTAAACGAGACTATTGAAGAGTTTGCTAATATTTTCAAAGGATGACTGTTTATAGTCGACATAATTTTGGTTCGAGGATAAACAAACAGTCGAAGAAATGCGGGAATCGAATTGTTAATCATACCATATTTCCAAGTAGCCGTCGAGAGCCGATTCTCGTTATGCTGTTTCGTTTTAGCTTTTCAGTTTGTCCTATTTCACTTGTTTGTTTCGAGACAAGTTCTTTTCAAAAGCTTGAAACGATCCCATCTTTGAAACAAAACCACTCTCGAAATAAACCCGTCTTCTCGAAACAAACCCGTCTTCAAACAAACACGAAACAATCAACAAGCAGACTTGGAGCAAGTCTATTATAAGGCATAAGCACAATCTATAAGCATTGCAAATAATCGGCATAATTCACAGAACACACAATTTGGATCTGATGCACAGACGCTAACTTAGCGCCGCCTTTTTGCGCCCGCGAGCATCTGTACGCAGGCCAAAACTTAGTTGGAGAGCAAAGGTTACAATGTTATTTCTGCTTCGATTGATATACCTTTATGTACTGGTTATGCGGCAGTTACTATGTATCAGTAATGCTTGGATGTGTTAATATATGCACTGCTCTAGTGAATGTCAGAGAGCTTGGAGTAGACAGACGATACATGGACGATCGCCAAGCTCATATCCTCAGAAAAATTATTTCGCGTCCCGGACAGGAATCGAACCTGTAACATTTTGATTGCCGGTGAGACGCTCTAACCATCCAGCTACCGAGACTCCGAGATGTACTGGTTACTACTCCAAGCTCTACTCCAAGATCTCCCACATTCACTACAGCAGTGTATATATAAACACGTCGGTAGTATTAGTTATTAATTGCACTTGTACTACGATAAATGTCTTCTTTATAATCCACTATACCTATATAGACTTTCTCCGGAGGATGACTGCAATACACGAATGCACAATCCTTCATATACCGCCAGAGGCCAAGGTGCTTTACGGACAAAGATCGAGAGAGGAGAAGGGACTATTCCTATTGGTGCAAGTGCCAGCCGACTTACCCTGGATGGCGTTTATGGCAGTCAGCGGTTGCGCACGGCATCGTGCAGTGATAAGATCCTGCGGTGGAACGTACTAGGTGAGCGCTCAATTTTCACACATTATCTCTCTTTGATTTCACCATTACTATACAGGGTTTCTATATGACGGCCATCTTGTAGGGCAACTTCAGATTGAATACTTAATAGAAAATATTTTGATTATCTAGGGGGGGGGGACGTTTCGCGCGCGATTATGTAGTTCTAACATAATAATAATAATAATAATAATAATAATAATAATAATAATTAAAATAAACTTTATTTCACAATTTATAACTATATTTTACAATAATTTAGTTATTGAAATTAATAACAGTATAATACATATAAACTCATGGCAGTTAAAAAGATTAAAATTAAAAATGTCAGTAAAATCACACTCTGATATAAAGGAAAAGTCATTAGCAACGTAGCTGGCTCTCCAGCAAACCAAGTTCTAAGTTTTTGTTTTTCACTTGATTAGGGGATTTTCTAGTCCCTCTCATGCATGCAATGGCTGATCTTAATAGAGCGAAGGACAGGCGGCATCTCATACATGCTAAGGTCCCATTTCCACTTGACTGCTAACATCTCTGCCATTCTCTTGTAAGCAACTGTTGTTTCTTTGCTCAGACCACCACTTGTAGAAAAGATCAAAGGTGTAAACGTACCATGCTCTATTTCTCTTACTCTGTCGCCATATTCTCTTTTTTCATATTCTCCTGGCTTCTGTATAAAGAACTAATGCTGGTGTTGCGATAACTAGGCGCGTTTGGGTGGAACACCCTTACGTCAAAAAATGCGCTTTGTTGGCGACACCAGAAACCTTTAGCCTTTATATCAGATCTAGTCTCGTCTTGTCGGTTTGCAGACTGCGGATATATGCTTTCTATAAGTAATATCATGAAATGAGACGTATTAGCTATTAAACCGCCCGCTCGATTAGGGTTTGTAATATCACTTTGTAATATCACGTTTGCGAGTTTTCCCGAAAGGGTGCGGCAGTCTTTGTATACTTCGAGATGGGTTAATAAAAATGATGTAATACTGCAATGTTTCGTGTGTGATTTGATAATTCTACTGGGGTTCATCCTACCTTAGGTCGTATTAGTGTAATACTACCTGTCGTCACGGTTTGCCGCGGTCGTATTAGTTCTAATACAACTTCAATCGGGGTGTATTAGTGATTAAATCAACCCGTTAAGACAAAGGGAAAACTCGCAAACGTGATATTACACCCGTAATTGGCTGTAGCTGTGGTTCCTTCTCTGTTTCGTTATACACCTCACTCAGCCAATCAGCAGTGATGTCGCGGACCTCATTATGGCGAACAATGGTCATACCACCGTGTGAACAGATCATAGCATGGTCTGTAGAGAAGTTAGCACCACACACGCAGTGCTGAGGCAGATTCTTTAGCTGCCAACCGTATCGTAGACACAGGGCGTCACGGAACTCGCTCTTATTCAAGTTAAAACCGTGTTCTTTCAGCGGAAGCACAGTGAGCCAGGAAGAAGAACCTTTCTCATTTAGGAGATCCATTGACCTTTGTTTTGTGGCGGGTAGCATTTCTCTGACGGCATTGGCCTTGTTTGCATGATTTTCTGCTTTTTCTCGACGTGTCGTCGTTTTAATCTCACTTAGATCAGGTTTTCGATACGAATCGGCTTGCTCAATTATCATTTGCTTCAGAGGCTCAGTAATCTTTTTGGATGCATGGAATTGATGGCAAGCTTCTTCAACTGGATTAACGATATTCAGACCACCATGTCTTGTTGGCAATGATAACATCTTTCTTTCTGCAATGGAACAGTGACTTCGTCCATGAGTTAAGGCAGGAATTAACTTCTCAATAATAATCTCTTCGATAGGTTGAAACAACTCATCAACCTTCTCAACCGTCCGCATGATAAACTGCCATTTTCCTTTTATGGAATGAATAAAGGCCGCATACGCTGCATGGGGATAAATTTCAGCGATCTTCGCCAGGACATTAATTTCTTCTTTCCACTTTTGAACTTTACCACCAATTGCTGCCCCCAGGATGTTATGACCAGCGGTTGTTATACGGATTCCAGTATTTTCAAAAAGAGCTGTCGCAAGGTGGATGTAATCTGGCTTGACTACCAAGGTCGTTTTGGCCGGGTTGGGATAATATCCGTATTCGGGACCAACTGTTGTCAGTTGTTGCCACCAACTTCTTAGAGCATGTAGCTTTCCTGCTGATGTAGAGTCGTCTGCGAACCAAACTTGTTTAACATCACTAGACGTTTCATGACTTAGACTGTTGATTAAGGGTGTTATGGCGAGCTCATACATAGCCATAGCTATGGGGATCGCCTTGCGTAGTTCCTTTCGATGCATGGCCAGAAATCCAGGTCATGGCGTTGTTTCTGCGCCCACCAATTGTGCAGCGGTTTCTGATACATAATGTTTAGGGTACTTGAAGTACTACGCCCAAATGGCATCGTTTACATATTTGAGGCAGTGGTTTTTATTTATCTCAATATCATCCTTGAACTTTTCCAAGTCGTGCTGTGAAAGGTTACCACTCATAAATTATTTATAGTAAATTAAGCCGCCTTTTCAAACAATTTACATGATCTTTTGTCTTACTTTTAACAAACGGTTTTTGCAATAATAAAGATTGCATGACTGAGCATGCCTTCAATGAAATGCAATCAAGCGGACTCGCATCAGCATATGACTGATAAAGCCTAGCCATCTCTTGTACGAATGACTTGCCACTTCTCTCCGATGGAATCAAAAACACGTTACGTTTCCAATGAACAATTTCTTCGTATGCATCGTTTATCCTTGCACAGAACTCATCACCTTTAACTTCATTCCATTTAAAGCTTGGTTCTTCATTAGCCACATTGCTATCAGTAATGTGCATATTTACTGAATTAAATATTCCTCCTTGATGCAAATGACTGCTTTCGATGTTGACTTGCACTTGATAGTTTATACTAGATTCTAAAACGGTAATCCCTTCGTCAAGAGCAGGCTGACTTATCCTCTCACCATTTTCTTCCCCTACGTCGACTTGCCGCTCATTGATCAGCACTTGATCGATTATGCTAGTTTCCGACGCGGTAGCTCTTTCAACAAGGACAACATGGCCCATCCTTTCACCGTTTCCTTGCCCAACGTCGATTGGCCGCTCATTTGCCTCGTAATTATCAACATTGCTGCTTAGTTCAGGAGGTTTTTGCTTTTTCTCATAGCGAGCCACCGTATCTCGTAAATTTTGTGCCGTTAGATTGAGTGAGGCATAGCCTTTCGCTTCCCATAATAGTTTCATAGTCTTCATATAACCGTGTCGACCGGCATTTGAAGTTCCCTCACTATTGCTTCCCTCCAAGGCTCTCTTACGACAGTCGAAAAGATCATCAATCATTAACTGGGTCCATTTTGTCCTACCAGAGGACTTCGAACTTCTCTTAACTTACATAAACGTAAGAAATAATAATAATAATAATAATAATAATAATAAATTGGGACCAATGGTGGAATGGGAGTCGAAAGCACTTTATTCCTGAAAACATTAGCGGAATTGTTAGCAAGGAAAAATGGAGAGCCATACGCCATCGTTGTAGCTTGGCTGCGGACACGCTTGTTGTTTGAAATATTACGATCCGTCCACCTGTGTGTAAGAGGCTCGCGAGTGCCTTTTAGGAAACGAGATGGAGAGATGTTAGAGGATTTTCAATTAAATGTAATCGCGGCGGGAATCTTTTGAAATTTGTTATTGAACTTTTTTACTTATTTCTTATTGTATTATATTAAATTAATTTATAAATTTAGTTCCTAGGTTTCACTAATATGAATATTTTTAAACAATTTTTAACTATATAATAAATTGTAAATATAATAATTATGTTGTCAAGTGTTAATAAAGGTTTATTATTATTATTAATATAAACAAAAAAAAAAATAATAATAATAATAATAATAACTTAAAAACTGTAGAAACTACGAGGAACACAAGTTACAACAGTTATCGTTATTACCAAGAAAGCCGGATAGATCCAATATTTTATTATTTTTAAAGCTATAAAGACCAGGTACGTTTCTTAAAATGCTACTGAGTTTGGACAAGTCAAGTCGAGTCAAGCAACTTTATTTTAAGAGGGTAAAACACGTAACAGTTAAAGTGAACTGATAAACCTGTGGCCCTCTATTAATAGAATCTAATTACATAATATGGCTAAAACAATAAAAATAAATAGAGTATGTTAAAAATTGAAAAATGTTAAGACCAAACTAAGAGTAAATAAAGTTTAAATTATATTAAGTGTTCGAAGCTATCAATATTAGAGTACTTATCAATAAAGTATTGATAAAGAGCTGTCTTAAACTTTTTCACCGTTTATTTTTTCCTAATTGGCAAAGGTTTACTATTCCATAATTTGGCACTTGAGACGGCAAATGAGCGACCACCTTCCCTTTCACGTTTGTAAGAGGGACACATTAAATTGGTATTACTGTAACGACCCCCTCTCATGTGAACATCGGAGTTACAGCAAAGTAGCCCTCGAATATAAGTGGGAGAGGTTCCCTTTGGGGTTTTGTAGATAAGGATACATTTTTTAAACTTTATTTCATCAAAAATCGGAAGCCAATTTAACTTTTTGAACAATACGACACTTCTTTCATATGAATCAGATTCGAGTATCACTCTTGCTGCTCTCTTTTGGATTTTTAGCACTCTGTGCATATTTACGGTTGAACAGGAGGACCATACAGTGCTACCATACATCAAGACAGATTTTATTAGGGCGTTATAAAATAATAACCGCTCATGAGGTGGAAGAAATCTTGGTATATTTCTCAGTAAACCAATTCTCTGAGACAATTTGGTACAAAGGTTATCGATGTGCTCATCAAACGATAATTTGTCGTCAAGGGTGACACCAGAAGTTTATGTAAGAGGACTTGATCAATGACAGTTCCATTAGCTGTTACCTTTAAATCGGTGGAGAATTTGGTGGTCAATTAAATCAAACGCCTTTTTATTATCGATAAATATCAATCCACTGGTTTTGTTAGCATCCAGATCAAATAGTAATTGATCAATTAGGCGAATGAGAGCCGTCTCAGTCGAATGGCATTTCCTAAAACCAGATTGTAGACCATAAAGAAGATCATTGGCGTGTAAATATACATACAGTTCATCGTACATATGTCGTTCAAAGATCTTTGATAAGATAGGGAGAATAGAGATAGGTCGGTAATTCCCTTTATCATTCTTATCGCCTTGACCTTTAGAAATTGGAATGACCTTCGATGTTTTCCATTTGGTCGGAAAGTAGCCTGTTTTTATGCAATGATTTATTAACTGACAAATTGATGGTGAAATAGCAGCGGCAGTGATTTTCAGTAGTCGTATGCTCAGGCCATCTGGACCTGTAGCTTTGTGGCTTGGTAGTGATTGGATGCACGTATATACTTTCTCAGACGAAATTGGATTGAGAGAGAATATGGCATTCGAAAAGTTCTTTGATTCCAGAAACTTATTAAGGCTGATTCCGGAAAATGTAGACCCGATCGATTGAAGGAGTTTCTTTGGCCCGCTTATGAAGAAATTGTTAAATATCTCAACAATCTTGGTCTTGTCTGAAATTAACTCTCCGTTCTCATTTAAGGAAATTGATTTTGTTCCTAAACATCTTTTAGAAGATTTGCTAAGTTCGTTAATTAGGGACCATAATTTCTTGTTTTTTTTCCGATTTTCAATAATGTTCGTCTTAAAATAAATTTCCTTTTCTTGTCTGATGTGTTTGGTTACTTGATTTTTTGCCTTTTTAAAAGCTGCCCAGTCGTTGCTACATTGTGAGATTCTGGCTTTCTTTAATAAATTATCACGTTTCTTTATTTCACAGAGAAGAACGTCATTAAACCATTTTGGTTGGAATGCCCGCTTTACTCGTTTCCTCTTTATCGGTGCTACTTTGTTTAAAGAGTGAGTGTCAGGGTAGTGCTTTGCGCGCTTGTGTTTTTGTTTTCATACTGAATTGATTGCAGTGCATCGCATCGTTAGAACTATAATTTGCATGTGAACTCTAGATTTATTTGGAAATGTTGAAATTGGAGTACGATCCTGACTTCGGGACGTTATGAAGTTAATGTTCAAGACGATTTGAACAGTTGCGGTTCGCTTGTTTGTGAACCACTGTGGGCCGCGCACAACGCCGTTTCTGACGAACAAGCTGGCCCGGATGGCTTTAGTTCCTGAATCTTTGCAAATTCAAATGAACAAAACATCAGAAGAAACAAAATATATTTATTTACTAGTCACTCATCAAACACTTCCATTCGCAAACTTATTCGCGCTGTTTCAGCAGCATAACCTGGCCTTCCACGCTTCGGAGGCGAAGCGCTCGTAGCAGCTTCTATGTATCGAAAAGATTACTATAGTAAATGATAAATTTTACGAAAAATATCACAATAATTAATCACTCAGGTATATTTACTTCTTAGAAAACTTGAAAATGGATAATTTATAAGAAGGATTGATCAAATATCGACGGATTCGTTTGTGAACTGAAATAGGCGTCCCATAAAATGGCCGCCAAGAAGAAAACAAGCGCGCAAAGCACTACCCTGACACTCACTCTTTAAGACGTCATAAAATAATTTATACCAGCTTTCAACCATATCATCAATATTCTCGTGGGTGAAAACAGAAACCCAGGGGACATTATTTAAATCTTCATTGAATTTGTTTATATCAATCTTCTTTATGTCTCTGTAGACAAATTCGAGATGTTTTTGATGTTGATCTTTAGGGGATGATTTGTTGTAACGAACCACGATGATTGGTATGTGGTCGGATAGCCCAATATTTTTAGGTGGTATATTACTGATAATTCTACCCGGATGACTACACCAAACATGTTCTAGGCATGTCTTTGAAATTGGCCGCGTAATTGATTGGATGAGTTGAGTTAACTGCAGGTTAATTAATCCTTTAACAACTCGATGGTTTTGGTAATTATTTGGATTTAAAAAGTCAATGTTAATATCCCCGAGTAAAATAATCTCTTTATTAACAAGATACGCTTTTTCAACGGCTTTGATCAGTTTTATATCATCTGATAGTTTTGAAGATGGAGATCGGTAGACTCCGGCAATTAAAAGTGAACGCTTTGATTTATGCGGGTATAATTCTAGCCATAAAGCCTCCACATCGACTGATTCAAGATCTTCGCGACGAACTTCACATAAATCATCGTTTATATATATCAGGATCCCACCACCTTTCTTTACAGGTCGATCTTTCCGATATAAGGTATATCCGGGAATACTATAGAATGAATTTTGCAACTTACTTGAGCAGAACGTCTCAGTTAGAATAAGAACATCTAATTTATTCGTGGAGTTGTTATTGGTAACGAGGATGTCGAAATCTCATCAAACTTTGCGTCGGTCAAACCTTGTATGTTCCATTGACAAAAAGAAATGCCCTTTAGATTTTGAGGTGCTTGTAAATCAATCGGTCCAGGGTTTTGTGCGATGTCGCCACACAGGAGAATACATTGGGCGAGTAAAAGATGGTTTAAGAATCGTAGAGATTGTAAGCACTTCACGTAGTTGCTTATTTGATATCTTGAGCACGAGGATGACTGATGATGTTCGATTTTGGAGTTGAAAATCGGTGGGGATGTAATTTCTTTTGATGCTATAAGGTATTCCACGCTGTTAGTAATCTTCATACTCGGTGTTGGTTCTGTCGGACGACAGAGAATGTGGAAAATACATATAATTTCCAGAGACCTTATAAACGTCTGACCAGCATGATATGGACCATAGAAAATGACCATAGAAAATGGACCATAGAAAATGACCTATATATCGTATAAAAGTAGATCTAATCAGCCGTGCCATTAACAAGTAATAAAAACACACGCTCATTTTGCTCGTTTCTCGCACTTTCAGGGAAAATATGTCAAAACTCGTAAAATACTCGACCGTATTATCGGTAAACCATTCAATTCCCACTCGAACATCAATCTCCACCGTCTAATATCCCCATTTATATTTAATATATTTGTTTAGGGCTACAAGGCGCTCTTCTCACTCGTATTATTCAACCAATTTACCTTACTGCTATGGCAGTTGGTACGTATTATGATACCGGGCATCTGTATCGTGCTATATGTTGCCGAGCAGAGAAAGTAGGCGAGGATGTTTTATCCGGTGATCTACCAGAAGCATATCACGTGAACCATCCAGAAGTAGGTCAGGGTCTTTTAGAAGATCGAGGGTCAGCCCGGGAGATTGAAACCAAGAGCAAAACTGCAGATTTATCTCTTAATTGGTCAGCGGTCGATGGAGATTGTGTTGAAATGACAGTGGGCTCAACAGGATGTGTCTGTGGCTCAGAGAAGCCTTCGAGAATATCGAAATGCAAGCTTTTTGATAACTTTAAGGTAAGGTGTTCTATTATTTACAAAAAAAATTAACTCAAGAATGCCGAACGGCCGAAAAGTTTTAATAAAGGACAATAAGAAGCTTTCTGTCTTGACAATAAGAAACTTTGGTTTCTTATCTGCCTAACAATTTAAAGGCAGATTAGTTAAGTCTATATTGAGACAACAAGTGGTTTTGGATAAAGAAATGAGGAAAATGTGGTAACGCACGTTGCCAAATATGTTTGAAGGTATGTTGGGAATTGCGTGAACACTTTATTGCTGCCGTAGGCAGCACACTAATCTTGACTTGGTTTGCTGTGTCTCGTACCCAGACCTTTTCGCGGAACTATGTAAAGTCTATCGACCTTAAATTACGACCATGGATGTTTGTATGTCCACAGATTTATGACGTAACTCGTAGATGTTCGTTTAATCGCCGGATGCGGAAACTATCCGAATCAAATGCTCGGAACTCGCCAACAGCAACGTAGTTGTGCTTCCGAATTTCAACTTCGATTTCGCTGAGGAAAGATTCTCTTGTCAAGGTAAGGCAACTAGTTTCAATTATCAGCACATTTCTCAAGAGTCAAGGGATTTAACGGCTTTTATCTTCTATTTTTTAGTTGAATATTGATGTGAGTTCAATCACAGGAGCCACGCTGATCATAACATATCAGACACTCGCGATTCCACTGACAGCTTTGCGACAGTAAGAAGCATGATTTATAGTGGCAGCAGTGATTTATCAGAAATTTGTTTACCAACCACCAACTACATACTGTAGTCATAATGTATAGTGTGTATACAGTCAAAAGCCTAATTGCCAAATTATATTCAGATAAGTCATAAGTGATAGTCATTTGTAATTTAAGTCTGCTGTATTTAAATATAATTAAAAGAATTGATAGAAATGTGTACACTGGGTTCATTTTGGAAATTTTATCAAAAATTAGGCTTCCCATGACTTTCGAGGCAGCATTTCCCCTTGCGATAGTAACTTCTAGTTATAGATTATTATTGTTATGTTAGGTTGTGGTGAGTGATAGAGTCAGAGCGGAAGTTTGATGGAGTGGCGTGCGAAATATGAAACTGAGTGAGATAGCGTGCACAGTGTGAAAGACAGAGAGTGAGTTGAGAGTTCTTCAATATAACGATTCAAAATATAAACCTTGATAGTGATAGTTTGCGTAGAAGCCGCGGTACTTTACTGCATTCGCAACAGGTAAAAATACGACATTTAGTATCAATTATGCTTTTGATTGTGATTCCAGAACTGTGATTTATACTATTAAGTTTTGGCCACCAGGAATTAGATTATGTAATAGTTAAAATAATTGATAGCACAGATGTAAATGATCCGACTATGAGGGAGGGGTTTTGGGCGAATAAATTGAACACGTTTTTGCCTAATGGTTTGCACTTGAGAATCTTTTTGTAATTTCTAATTAGGTTGTTATTGTATAAATAGGGCTTATTGTATAGATGGGGATCGAACCTGTAACTGTCTGATTCCGTAGGACGCTCAGACTCAGATGGAGAGCGAAAGTTACAATGGTATATACTATAGTTGTGCCGCGGCCCTTATTATACATGTATATCAGTAATGCCTGTGTGTTATATTAAGGTAATGATGGGAAACTCAAAAGTGTTCAAGAATGTTCTTTCGCGAAGCTATATTGAAGCGAAGCATTCGGCTCGTGGGTATTTAAATGCGAAGAATGAATTTATAATACATCTTGAAGTGATGGGTTATGGCTCGTGGGAGTTCATGAAGAAACCTGACGAACTTCAGGATTTCGGAGAGACTACAGAAGAACGGAAAACTAATCTTCGGGATGACAGAGGAAAGAAAGCCTAATCTGCAATAAGGATGAGATTTTACTTAATTTTTTATGTTTCAAATGAAGAAATAGTTCTTAAAGAGTGAGTGTCAACCGTCGTGCACTGCGCGTTTTTGTTTATCTTTCCGTACGATAACAAAGTGTTTTGAAGTGCTTTGTTGCTAACTTGATGTGGTATAAATACTTCGGAAATTCGCCGAGTCTTTTCAGAAAACCCTACAGAGGCTTTCTTATTCATCCACAATCCAAATACATCGACTTGGAACCTGATTTTTTTGTTTGAACCTCGTCACTTGGTCTTCCACGCTTCGCGTCAGTGAAGGCTGACATAATTCGAAACGAAAGTCAAGAAAACGTCGAGTTTTGTGAAAAATACAGAAATAATTACTTTCTAAGGTATATCTTCTTTCAATTAAAAGACAAAATGAATAATTTATATCAAGGATTGGCACGATATTTACGGATGCAGTTCACCAAGGGAATTTCGTGCTTCGAAAAATGGCCGACCGAGCGTGCAATGCGTCACGGTTGACACTCACTCTTTAATACAGTATACACACGTTAATGACGACCTACCATCATGGATAGTTAAAAGACAGCATAGGATACTAATGTTCACATGGGGTGTATTTAGCCCGCTTCCCAACCTCGTACCCAGGGTCTCATCTCCGCTCGCCGCAGCGAGTGTGGGGCGGGCGGCGAGCGGAGATGAGACCCTGGGTACGAGGTTGGGTGAAACCTTGCTGTGCAAATTACGATGTCATTGATGCCGTAAGTAGTGTATTTGCTGATGTTATTAAGTGGAATTTGCTTCTGCTTCTCCTTATTCCCACGTTCAGATATTTTGGCATTTGAAATGATTATATCGTTTAACAAACCTGGTTATGCCACGACTGGATATTCGAGGTAAACGATGTTTATCTTTGTTTGAATGTTTTTCGTTTTGTTGCCTAGAAACTGGTGTCCAAAAAATACTTTGATTTGGTTGAAATTTTGTGATCCATATTTCACGTAGTAAACCTGGCAAATTTCGTCTAAAATGAGTCGTAGTAGACAGACATTTCGTCGCAAAGTGGCTTTGTTGTGTTTACAGACTGTTTGATTGTCATTTCATGCTCTATTATTGCATTAATATTAAATATCGCATGGTCTTTTAACTCATCACATTCAAAGGTTGTCATGCTTATGCCATCAAGTTTCCTTTCCCGTCTTTTAACTATATATGGTGCCACCTATATATCCTCAAGTTGAAATTTTGTGCCGCATCAAATAAGAACTCGTTTAAAGCTTGATATTTGAAATAAGTTCTTAAAGGGACACTCCGGCCCAAATACAAATGTAGTTCATATGAAAGATCTTACTGACTTTAGATTATTTCCAAAGTTTCAGCATTCCTATCAATTTAGTTAAGAAGATGTGGCTAGTTGAAGTTGGAGAGTTTGTCCTATTTCGACGCCATTTTGTTTCTCAAATATGACGTCACTGAGTGACGTGTCTCGTATTATGCCTAAGAAGCTCCTCTTCTTTCCTGCATGATGAACTAAATAGTTTATTTCGACTAATTTTCGTCCAAAGACCATTCACAATAACTAAGATCACTATGTGATCGCCATCAAAACAACTCCACTGACGATCAAGAATCACTCAATGACGTCATATTTTCAAAACCAATATGGCGTCAAAATCCACAAATTTTCAACTTCAACTAGCAATATCTTCTCAACTAAATTGATAGGAATGCTGAAACTTTGGAAATAAACTAAAGTCAGTAAGAACTTTCATATGAACTGCATTTGTATTTGGGCCGGAGTGTCCCTTTAATTAAAAAAATCAGATTTTAATTGCACTATAGCAAAATTCCAAACAAGGATAATTCGAAAATCTGGTTGCACTTTTTTTATCTTTTACTCAATAATTTTGAGTGCAGTACATTTTGATCACAAAATTCTGTCTTAGTATATTTAGTACACTTAAATCATTACAGTATTCTACATTTTAAATAGACATTTCAGCGCCCAGTCCTTTAAACACGGAGAGATCGCATAAAAGTGCGAACAGTTGTACAATACACTTAAGTTTTAAAACCCGAACGGGGAGAGGGGATAAGCCCCTGGGTACGAGGTTGGGTAAAATGTAGGTTTTTATTAGAATGTGTTTATTATATTAGTTTTCAATTCTAGATCCTACTGACTTCTAAAAGAATTTAGCTAAAATAATGTTAACTGCTGAAAGCATATAATGCTATAAGGATCATATACTAGAAGTGTGAGTTGTTGTAGTGTTGAAAATGACTATTGATGGTTTAGATTATTGTTAGTCTTTTTCAAGACTACAACAACCTGGACGATCAAGTGATAAATAAAATATGAGTGGCCGATCTTTATCTGATATACAAACTCGAGCCGAAGACGAGCGTTTTTATATCAGATAAAGATCGGACGCGAATATTTTATATGGCTTATCAAATGAATACATATAACTGCCCATAAACATCAGCCGCTCATGTTTTAACTTCCTGTTAAAGGCGACAAGGTGACGTACAGTTCGTTTTGTTTCGATTGGATACTCCACTAAGGAATATAAACTATGCAAACTCGATCGCATGCGATGCACATATTCACAATCAGGATATGACACGAGCGAATGTATTTCTCAACTCTTCATACAGTTAGCGGGCGATAGAAGAAAACAATTATATACAGAAAGAGGCGCAAAAAGTCTCTCTCTTCGAAGATTTTGCCCCGGATTTCCATGTATTATTTGCGCCGCCTATTCAATTCGTATTTTTGTTCGATGTCATCCAACGGTAAAACTCTAAGTCCCATCAATATTTATTATTTACCTGAGCATGCGGACTAATCGCTATAACTTGATTACGCTACTTCGTGTAAGTTTAACTATACTGTTTTATAAACAAACGATTTAAACGACACCACGCATATGCGCAAAACGGACTTTACGTCACCGTAAAGTCCATGATATATATAAATCTTGAAAAACCCATACATTTAATCCTGTATGATGTCCTTACATGTTGTGTGTTAAACTGGAAAATCATATTTGATTTTTAAATAAATTAAAATTTTAATTTTGCCATAAATTTTATCCGGCTATGTCCTTGATTTTTTGTGTTAAACACGAAAATAATATTAGTCATATCTACATAGCAAAAATTCCACTTATCCAGGTCTTTGAATTTTGTGTATGTAATTTTATACTCATAACATGATTGAAAAATTAGAATTGTGTAACATTCGTTAGAATTTGGCCGATATATGTCCTTAAAGGCGAACTGTAGTAAAAACAACACCTTTTAAATAAAAGGTATTTAAAGGGCAATTGGCAACAAAATAATAAGTACCTTTTAGATCAAAGTACGGGACTTAAATAGCAGGAATATAGTAGTTTGATGTTATAAATATACTCGTAAATTGTGTTAATTGCACTGTCAAAGTTGCTAACCTGAACCATTATCCGCCATCTTGGATGTATTTTCGATATGCGTGTGACGTCACAACCGGGGTAAACCGAAATTTTATTTGCGGCCAATCCTCATGTCTAAATAAGTCTGAAACTTGATTTTTGTCTTTTTCTGTTGAACCACAACATTTAAGAAGCATTCCGAGAAAACACGCGGTTACCCTTATAGTAGCTTCATCATCATCAACTTCCTAGTTAATTAGGCAGAGTATTACAACAAGATGGCGGATGACAGGATTGTCTTTGGTTAAAATTAGTGCTGTTGTTTTGTGCAAGAGTAGTTTTGTTTTATACTTGGATTACCTTCGTAAGCCTGTTTGTTAAATAGAAAGTCAAAAATTGGCTCAACGTTGATGTACAGCGGCAGTTTTATTTCCAATTTTGACGTCATTGAGTGCTTGTCTTTTGTTCTTTGCTCTCAGTGACGTCAAAATGGAAAAAGAACGCTGTTCATCAACTTTGAGCCGTCGAACAATCTCTAAAATGGCGGCGTCCAGAAGTATAAAATACGAGAATGAAGACGTTATGTCTCGAGTACCCGTTGAATAATAAATATTTCTAACTACATGACACTTGAAGGTATTTGATTTAAAAGTGCCGTCAAGTCCGTTCTGCGCATGTCCGTGTTTCTGCTCACATCGTTTATTTACATTGCATTATATAAACATTGAACATGAAGTATTGCAGATTTGTTTAAGAAGCTGTTCTGTTCCTAAATGTGGATAATGTATCAAACTACTACATGCGCCTTCGCCACCTTTGACGAATACGCGCTTTATAACTGTCGCAAATCTATCCCATTAAAGTTTGTTGACATATGGAGTCCCCCACGTTTGAAATATTACACATGCTGAGAACGGACTTGACGGGACCTTTAAATTTTTTTCACTACAGTTCAAATTTGTAAACGGTTTTCTTTGGACCTAAATGAGAGGAAGAGGTTATAGATGAGATGAATCTGTGGGACAGCTTTTTTCGTCGATGGCGGTACGTCACTGTCGGCTTAGTCTTGGCTTCGGAAGCCAACAGTGCAACCCTAACGCTAACCCTAACCAACCCTAATCCCAACGCTAACCAACCCTAACCCTTTTCACGGTCTTGCGAATGTCGACCGAAGCCGACTGGGCGATATCTTCGGAAGAGATCCCACAGAGTCATCCCATCTAACCTTTTCCTAAATGAGTTGAGAGAATATTTGTGTGAACAGCGTGTAATTAAGTTGGCAATGTAATTGATTCTTGCGTGTGTTGACTAATATCATGAAACATTTCTAAATAATGTATAAATAAACTAATTGTATAATCGTACTGGTGTCAATGTAATTGATTTTTGTGTACATTAAAGTGTCTATGAAACAAAAATTAAGTTGGTCTTTAATGAACTCCGGAAATTATTAGGAAAGGTAATTTAGAACGTTTTCATATCTCACGTCGTTTTTGAGATACCGTAGAATCTCGAAAGTAACCGCCCCCGAAAGTATAGCCGCCCCCTCGAAAGTAGCCGCTTTTTTTAAACAATTACTATGAAAACCCGAAAGCAGCCGCCCCTCTTAAAGTAACCGCCCCCCCCCCCCCCCCCCCCGAAAGTAACCCCTTCCGATGACTATAACTATTGTATAAATAAGTTGTAACATCAGTTCAACAATTTATTTTGAATGGTATATGGATTAAAACATGTATAAAACAGCAATGTCAAAGATTCAGGAATTTCAGACAGTATAAGTTATAAGTTTGTCTTTGTCATCGTTCAGTCGTCCTCTTCAATTTCGGTATCTGAATATTCGGTATAGAGTACGGAAAATTATTAGCATTAGATAATGACTCATCGTTGTGGCCACACACTGGACCTTTATATTATTGATCGTCAGGAGGATAGTTTGCTGTCTACTGCCATGGAGATCGTCTCTGATTTACCTTCAGATCACACTGCTGTTGTTTGCAGCATGGATTTTCCGAGACCCCAATCCTCTAAAAAAGTTATTAATCATCGCGATTTACTTCGTATAGACTTACAGACATGGCGAAAAGATATCCATGACTCGCAATTAATTTGTTCGTCCGTATCTGATGTAAACACTGCTACTGAACAGTTCAATTGTGTATTGTCTGAGCTTTTGGACAAACACGCACCCAAACGTACACGCTCAAATCAATTACCCTTCACACAAATGCTCCATGGTTTAATGATAGCTTAAGAGTTATGAAGAAACAAAAACGACATTTTGAGCGTAAATTTCTCTCTACACGCCTTCAGGTTCGTATATACGCCAGCCAATTGATTTTGCAAAAACAGAATATTATAAGGCTAAGATATCTAACTCTGATCAGAATCAGCTATTTCACATGATTGAGGGCAATGTTCCGAGTAAAATCTATTCCTTTATCTATCACATGATTCTTCGTATGACCTGGCTGATGCTTTTAGTTGTTATTTTTCAATTATAAGATTCAGTTACTTCGAGATAAACTTACTAGTACACATGAGTCAGTTAAGAAGCTATATCTACAGCAGTTGACGCTCCTTGTTGTAAAAGCTCACTCAGTGAATTTACTACTGTATCTGAAAGCTTTGTCTGTAACACCATCAAACAGTTAACTCGTCTAAGTCCGTACCTACACATATCTGCTAAAGGAATCTCTTGACGTGTTAGCTGCCCCAATTACTGACATCAATTCATCTTTATCCTCAGGAGTATTTCCTATTTCACTTAAGAAAGGTCTCATCTGTCCCATCTATTAAAAACCTACTAGTGATAAAGAGCAATTCCCTAACTATAGACCTATTACTAACGTGGCTTTCTTGTCAAAAGTATATTAGAGCGGATTGCTGCCAGACAGACAACAGATTATCTTATTGAGAATATAACCTCCTTGCAAAAATGCGATCTGCTTATAGACTCTTTCGTAGCACAGAGACAGCAGTTGTGCGTGTTTTCAATGACATCCTTAATGCACTTGATGAAAATCAGGAAGTAGTGTTGGTACTGTTGGACTTATCATCTGCGTTCGACACCATTGACCACACCGTTCTATTGAAGAGACTTAAACATCGTTATGGGTTTAGTGGAACTGTAAGTCATGGTGAAGAATACGCATTCCTCAAACAAACCACTGCAATATGGTTTACCTCAGGGTTCTGTACTTTATCCACTTCTGTTTTCACTCTTCGTTGCGCCATTGGAAGATGTGATCAACTAAGCCCATGGCCTTGATTACATAATGTACGCTGATGACACACAGCTGTATATGCCTATAAAATCTCCATGTGATCGACCTGCTGCTCTAGCCAAACTTGAGTTGTGTGTTAAGGACATCACCAACACAGCAAAAAATGGTTTTCTTATTTTAAGAAAAAAAAATCTTATTTCAAGAAAATATTTCTTGAAACAAGAAATATTTTCTTGGGAGAATGGTAAGAAAATTTTCTTAAGAAAATTTTCTTAAGAAAATATTTCTTAAATTAAGAAAAGAATAATCTTAAAATAAGAATTATTCGGTTAGGATTTTCTTATTTTGAGAAAACAATTTCTTATTTTGAGAAAAAAAATTCTTATTTCAAGAAAATATTTCTTGAAACAAGAAATATTTTCTTGGGAGAATGGTAAGAAAATTTTCTTAAGAAAATATTTCTTAAGAAAATATTTCTTAAATTAAGAAAATATTTCTTAAATTAAGAAAATAATTTTCTTAAATTAAGAAAATAATAATCTTAAAATAAGAATTATTGTGTTAGGATTTTCTTATTTTGAGAAATAAATTTCTTATTTCAAGAAAATATTTCTTAAGATACGTTATTTTTTCTTGCATAGGAGAATCATGGTCATAATCTCATATACAACATACATTAGTCATAGGAATGAGGCAGAAAAAGGTTAAGTGAGATGCATATAAAAATATTAAATTGGCAGCCACTTATAAAGAGAGTATATAGTAAATGAAACTTAGTGAAAATCCCCATTGTAATAAAAAGCATTTAACAATATAACAGTTCTGCTCTTCATCAGATATCCACACTATTATATGGTTCTCAACCATTTACCTAAAAAACTTAGTCAGCATTCCAGTATTATTTCACTAAATGAAGATAATGCTATCATATGAGCAACTATTTATGCTCTATGACATTCAGTATTTAAAAATTAAATACATTCATAATAATGGTCATAGGTGTATTATGGTACTTCATGAAAATACTGTTTTTTATTTCATGATGTTAACTTGTAATGACAAGTGAACGTTGAGTTTGCTTATACAAATAGAAATATAAAAAGGTTGGTGTATTGCTGATATACGGTATACAAACGCATTGTCAGAGATGTTTTCTGTGACGAAGGTCCTTCAATCAAAACATAAGACTCTGCATATTCTGTATATACCAATCTTTTTATATTTTGATTTATGTAAGCAAATTCAATGTTGACTTGTCATTATTTTCCTGAAGTACCATAACACACCTATTACTATTCTTATAGCACACTTTTATTGTACTATTGAGTTTGCTTGAAGGACATGCTTACTTTTAGTCTAATACAAGGTTGAGAACCACAGGTCTACATAATAAAATCTATGTTGTTTGTCTAAATGTCACTTTTATATTGTTTGTATGCTTTGAGCATCCCATTAAAAGGGGCAGCAATGTCTTGTGGCGTATTGTTATCATTAAAAACAAAATACTGAAGGATATTCATCCCTATCTCATTTTGCTTCGGATAATCAAAATCTAAAAGGTAGAACGCGGCCAAAAAACCCACAGCAGCTTCCTTCATATTGCTGACATCTGTTTTGAATAGAATTCTTTTACCCACAAACACATATACAAAATATTTGTCAATTACCAGCACTGGTACATTCCCCATCTGTTTTGAACTCCATACATCTGGATCCTCGTGATCCTTAATAGAAACAAAAAAATAGGAATGAGTTGTGTGTAGAACCTGGATGGAAAACAAAAATAAATACTTTTCCAAAGGTGCAGACAACAAAATCTATTCAGACAACAAAACAAAACATCACAAAACAACTTATCCAGTCCTATACTTAAAATTTGTCTATTTTTTTAAACAGTAAGATGAAAATTATACATCCCAATTTTGCATAGTACTCTCAAAATGATGACGAATAGCATGCTCGCTTATTGTCAATATCTCATCTTATTCTAGAAATATCCTGGTTTTTGAAAGATGCAAATGTGACACCTTGCAACATAATCTGCACAAAGAAACTAAGAAAAACTAAATGAGTAATATACCGAGTAGTACACTAAGCATTATCGATGAAGTGTACCATTTTTATTAGAATACATTTAGCAACTCAACGCATCTCACTTGCATTTAAAGAAAATATTGACCAAGCCAGAACATCATTCTTCCTTATTTAATGTGACTAAAGTACAGTTTCAGATAGGTAATTTAGCATCTTACGTCCTTTAATATCAATTTAAAATACAAATTTAATCAGCTTCCTCAATTTATGAAGGAAGTTTACCTGAAGTCAGGAAACTAATTTAAGTGGAAATGGAGGCTTACCTATTGATGACATATTTAATGCATGACATATTTAAGAATTTGACAAACACATATTTTGACAAACACATATTTTGACAAACACATATTTTGACAAACACATTTTATCATACACACAGATATTTTCAAGCAATCATATGTGTAGCAGTTTCTTACCTGTATTTCATGGAGCAGGTGAACTGGCTTTTTAGCCTTGGTCTGCTTTGTAAAAATTGTGGACAGGTTTTTTAGTATATATGTGATCTTCATACCTGCAAACAGAGAGGAAAAGTTAAATATTAAATACCCACACTAACAACTTGTACTACAACAAATATTTATTTATCTAACTTGCGAGCTAATGAATATTTATTACAAGGAAAACTGTAAAAATAGATAGCATATTATTATAAGTAATAGCATGGCATTGAGGTTGATTAGTGATTAAATGTACCCGAAAGCCGAGGGAGGTTTAGTAAAAAAACTTTTACTAAACATCCGAGGCTTGAGGGACATTTAATCACCAATCAAACGGAATGCCATGCTATCACTATGTAATATTACCGAGACAATAGGAAATAGGAACACTTTCTGCCGATTCAACAAGTTCAAATGTGTTCAAATATATATTCATACACTTATATGAATATATATGAATATATATGTATACACATATACAGTAATGCCCAAAGCTTTTTAACTTCATTGTTTGAGGGCCATCATGAAAACTACTGGGTAAACCAGTAATGGTTTTTTTACCCTCGGTAAATAAAGTATTTTGTTTGTTTGTTTGTTATTGTGGGTGTAGTTTGCGTGTAAAGTGGGTGTACTACACGCACTTTGTGTGTAGTACACACTGTGTGTAGTACACAGAGACTACACCCCATGTGTGTAGTACACAGAGAAACTCCACTCCACTGTGCATGTAGTACACAGAGAAATTAAATGTATTATGCAGTATATACAGTATTCTAAACTGCTTTCCTATACTGTATTTGAAAAGCATCAAGTTTGAGCAAATGCTTGTTAACCTGTCAATTAATGGCTTTGGTCCAAGCCTTCATGTAAATATAATTTGGCATTGCAATATATTTGGAACCAGCATCATGTGTTAACATATACATGTAACACACACATGCACGCATACATATAAACATATATATATATATATATATATATAATATATGAACTTAAGACGCCTTGTGTCGCTACTCAGAGTTTCACGCGTACATGAACGCACTTTTTATGCACATATATATATATATATATTATGTTCAAATATATATATAATGCACATATATAATATATATATATGTTCAAATTTGTGTTCTCTGGATTTCTTTTTTTTTAAATTGAGCTTTCGACTCGGTGCTTCGAGTCTTCATCAGAAATGAGGTAGATATAGAGTTTGGGTTCTTCGTTTATATTATTCCCATATACATATATATTATGTAAATCTGGTGAATTGAGTTTATACTGTCGTTAGAGTGCTCAATGCATTAATTTGCAGAGTGTAATAAATTGTAGATAAATTAAAGACAAGACATCACTTTGCTGTTACTCCGAGTTTCACGCTTACGCGATCGTCAGACACACTTTTAAGTCTATCTGACTATCGCGTAAGCGTTTAAAGTCTGTCGCGTGAAACTTGGAGTAACAGGAAAGTGATGTCTTTAATTTATCTACAATTTATATTTATATATATCTCTATCTCTATCTATATATATGTGCACAAAACTAAACAGTAATTAAAATGCTTAAGTGAAAACCTTCACCTTCTTTGCAGAGGCATATGAGTTCAATACTCCCCCCAAAGGCCTTGGAGGATAAACATATAGACAGACAGACACAATGGCTCTCCAAACAACCATTTATAACATGTCCCCACCATTTATAACAACATACAATTAAAAATATATACCCAAAAAACTTACTTAGTTTTGGACTCTTGGGAGGAGTTATCCCTTTTGTATTGATTCCAAAATAGATCAGGAGGTCAACCTCCTCAATCAATCTCTTAACACACTCATTCATGAATGCACAACGCTCCTCTCCACTGACAAGCAGAACTCTCCTTGCCTCCTCAATCACCTATTCAAATATACAAAATATATTTATTTGCATGATGCATTACCCATGATTGTAACATTACACCTAAATATGCAACACAATGTTAACACCTAACAATGAAATAGCCTATGGGCAAGCTCATTGGAAATAAAGGGGAATAAAACATGTATCCACTCATCCAACTTCTTAGAGAGTGAATTAAATTGTATGAACAAACCATTTTACTATTAATTTAATTACCTCCACGTGATCTCTAAAGCACGGGTACGCATCTAGCAATTCACTGCATCTTTGGGATGCCGGTATCATTTTCAGCCAATCCCGTCTCGCTTGGAACTCTTTGTTTAAGTATGTATTGATAACATCACTATTTGGATTTTTCTTATTTAACTCTTTTTGAATAGCTTTGTAATGTCTAGCCATTATTTCTGGACTGTCAATTTGCTCTCCAACATCATCATCACTGTCTGTAATGATATAACAAAAGTGCAACAATTTTACTAAATTAATTTTCAAACAGATAAAATTGAAGCAATATAGGAACTCTACATAAAGTTTAAAGGACACAGTGGCGCTTAAAAGTTTTGTAACACCTTTGTGCGTGTAAAGCGCATGTAGTCTTAGTGTACACGCAACTCAACACTACACAGACTACACAAAGCTAATTGAGGTATAACTATTGAGAAATTGCGTGTAGTGGGTTTAATGAGAGGTGAGATATTTCATACTCATTGTGAATAAATTATTTCATTTTAATTAAACGGTGGTACAATTCTCTCTCTGGTAAACAAAATCCTTCGGACTACACTTACCATGTGTTTTGAAAGATTTATTGTTTAATTCAGCAATAAATTGGAGTTGGCAGTGTGCAAATGTCGATAAACATGTGCGTATATTATCTAAAAGCCATGTATACGAAGTTTGAAATGTGTCAAAATGCTCTCAACCTCATAGTTTTGTTTGGTTTATTACATGGTGACTCGGATCGTTTTGATGATTACCCTTTCCCAAAATTAGTTTCCTATTTTTTACTGATTTGTTCACGAGTGTTTAGTTTTACGCACAAGTACTCGTTAGGGTAACAAGTACTCGCGAGTGTAGGTTACCTTACTCGCGAACAGTACTGTAGTTTAATAGTTTATATGCATTATCCTGACAAAGCTTCGTTTAGTACACGCAAACATCATGTAGTTATGACGAGAGAGAATTGCACCACCACCTGCATTTAAAATTGTATTCTTGCACAAATTCGACGTCAACATGAAATAATTTACCATACCTCAATAGCACAAGATCAGATACATATCAATTTCTCACCTTTTGAATATCAAGCCCTGCTCACTACACACAAAACATCTTCATGTAGTGAGTCTACATGTTATACACAAAGCTTCATGTAGTTTTTAGTGTAATTACACAAAGAGTGGGTATAAACAAGATTACATGCAATTTAGTCCACAAAGGCATTACAAAACTATTAAGTGCCACTGTATATGTGTAGAGGATGTCATTGAATAAGTTTTAATTACTTTTAGGGGTGCACCGGATAGTGTTTTTTTACTATCCGGCAGATACCGGATATTTTCATATACAAGGCCAAGTCCTTCCTTTCAGGTCGAATAGTTGAATTGCCATATTTTGACTAGTTTCTGGGCTATAACGTGCATTGTGACTGAAATTTGATTCAATGCATTGAAAATCACCAATCCATGCTTCAATTCATGGTTTGAGCCTGCAGTTATACCAATAAGTAAATAGTAAACAAGCTCAATATTGCTGTTTTGTTGTATTGATGTCTATTTTATTATATTCAAATTAACAGAAATTTAATACGCCTTGGAAAACTGTGAAAAACAAATTATCCAGTCTGGCCGGATAATAGAAAATATCCTGCCGGATACCGAGATTATCCACTATCCGGCCAGATACTAAACCCGGTGCACCCCTAATTACTTTCCACAATGACCCACACTGAAATTTGATGCCCTCTTTCAATATCCTGGCTAAAAGCCTGTAGATAGATAGCCATAAATTATATTTGAATTTGTGCTTTCAGGCATCTTAATTGTTGTTAGTGTCTGGTTTGCCAGAAATGAATCTACCTGAACAAAGTTGAAAAGTTCCCATTTGTTTTTGAATTATATCACCCGTAAAATGTTTCTAATATAGCTTAAATCATACTAACCACTATTTAAGAGACTGTTGGAGTCATCTTCTAGACATCTAGGAGCCAATTTCTGGACTTTTATTGCTGTCCACCAAAGAAATAACTTTCATGCTTTCCTTTTGCTTTAGTGTTTCATCATACTTCTTTTTTTTTAGACTTGGGCCCTGAGGTTTCTTCACAGGTTGTACATTGCTGATCCTTCTTTTTAGTTGTTTTAATAAAACACCCTAAAACAGAGAAATATTGAAACTTAATATTTTCAAAATCAAAAGGGTGGATATATATATATATATATATACAGTAGAACCTGAGTTTTACGACCCCCTGTTTTACGACCACAACTTTTTCTGGCACGGATAATTTGTAGTTAAAATGTACCTGCAATTAGCGACCACCTACCAAACGCGACCAGCAACCACATTGTAGCATCCCAAACACAAAATTTAACCTGTCATGATATTTAACATTTGGTAATGGTCCCGGTTTGGTCTTAAAATGTATGTATTCCAACACTCGAAATTTTCCTTCACGATAAATCCTTTCAACATGTAGTTTGATCGAGTGAAATATATATATACAGTAGAACCTGAGTTTTACGACACCCCTTTTAACGACCACCTGCCGTTTACGACCACTTTTTCTGGCACGGACGAATTGTAGTTAAAATGTACCTGGAATGAGCGACCACCTGCCTAACGCGACCAGCGACCGCTTTTTGGCGTCCCGAACACGATATATACCTGTCATGAGCGACTTTTTTACGAGATAAGTGTTTGTCTTTTGCAGTAAACATACAAGAATTTTGACAGCTCGCGAATACAGGAAACAGGTCGCATCAGCGACCACATTTTAGCGTCCCAAACGCGAAATACGTTACAATCAACAAGCAAGAAGTTTGACCACGTGCGAAAAGTACAGGGAACAAGAAGACGCACTTGTTGCTTTTTTAGTATTGTTTTGCTTACTTTCATAATAAGTGATCGCATTTTGAGAGTACATAATAAATATCCTTATTAGCGACAAGCCCTTAAACCGTTAAATTGTTGAGGGAAACGTTCCTAAATTAACGAAAAGCTCGAACTAATATTTGTTTGTTACTGCCATCTTGTCAGGGTAAAATTTGCCGTGCGAGATCGCAAATAACTTTGCTAATACAACATAAAGCTTAACATAGTTTACGTATGTTGTAGATCATTAAACGTTCTTTGATTTAATATATCGTATGATCTTTTACGTTCAGTACAACGCTTGAAAATGTTCGAAAACCTCGCCGTTCGAAAATTATATTTTCGTATCCGCCATCTTTGTTTATAACGCAAGATCGCCAATAACTTTGTGCATACGAACATAGTTAGATACGAATCAGTATATATCGTTGCTCCTTACTATTTTAGTCTGGCTGTTTCTTAGATCAAATTGCTGTATGTAAATAAAATATTTTCGCAATCAAAGATGAAGTACGTCGTACGCATTGCGTTTTCTTTCACTGCGCGCACATCGCCCAGCAAGCTCTGTTCAAACTATATATATATATATATATATATATATATATATATATATATATATACTCTGATGAAGGGCTCCGCTCGAAACGTCAGTATCTCGTCACTAAATTCTTGGCAGTTTACCACCTTTTCACTTTGCTATATATTCAAAACACTGTCTACGCAGCACTCTACTTTTTTATATATATATATATATATATATATATATATATATATATATATATATATATATATATATATATATATATATATATATAGGCCTTCCGGCTGGAATTGAACCCGCGCCCCTGCGATGCTAGTGCAGTGCTCTGACAACTGAGCTACGGAAGCCGTTGCCGAGAGCCTAGTCACAAGTTCTGTATATATGGTGGTAATGCCGGGACAACATTCTGGGTATATTATAGGTAATATTTGGCATTTCACTCGATCAAAACTACATGTTGAAAGGATTTATGGTGAAGGAAAATTTCGAGTGTTGGAATACATACATTTTAAGACCAAACCGAGACCAGTTGCGAAAAATGCAACTTCAAGGCCTTCCGGCTGGAATTGAACCCGCGACCCTGCGGTGCTAGTGCAGTCCGATGGTGAAAGACAATCAGCGATGGTGAAAGACAATCGGCCGATGCACGATTGTGAGAAAAACTAGCCGATAATCGGCTCTGCCGATGTTTTGCCGATGATCGGCTCACCTCTAAAAAAATCCTGTTTATTTTATCTGGGATAGGTCTAAACTTTATATCTAGTGGATCATAAACTGTTATTTATATGAAAACATAATTAACTGCTTTATATTAAAGAACACAAAAAAAGACCAGAGGTCTATTGTATAAAAGGAAATCAAGATAAATGTTAATATAACATGCAGGCATATTACTGATTATGTGAAATATGCATCTACCTACTGACCCACAAGTCTTCGGCAGGTTGAGAAGGAGGCCTGAAACTAATCATAACTCTATACACGATTGAAGATTCCTATCACTAACTAAACCTTCCACCCCCATGTACTGTAGAATGATCTTGAAGAAAAAAACTAGACTCCTTCATTTTTTAAATAAAACTTACATGATTGGTTTCAGCATCTCTAAGGCATGGATAATTTATGACAAGTGCCTTTGCCATTTCCTCCATCTCTGATGAGTTCGGCAGACGATTGAATGGTGGGTGGGATGCACAAGAGGTCATGCTATGAATTGAACAACGAGATAGCGGCGAAAATTTAGACCATGACTCCTCGATGAATGATGGTGGCGATTCTGAAGATGAACGCACTTCTGACGAGTCATCAACAAGCGAGTTTGAAGTGTCTGACCATGAAGATGAGGTAAGCATTTATCTATCATTAAATAAACGTTAGGATCCACATTGGTTGTTATATATATATATATATATATATATATATATATATATATATATATATATTCTAAGGATTTATGGTGAAGTGTCTGTGTTAGAATTTATACCTTTTAAGACCAAACTGGAGTTTATTGGACCAGTTGGGAAAAATGCAACTTTAAGGCCTTCCAGCAGTGCAGTGAGCACTGAGCTATAAGCTGTTGCCGGATAAGATTCCTTAGAACATGTAGTTTAATCGAGTGAAATGCCAAATATTACTTGTCAATTAATGTCTCGATCAATTCCAAGCGTGACCATCCCCCCCCCCTCCCCGGCGTTTGACGGGCATTTGACATTTTGGCGTCAGAGCACTGCAAATGCCCCACCATGGAGTCAACTTAATGATACAAAATCCCCACGTTGGGCTCTTGAAATAGATGCAAATTCCCCACCCACGGGCATATAATAAAAGTTTTTCAAATAAAAGAGCCAAGAAGCCACAAACTTCCCTCGAAATTTTCCAAAGCAATTGTGCCATCCAGTGCATCCGCCATCTTCTGAACTCAAACGTTTCGCAGATTACACATGGTGTACTAAAATAAACATGGTTAAATAGCGGTTGGCATGCGATTTTTTGGCATTTGTTTATGTTTTAAATATGCACGTTCGTTTGGGGCTGCTACTTCGTATACCGGACACAAATATTACATCATTGAAATATTTAGAGCAAAGCATCGGACTTCGTTTAATATGCAACGTGCAGTGTGCCAACGAATTTTGGAAATTCACTGGCAACTATATTGGCATTGCCTCAAACTTAGTGACTATGGGATACGCATCTACTTTCTTTCAGCGGAGCGCCAAATACCGCACTTTATTTTCCTTACAAATACCCCACCCCGGGGAAGACCTGTAAAGGCAAATGCCCGACCCTGGGAGCTGGAGAGTCGGTAAATGCCCGTCAAATGCCGGGGGGGGGGGGCGGCATGGTCATGCTTGGAATTGATCGAGACATAATTATATATATATATATATACAGCAGATTGCAAAAACTATGGCAAACAAGATATCAACATAATATAAACATATCAGGTGCATTGTGGAAATGGAGCCATCAACTAATTTGAATAATATTTTAGTCCACATTCACGGTTTGACAACTATAGAGAGATAATTTCGACATTCGAAGTGCATCTTAGGGTGTTAGACAAAGTAAATAAAGCAAAAGTAAATAAAGCAATTCTCTCACTTTCAATTCAGTGTAGTGAATGTGGGAGAGCTTGGAGAAGACAGACGATACATGGGCGATCATCAAGCTCAATATATAATTTAATTCAGGTCTTTTGTTTATAATTATTTATTTATTATTTACAGGGTACTAATTCTGATCTACAGAGGACTGGGGCTTCCTACATATTAAAAGTCAAAGAGCGAAACAAGATCACACAGGTTTGTTAGTGATATATATTGATGATGTTGGTGATACATATGCTGTGAATATAACTACATGTTTACCTATCATGTGTATTTATGCAAATATTAATTTCTTATTAACCAAGAGCGCAGTCATTATGGTAAAATATCAAACCGAGGTCTTGACAGTACGGACTGAGCCCGTTATGGTGAGGTTCGTACATAAAAGACCGAGGTCTGATATTTTCCCGTAATAACCAAGTGGTTGAGGTCAATAATAGGTTTATTATTATTTAGATTGTTCATCATCCGACTCGTACATGATTTAGTGCTTAATTTACTAAATTCGTTCAATTTTTGCTGCTTTTCAATGTTTCCTATCATTGTTCGCTGCTTTGTAACAAAATGGTTGACGTAATCCGGACAGGTCCATTACAGGAAATAATGGACCAGCACGTGACGTGTCTCAGCCAATCAGAGCACACAATTTCACCAGAAGTAGCTTGTGCCATATAATAAACCCAGTAAACAAATACTTAGATTGGCTTGCTTATAGGAAATGGTTATTTTTTCCTACTTTCAAATGACAAATAATGATGTCATTTACTGTAATAGACACAAACATTGCAGGCTAACCTAACTAATAACAAGAGATACAATTTCACCCAAGTATAGCACCTCAGGGTTTTATCCAAGCACTTGAGGTTAGGTCTGTTTTTTGGACAGATTGAGTTTTTTTTATATACTGGGCGTCCACTTAGGCAGGTCTCGGAAATGGGATTTCCTGCATACTGAGAGCACTTTTGAGCGAAATCCAAACTTAATCCAATAGAAACAATTAACAAGGTTATCCATGGTGCGATATGACATTTGGATTGAGGTACAGAAACGATATGTTTGAATGGGATTCATTCAATTTCATGTCAGCTACACATTACATAATGGTTTGCATATACATTACATACAGTGATAAGATATATAATAATATAATATGTGTTGGTTCATAGTTGTTTATGGTGCTGCTAACCCTAATCCTACAGTAACCATTACAACATACACATGCAGCGTGAACCTAACCAAAACCATTGTGTGGGCCTAACATGAAGTAGCAACAAAAGCCACGATTCTTTGTGGTGAACAAAAAGGATTGTGGCCTCTGGAGACAAGTTGCTAATCTTCCACTTTTATTCAATAGGAATGCATGAGAACCCTCTAGGGTTGGGGGTTGGCCGTTGGGGCAAACAATCAGGTCTATACTATTTGTAGTGGAAAATAATTATCTACGCAGCTTTTCACTAGTCTACACAGCTTAATTAAAGTGCCTATGCAGCCCTTTCGTTTTTTAGTTATGTGTATAGAGGATCAAAAAATAGCTGATAAGTTATTTTACAGTTTTTTATTTGGACTTTTCGTTTAGAAGATATGTTGCATCCAAATTAAGAAATGTAAGCAAATTCCGATTAAAAACCGAAAACGTATTTCTGCCAATTCTGGAGTCTGGAAACTAGGTTGTGACGTCATTTAAGAGATGAGTCCAGGATCTTTCCAGCGTCGTAATCAAACGAGCTCGATTCCCAGATTATACTATAAAATTTATCGTTTATATTGAACTATTCAATCATGTCAGACAGATACGCAGTGTATGGATGTTCTAATGAAGCGAATTTGAAAGAAAAATATCTGTCCATCGTATCCTTACTTAAACGATACCTTACTTGAACGATACCTTACTTAAACGATACGCGGACAGTAAAGATGAATATCGCATAGAGAACTTGCAGTGTGTTTAATACAGTGTTTACAAGTTCCCCAAGGCAAAACACACATTCGTCTCTTAAATGACGTCACAGTGTGGCTCGTTCCAGGCCTTTCTAATTTGCGGCTTTTTGATATAAATAGCAATGTTTAAATAGTGATATCTTCTAAACGAAAAGTCCAAATCAAAAACGATAAATTAACTTATCAGCTATTTTTTCATCCTCTATACAGATAACTAAAAAACGAAAGGGCTGCATAGGCGCTTTAATAAACCTTTCTAAAACAATATTGTGAATACACAAATAATTTGTTCATAATTCAAGATTGAGTATAAAAACTCAATTCCAGATTGATTTTCTAGGTCCGGTAAGCGGACCTACAGTAGAAAAGTGCTTGGATAAATCCCTGCACCTAACAGGGCAATTTTTACTTTTCAGTTCAGTGGCTTCCAAACAGAATCAACTTAGTTATACACTTGAAGAGAAAATAATACATTAAATTGATTAATGCTTTTCTCTGTATAGGTAGCAATGGACAATGTTATAGAAAATACCTCAAGTCTGGTGCACAATGTCTTGCATTCCGTGAAGAGCAGTTTGGTTAGTGCGTGGGAAAGTCATGATCCAGGGGAAGATTTTTCCAAAACAATTATTGAAACATTTCAGAGTGTTCCCAATCCATTTGCTGGGTTAAATACCAGCTTCTTACAAATGTCTTACATAAAGAAGAACTTCAATTATGTAGCATTTAAGGAAGTGGTTCTTGGTAGAAAGGTTTGCAGAAAGATTAAGAAAAGCGAAAGTTTTTTGGCAGAGAAGGAAGAAACGTTTGTTTACGTGCCATTCCTACAGAGCTTGTCACAACTCCTGTCCAACAAAAGAATTGCAAAACTTATTCTTAAAAACCCACATTATTGTGATACAGGAATCTATTATGACATATGTGATGGAAAACTATTCAAAAATGATAGCCTCTTTAAAGAAAAGCAAGATGCTTTGCAAGTTATCATTTACCATGATGCTGTAGAAGTCTGCAATCCTCTTGGAAGTCATGCTGGTAAACACAAGGTTGACATGTTTTACTACACGCTAGGAAATCTAAACCCTAAAGTGAGGTCAAAACGTTGTGCGGTAAGACTTCTGGGTATTGTGAATGCAAAGCTGGTAAAGAAGTATGGGTACAATGCAATTCTTCAACCAATGATTGAGGACATTCAAAAATTAGAAAGTGGGCACCCCTTTCATATTGACGGTGAAGAAAAACTCGTATTTGGCAAAGTTGTTAGCTGTGCAGGAGACACCGAAGGGCAGCATGAGTGGGGTGGTTTCAAGGTAGGCGTGGGATTTTCATTTCAGAAATGTCGTCATTGCCACTGTCAATTTGAAGCAATGCAAGAAAGCTTTCATGATGAAGATTTTGTGCCAAGGACAAAAGCTACATATGAAAGGCATTGCAGAGAAATTGCCGAGGCACCAAATCAGGCGGTTAAAAGTGATCTTAGCACTAGTTATGGTATTAAATACAGAAGTTCATTGTGTGAACTTCATGATTTTGATATCACTACACAACTGCCACAAGATATAATGCATACACTACTGGAGGGTGTAGTACAATATGAATTACGCCATTTGTTGTTGCATTACATTGATGGTGGGGAGTTTACGCTGAACCAGCTTAATGCAGCTATCAACAACCAGAAGTATGGCTACAGCGAAGTTGCTGACAAGCCTGGTCCCCTGAAGGACTCCGTTTTCCAAGCTGCTGAGCACTATAAACTGAAGTACAATGCTGCACAGGCAAGGTTATTTCTGCGACTGCTACCATTTATCCTGTCTAGTCTTGTAGATGACAACGATCCATTATATGTACTGTTGACTGAACTTATAGCTATAGTGCAAGTTATATTTTCCCCGTGTGTCAGTCTGGAGACAATCAACCTGCTGAAGTTGTTGGTTGCAGAACATCTGACTCATTTCAAGGAGATGTTCCCCGATGTGAATATAACTCCAAAGCAACATTATATGGTACACATACCGAGGATGATAAAACATCTTGGGCCATTGGTGCGGCATTCATGCTTTGGATTTGAGTCAGCGCATAACTACTTCAAAGTATTAGCAAGGAAACAAAACTTTAAGAACTTACCAAAATCATTGGCAGAAAGGTGTCAACTACTGGAATGCAGTAACTTTGGTGACTCAACTGAAAATGGAATTTCACATCCACTTTTTTCTTCAGAAAGGAATTATGGAGTGTTGAAACATGCCAATAATTCTGCAAAGATATACTTCAGGGCAAAACTGGATAGCTTTGGACTGCTTCCTGGTGTTGAGCTCCAAAATATTTACAAAGTGAGTTGGATTATGTGTTATGGCACAAAATTTTGTAAGGATGGTATGGTGATATGTAATGTTGAAGAATCTACCTTGTTGCCCATTTTTGGATCAATTAAACAAATCTGGGTACTAAGCGATTTTATTTACATAGAGTACTTGCTATTTGAAACATTGTGCTTTAGTGAAAAGTATCAAGCATACCATGTTAAAGAAACCACCGATGTACAAGGCAATGGTGTCTGCTCCTATGAGAGTCTTGTTGACTTTAATGCTTTCCATATTCACAAAGACGTTTTAGGAGAAATGTACATTCCAGTAAAATATGACATCAGTGACATAATAGAACAACATGTTAGTGGAAGAAACCCACTGAAGTTTTAACTATTATTATGACAATGTTGTAATTAGAGTATTATTAAGGTTTTAATATCTTAAAAACTAACTAAGATTGATTGATGCCAGCCTCGTGCATATAAACCTTATTTTTAATTGTACAAATTAAAATACAAGCCTGCCTGCCTGCCTGAGGAAGGGCCACTCTCGTGTTGTAAATACTTGCTCTTTTATTGAACTTGAACTTCATATTGTTATAACAGTTGTGATAATTTGTTTTTGTGTATAAATATATATTCTATTTTTCTGGGTAGGCTTTCCCTAATAAATCACAAAATATATATCATGTTTTCTTATTCATTAATTTTTAATTATCTCAATATAATTATGTTTTTATAGAAAATATTTTTTAACATATTAATTGTTTTTCTTGTAAATAAAATAATTTTCTTATTTCAAGAAAATATTTTCTTATTTTAAGAAAAAAGAAAATTATTATTTCAACAAAATAAATTTCTTATTTTAAGTTATTTTTTCTTATTAAGGAAAATTTTCTAAAAGAAAATATTTTCTTAGTTTAAGAAAAAGGAAAATATTTCTTATTTTAAGATTTTTTTTCTTATCAAGAAAATCATTTTCTTACTTCAATAAAATATTTTCTTATTTTAAGAAATTGGAAAATCTTATTTCTTGCAATACAAAATATTTCTTATTTTAAGAAATTTTTTCTTATTAAGAAAATCATTTTCTTGTTTTAAGACAAATAATTCTTGAAATAAGAAAAATTTTCTTAATAAGAAAATGACTTTTTGCTGTGAACTGGTGCACTATGAATGGTCTTATATGCAATCCAAGGTGAAACTGAGATTGTCCATCTATCATCACGTTTTATGCAGTGTGAACCAATCCCAGAAATTCGTGTCAATGATGTGATAATACAACAGGCTCCGGTTGCACGTGATCTCGGTTTTGCTGTTGATAGATATCTAAAATTAAACACTACTGTAAATAACATTTGTAAATCGGCCATTTTTGCTATCAAAAATATCGGCAAGATCAGGAAATATTTGAGTAAAAAGGACTGAGAAGTTGGTGCATGCATTCATAACATCAAAACTTGACAGCTGTAATAGCATCCTATATGGTTTACCAGAAGCTGAATTGAGTAACTTACAGCGAATTCAAAATACAGTTGCTAGACTTGTTACATGGGGTTAAAATATCGGAGCATATCTCCCCTGTGTTTCGTAATCTTCACTGGTTGCCGGTGAGATCAAGAATTGTATTTAAGATACTAATAATTACTTTCAAAGGCTTTGCATGGCCTGCAGGCGCCTGTTTATATTACTGATTTGCTAACTAAATATAAACCTACTCGTGCTTTGAGATCATCTGACCAAAATCTGCAACTTGAGCCAAAATCCAAAACTCATGGAAACAGAGCGTTCTCGGTTGCGGCACCAAAACTGTGGAATTCATTACCACAGGAAATTAGAACCTTTGATATTGGAATTTTCCTTCGGATGTAAACGTAGCATGTCATTACTCATGCAAATCGCGACAGACATTTGCATGAGTGTATAAATACGGGCACTTAGTGCAACACTTAGTACACTGGCACTTAGTACACTGGCACACCCAAGTTGACTGTTGGTGGAGAATGTCTGCCGAAAATCCTGCTCCAAACGCGTCGCCTGATACAGCATCCGTCATTGCAGCAGTTTTCGAACAGTTCAAAACATATTTAGATCATAAGATCGAGAGTTTGTCGTCCGGCTTTCAGGCTACATCTCAATCACAGTCTGAGAAACTAAAACGGCAAGCCGAAGGTAGTAATTTGAAGTTTCCCGGCAACAAAGATCAATTCTTATTTAACAACGAAGTTCAAGATCTCCTGTCTGCAACAGCCAGCTCCTTGAGAAACGAGGATACACCCACAGCGATAAAAATTATTGACGACACCGACAAGCTTATAAGGCAGCGACAGAAGAAAATCAAGTTAGCAGATAAAAGTGAGGCCGGCTGGTTGGCAGTCCATGAATACGAAGCAGAGGAGCTCGCAAGCGACCCTGATGACGAGAAACGGATTAGGAAAGCACAAGAGTCAGCCATTAAGAAACGGCGTCAGAATGTACTCAAGAAAGAGAAAGCCAGACAAGTTTCAACGCCACGCCCTAATACTAACAACAATCATGTTGTTAATGACCAGTTGTTTTTTCGAGGTAAGTTATTCCCCTTCTTTGTTTGTCAGGGGCAAATGAACGAAGTGAAGTAGAAGGAAAGTTAAGTAATTTTAAGTCAGCACTTCAGACTTTTATTTTATGTTAAATTAATGTTTTTTTGTTCATAGTGGTAATATATTTAGTGGGCTTTGTCTTATAATGGAACTGTAATAAGTTTTATAAGTAAAATTAAGAATATATTGTTGTAAGAGCATAACTAAATATGAGCATAGTAATAACTCTTATGTAATTTAATCAAAACAAGACGCCTGCTCAGGCGTTCACTTGGGCTACTGATTTGGGGGCAAGGCATGCAAGCGAATATGAAGCGAGTTCGGACTTTCGTTTTATTGCCAATGAATCGCTGTTGGAAAAGTTTACCGAGACCTGTAAACCTGCAAACCATTGCAAAGATTCTCTCCAAGATGAGAGAAACACAGATGAGAGATCAATCATGAAGACGGAAGAACAGCCAAGGACAAACATATTATTACTCGGGCCTCCCCCCCCCCCTGGGGGGAGAGCACGAGTCTTAGAAAGGGCTCTGTTTATTATTTTTATTTTGGCAATGTCGCGAATTGGCAATTATTGCATCTTGTTGACTAAATTAGTAGACTAGTGAGCGAGACTATGAATGTGGGATTACTACACATGCGCAGTGAAGTTATCCCCAAAACAATTTTGCCCCCCGCAGTCGTTTTTAGGGAGGCTAATTATTGCATCATCCTGATCAACCTCTTACCCAGGCAGGCAGGCTTTCCACCTTTGCGAAACTGAAAACACTGCGTATATTTCTGATTTATTTACTCATCTGATCTGACACCTTTCTTCGAGTGCTCTTCACTGAAAATCTTTGATGTGGCTGGCAAGTATCTTGATCTTATATACGCTCACAATCCAGATCGCTTTTGAAACGGGTTGGTCTACGATTTCGAGAACCTGTACTCGATCAAATTATATGTTTCCATACGCTTTTTGTCTACTAAATGTTTAATAATTTAGTGAGACTCAACATATGAATGCTTGCATATGAATGCTGTATGGAAATATGTTAACTGTTCTGAGGTAACTGTAATATTTTTATAAGCTTTGTTGCCTGTATTGTTTATTGTTATGTAATTATACAAAATAAAGTCAATGCTACAGTTTATTGTTTCATATTATACCAAGTAGAAGTACTATTATTAAAGTATGCAATGTTGCTATATATCGAATTAATTACCCTGTTTCACTTGATATTGTACCAGTAAGCTTAAATGGGGCTCCAAAATGTTCTGGGTTATCAGTAAGTTTGACAAATGAACGTACAGTATATAAATCTCTGACACTCATTGTTGCCATTGAGTAACCCTGTTTCACTCGATATTTTACCTGTAAGCTTAAATGGGGCTCCAAAATGTTCTATCCAAAATGTTTATGGGTTATCAGTAAGTTTGTATCGATTGTTCATACATGTATTATTATACACAAATGCTTATAAATGAACACACAGTATATAAATCTCTGACACCCATACCAACTATCAAGATCAAGGAGTAAAGAGTTTGTTGTTGTTTGACCTTGCTACTGCCAGCTAAATGCATGGTTTGATTTACTGCCATGCCTTATACACTGAGAAAAAGATTAACTGATTTAATGCTTGCTCAAACTGAACCTGTTTGCCGGACTGACCATATGAATTCTTATTACATGAGCACAGGCCGGCTCGCTTGCCAGGCTGACCCTGTTGACTAGAACTGGATTAGGTCAGCAAACAGGATGGCTCATTTGGTGGGGCAGACTTCTCAGTAAGCCAGCTTGGATACTGAGCCAACTCACCTTCATATAATCAAAGCCATTGGCCAACACTATGTTATGGGTTTGTAATGATGGAAAATTTAACCATCCCTGCACTGACAGCTGTATCATTACATGTACCATTGTAACCTACAACTACACAGCAAAAAGTCATTTTCTTATTAAGAAAATTTTTCTTATTTCAAGAATTATTTGTCTTAAAACAAGAAAATGATTTTCTTAATAAGAAAAAAATTCTTAAAATAAGAAATATTTTGTATTGCAAGAAATGAGATTTTCCAATTTCTTAAAATAAGAAAATATTTTCTTGAAGCAAGAAAATGATTTTCTTGATAAGACAAAAAATTCTTAAAATAAGAAATATTTTCCTTTTTCTTAAACTAAGAAAAATATTTTTTTGAAGAAAATGTTTCCTTAATAAGAAAAAAAAATTAATATAAGAAATATATATTTTGTTGCAGAAATAATAATTTTCCTTTTTCTTAAAACAAGAAAATGTTTTCTTGAAATAAGAATTGCTATAAATACATAATTATTTTGAGATAATAAAAATTCATGAAATAAGAAAACATGATCAGGTAATTGTTATATATTTTGTGATTTATTAAGTAAAAGCCTATCCAGAAAAATAGAATATCGATTTTACTTAAAACAAGAAAAATTTACTTAAAACAAGAAAATATTTTCTTATCCCCTCGCCTGGTGAGGGCGAGGGTGCTAATATCGACCGGCGTTTAGTCCCTTATCACGCGAGATCCAAGCGGATCCTGATCTCGGATCGGCTTTATAGGTATATTAAGTACTTATTAACCGAGCGCGAGGTCCGTACGGGAAAATATTTTGCTTGAGATCTTTTGAGTACAGACCGAGCCCGAAGGGCGAGGTCTGTACTCAAAAGATCGAAAGCAAAATATTTTCCCGTACGGACCGAGCTTGTGAGGTTAATAAGGAATTTATTATATGTCTCGACTACAACGAGAAATAATTTAGAGAAAACATTATCGTGTACAGTACGTCTTCCTCCACGTCAGCGCGAGCGGAGCGGTCTCACAGTCGCGATTCGATATAATTGACAACAAAACAACCAAAATGGAAAACATTTTGAAAATAATATAATTATTTTATTTTTTAATTAATAATTAATAATTATTAACATTTTTTAATCGAGTAATACCGTGCGGGTCCGTACACCGAGTCCGTACGGTAAAGTACGGACCCGCACGTTAGCCAATCAGCGTTCAAATACGCCAGTTCGGACTCGCAAGACATATAATAAATATATATATATATATATGATCAACCGTCCTCATGCGCGGCATCGGAAAATGTGGCACTGGTAACTAGATACTCAGATTAAATTGAACCGTCACCGAGTCCGAGTCCGAGTATGTATTTTGACTCGCTAATTCCAAATCTGTTTTCAGAATTGAAAACGGTTATATATTGATCGAGATATTCAACATAATATTCGACGAAGTGACCGGCTAATCATTATTTAGCCGACAAAGCCGACTAACTTTCTAAGTACATAAACCATTTTTACGAAGGGTATTCACGTTCTCGTAATATAGTAGACACATATGTGATGTATTTTGACTCGCTAATTCCAAATCTGTTTTCAGAATTGAAAACGGTTAAATATTGATCGAGATAACGTTCAAAATAATATACGATGAAGTGCCAGTTTATAATCGACTAATTTCTAAGTACATAAACCGTTTTTACGAAGGGTACTCACGTTCTCGTAATATAGTAAACGCGTATGTTATGTATGTTGACTCGCTAATTCCAAATCTGTTTTCAGAGTTTAAATCGGTTAAATATTGACCGAGATAACGTTCAAACATTTCTTCGACGAAACGGGCTTTTGGAAATTGTGAATATTTGAAAAACAGAAATAATACACGGCCACGGCGTGCGAGGTCTGGGCACCATGGATGGAGAAATTCCCGTAGGGGGGGGGGGGGGGGGGGGGGGGGCGAATTCGTATTTCTAGTTTTAAAAATAAACCAAGAATCAATTTTGCTCAAAAAATGAACAAGCCGTTTTAGTTGCCCGAACGAGGATTTATTTGTTGTAGACTGTCAACAAAGTCTTGGCTATAACGTTTTGAGTGCAAGGGTCATTAAAAACATTGCGCGACGCGGAGTCGTCTTGGTATCATTTGTAGCTTTATAAACCGGAAGATACACTGGCTCGCTCAACTTGACATTATGCTGATATTTGATATATAATTTCTACTAGCCTCCTCCATAGGGAACTCTGTGGCTTCTTTAGCGAAACGCCAAGTAATAGCCAATGTTTTGGCTGGGATTACAGGGAATTATAGGGATAGAAGGGATTGGTGAAGGGTATATGGACATTTCCCAGAGGTCCTAGCGAGTTAATGTTGCTGCGCCATAATTTGAATCCTGTTTGAATCTCTTGTGGTCGCCGTTGAAACTTGGATTCTTTGTTTGGTAAAGTGCTTTGTGTTCCAATTCTAAAGAAGTGGCTGATCATCGATTATTCGTCGGTATTACAAAATACTGGCTGCGGGGATAAATACGACAGTGATGCGTTTTCAGGCTGTCAAAGTACTTCGAAGACGAAGCCGAAGGTAAGTCTAACTCTGATCTACTATATTATATAGCTCCTAAATGGCATGCATCTGAAAGTTTGAAGCAAATCAAATAGTTGTCCTAAACTTATCTTATCAAAAACTTTGTCTTAGAGGATTCCATTGTGAGAGAGTTATTTTTCAATTGAAATTATGACTTTATGTGGATAATCAAGTGTCAGCATTATCAAAATTTGATGGAGAAAGCCCATCCTTAGGTTATTAACAAAATGCCCATGAGCCCATCCTCAGGTAACAAAATGGTATGTTATACCAATATTTATCGGGAATAAGCGTTTACATAACCTTTTATTTGTTAATATGATAATTATTAAGTATGAATAACAATCAACAAAAGGGAATTTCTAAGGATCATTTAAATCCTTGCTGAAAAGCACAAATTCAGAGAGTAATGGCATATGTGATATTGGTTTGGTTTTAGAAGTGTTGTTAAACATTTGGCATTACTCACAATATTTCTTCATGTGATGTTGTATACCGGTTGTCAATTACTGTAGTTATAGATTTTTGATTTTTCATGGAATTAAAATGCATGTGACATACAAAGTACCAAGTGAACCAGCTTTGACGATACATGGACGACTGTCAAGCTCAAATCCTCTGAAAATGTCCCAGACAGGGGCCGGGCTTGAACCTGTAACCTGATTGCCTGTGACATGCTCTAATATCAAGACTCTTATGGATATCGAAGGTCACAATGATGTACCTGTACTAATATTTGATTGCTATTATAATTCACTGTATTATGCAAAATTCACTATATACCAGTAATACTGTCTGGGATTTATTTTCTGAGGATTTGAGCTTGACGGTCATCATGTATCGTAATAATAATCATTAATCACTAGTGTATATATTTGCATAACAAGACAGTTTAGTGATACTTATAATTTATGTTAGTATACACAACATTGTGTATATATTAATGTATTCACTATAACATTGTGTATATTAATGCATCCAAGCATTGCCAATATATAGTGACTGCCGCATAGGCAGTACATATACATGTAGCAATCGAATCAGTGCATCATTGTAACCTTCGCTCTCCATCTGAGTCTTGTTAGCTCAATGGTTAGAGCATCTTACCGGCAATCAAAAGGTTACAGGTTCAATTCCTGTACCGGACGGGACTTGTAATAAATTTTTCTTAGGATATGAGCTTGATGATCATCTACGTTCCGTCTACTTATAATATTGTAACATTAATTATAGGTTAGATAATGGTCACAACTCACAAGTGTTCTATTGGGATATAGACTCTCAAGAATTACAGTAGTTAGAAGGCCCTGAGTGGATTTCTATTTAATTTGTGGGACTCTGTGTCATATCCCATAGAACACGAGGGACCATTATCTAACAGTTTTAGAGAATGGTTGAAACCACAAAGTACAGTAATTTTAACTGTTACTATACATTTACCAGAACCTTTGACTTACTGTATTGGATTCATTAGTGAACTCTATGTAGAGTCCACTGTGCTATGACAAAAGAAAACAAAAGATCTTTTAGTGGACTCTATTGTATAATAGAGTTCACTATTAACCTGTGTAATCTTGATGAATTAAAGCACTATGGGGTATTAAGAGCAGTGAAATACTCGACATGGATTGGTTGAGTGGTTGCAACCATTGGGCATTGTCTAATGTTAATTCATTAACTTGGTTATGGTCTTTAATTTATTATTATCTGTATTTTAATTTGGTTGTTTCTAGATGAAGTTGCAATTTTGCCATTCCTGCTTAAACAAAACTTAAAGATAAAGAGCAGCTGGAAACATTTCTTTAGCTTATTTTGGTAAGTTTTAGTTTATTTTATCCACTAATAAATTTTTTATTATGCTTGTGAAAGAGCATATACAATTATACATACAATAACATGTATAAATTCTGAAATATTTATATAATACATGCAACTAGTGTACCAGTATACAGTGCATGACATATGATTACATTCACCCAATTTATTTAATACCACCACACTTTTCAAGTCAGCAACTTAATGTCATTTGTACTGGTACAACAGCCAGAATTATAACTAAACTACGGTATATATACTGTATACTAAAATATTATAATACTATAATTTTGTTGGTGAGATGCTCTAACCATTGAGCTACTGAGTCTAGGATGGAGTACTGGTACATGTTAATGTTTTAAGTTTGTCAGAGTGTACACAGTCTTTGACAAACTTAAAACATAAACAGGTTCATCCACTGAACACCCAGTTTTTGTTGGTATGGAGAAAAAAATTTCAAATTATTTAAAAATTAAACAGATTGAAGGTCTGTAATATCATAATATTTTAATTATGGGTAATAACATTTGTCTCTGTATGTCAGTGATGACTTGGAAAAGTGTGATATTAAATAAATTGACAGAGAATAAAATAATGCTGAATATACAAATTAAAAAAGATATGTTATAGAAGTTCCATTGTATGACCTACAGTCATTGCTCCATGGAAACCCATTGCTTTTCAGCCTGCCATTATATATGTTAAATTACCTATCTAAAACTGCACTTTATTCACATTATTAAATAAGGAAGAATGGTGTTCTGGCTTGGTCAATATTTTCTTTAAATGCAAATGAGATGCATTGAGAGAATGCTAATAAAAATGATACACTTCATTGAGCATGCTTAGTATACTAGGTATATTACTCCATTGTTGGATTTACAGGGGTGTGCACCTCCTAGTCTTGGCCAATGGGGGATGCAGTGAGGGTGCCAATTGTTTTGTCAAATCTAATTTTTAGGTATCATACCTATCATATGATTCATACATTGGATATACAGTATGATTCATATATTAGCTATCATATGATTCATAGGTATTAATAGGTATAAAAAGTAGCTGCCTCAGGGCACTCCAACCTGCCTCGGTCATGCCTCGACAGGATCTCACTTTGCTAGCAGCCCCTACCAGATCAAGCTGGATCCATCATTGTATTACTCATTTAGTTTTTCTTAGTTTCTTTGTGCAGATTGTGTTGCAAGGTATATCATTTGCATCTTTGTTGTTGAATGAGATGAGATATTGACAATAAGCGAACATGCTATTTGTCATCATTTTGAAAGTACTTCTAAGCAAAATTGGGATGTATTCCTTCAAAGAAATTGTGCTTAAAAAATGGACAAATTTGAAGTAGTACTGGATAAGTTGTTTTGTGATGTTTTGTTGTCTGAATAGATTGATATAATATAACAAAACATTTACTGTAATGTCTGCACCTTTGGAAAAGTAGTTAGTTTTGTTTTCCATTCAGGTTCTACACACAACTCATTCCTAGACATTGTATGATATTAAAATATACTGTAATTAGAAAATATTTTGTTTCTATTTACTATAAACTAATATTTGTTTCTTTTAAGGATTATGAGGATTCAGATACATGGAGTACAAAACAAGTGGGGAATGACTACCAGTGCTGGTATTTGATAAATATTTTGTATATGTACAGTAATTGTGGAAAAAAGAATCTTGTTCAAAATGGAAGCTACTGTCACTACTGTGGGGTTTTTTGCATCTTTTTGACTATACAAAGCAAAATGAGATATGGATGAATATCCTGCCGTATTTTGTTTTCAACGATATAACAATATGCCACAAGACATTGCTGTCCCTTTTAATGGATGCTCAAAGCAAATACAGTACTGTAAACATATAATATATATATAGCAAAGTGAAAAGGTGGTAAACTGCCAATAATTTAGTGACGAGATACTGACGTTTTGAGCGGAGCCCTTCATCAGAGTAAGACGAGATGAAATAAAATAAATAGGGCTTATATATATGCCAAAAGGGCAATTGATAAAAGGAGAATAGTGCGAATAGTCGACGAATAGTGCGAATAGTCGACGAATAGTGCGAATAGTCGACGAATAGTGGTTAGGATCTTTGTTGTGTTGGGGTTGGTACTCCTTATAGTTTTTATAACCCGTTAAACGTTTTAGTTATAGTTTTTATAACCCGTTAAACTATAAGGAGTACCAACCCCAACACAACAAAGATCCTAACCACTATTCGTCGACTATTCGCACTATTTGTCGACTATTTGCACTATTCGTCGACTATTCGTCGACTATTCGCACTATTCTCCTTTTATCAATTGCCCTTTTGGCATATATATAAGCCCTATTTATTTTATTTCATCTCGTCTTACTCTGATGAAGGGCTCCGCTCGAAACGTCAGTATCTCGTCACTAAATTCTTGGCAGTTTACCACCTTTTCACTTTGCTATATATTCAAAACACTGTCTACGCAGCACTCTACTTTATAATATATATAAATATATAAATATATATATAAATATATATATATATATATATATATATATACATGAAAGTATACAATGTGCCCTACCGGCTATCACCATAATGGCTTTATGGTAACTGTGGACTTGGGACCCACTATGTACGGCTATAATAATATATATATATATTGTATGTGGTGCATAAGTAAATAAGTAAATAAACAAGGTTTGAATTCTTCTTATATAGTATTTTTACAGAATTGTATTCCTAAAAATTGTTGTGCTTCTCCCAAGAAAATTGTTACTTATTTAAGAAAAAAAATCTTAAAATAAGATATTATTTCTTAAAACAAGAAACAGCCCAGAAATAAATTCTTGTTTTGAGAATATTTTTTCTTATTTTAAGAACATTTTCTTGAGAAAAATTTTCTTAAGAAAAAATTTCTTGTTATTCTCCCAAGAAAATTTTTCTTGTTTTAAGAAAAAATTTCTTATTTTAAGATTTATTTTTCTTAAAACAAGAAAACCTCGAGAAATAAATTCTTGTTTTAAGAATTCGATTTTCTTATTTTAAGAAAATTTTCTTAAGAAATATTTTCTTAAGAAAAAATTTCTTGTTATTCTCCCAAGAAAATTTTTCTTGTTTTAAGAAAAAATTTCTTAAAACAAGTTTTTTTTTTCTTAAAATAAGAAAATGACTTTTTGCTGTGTATAGATTTGTGTATATTGAATTCAAATCACTGAATTTGCCTAAGCCCGAGTTAACGCCTAGCGGGCGTCTTGTTAATTATACTGTGTTGACATTTATCCCGTGAAACTCTGTAATATTAATCATGAAATATTGTGTTTTTGTCCGATTTAAATCAATTAATATCGAAATGATCACTTGAATCTGGCGAATCGAACGCTGTAGGTTTCGTCTACTTAAAATGTGAAGATCAGATGTTATATGAGAAAATGCGTATTAGCGATTAAAGCGAGACTCGTCTCTAAAATCAAAGGACATGGCTTCAAGATCTATTCGTTGTTTACCCGATGATTTAATGCTCTTATGTCCATTAAACCGATGTAATTTCGTAACAGATATGTTTCGTATACCTTGCCGTTGTTTTTTATATAAATTTTGACACACGAAGACCTTCAATCGAACAGATATTAGAAAAAATAACATTGCCGCGTCGGGTATTAATATTATATCACAACAGCATCAGCATGTTTTATAGTGCCTGTCACTTCATTTATCACTTCATCAATGTTCTTCATTCTTCCATTTACAGCAATTGAGCAACATATTTCAGTACAATTCAGTAGCACATTTAAACAGTTTGATCGATTCAATAAAACATGTAAACATAGATTTGATCGAGTACACATCAGCGTACGATAATATTAAATGGAGACCGCGGAACAACCTGTTTCGAAATCGCTCATCTTTTACTTTTAGTGTAGGTCTACCGCTATCGGTGTCTGCGATTGTAAGTAGTGTGAGCATGTTTATTATTAATATACTTGCCAGCCACATTCCTTATCAATCTTATCACAAATTTGCTAGTTTTGAAGTTGATCAATGGCAATGGCGACCAAAGAAGCGTGGATGAATATAAGGTCAGCGCTCGTTTTCATCACTGAAACAGTCATGACGTCATGAGAATAAACACTGAAACGGTCATGACGTCTGAGAATAAAGAACAACGAAATAAGATCACGTCAGTTTGATAGATGGGAATTAGTTGCATTTTGTTGACCAGAAAAATAAAAATAATAAAAATAAAAATAATACAGAAGTGCAGCCCATTCTAAGACTTGGTGCTACCCCACAGGGGGTAGCCCAAGTAATAAAACAAAACTTTGAAACGTTGTCCAAAATGTACAGTAGTGGTTAAAACTTGGCCGATGCTAAAAATAACAACCCGAAAGTAACCGCCCATCCGAAAGTAACCGCCCTTAGAGGTCACTAAAGTAGCCGCCCGGCTACTTTCGAGATTCTACGGTATTTAGACTTTTGTGATAACCAAATTATATGACGTAATTAAAGAGCTTTACACATTTTTAGAAAATCATGTATATCTTTGAAATTATTCTGCAAAATCACTTGAAACTTTGCACATTACGAAATTCAGTGAAACCTAACATTATTACATCGAAATAGTCATGATGCCAAATTAATTTGTGAGTCGCTCGGTCGGTCATTTTTCTAAGCAGGAAATTCCCTTAGTGAACTCATCCGTAAATATCATGTCAATCATTAGTATAAACTAGAAATACGTTTCGCAATAACCCCTCGCTCGCCAGTTCTACCCCCCCCCCTACCCCTGCGGGATTCTCCCATTACTGGTTCCCTACTTTACACGCCATGTATTTGTTTATCACAAATCGGAAAAGGTGTTTCTATTCAGGTATATTTTGAATGTTATCTCGGTCAATATTTAACCGTTTTCAATTCTGAAAACAGATTTAAAATTACCGAGTCTAAATACATAACATACATGTCTATTATATTATGAGAACGTGTATACCCTTCCTAAAAACCTGTTTATGGTCAGATTCAAACGGATCACTCATTCCTTATAAGGAGTTGGACCTACCACTTTACACTTATTATTTCTGCATTTTTCACAAAAATCGACGTTTTCTTGATTTTCGTTTCGAATTATATCTGCCTTGACTGACGCAAAGCGTGGAAGACCAAGTGACGATTCAAACAAAAAAATTAGGTTCTGAGTGGACGTATTTGGATTATGGATGAATAAGAAAGCCTTTAGAGGGTTTTCGGAGAAGACTCGGCGAATTTCCGGAGTATTAACCACGTCAAGTTGGCAACGAAGCACTTCGTTATCGTACGGAAAGATAAACACAAACGCGTATTGCAAGACGGTTTACACTCCCTTAAAAAGGCGGGTATAATTCCAGCCGGTAGGCCTTGATGTTGCGTTTTTCGCAACTGGTCCAGGTATGGTTTTAAAATGTATATATTTCAACACTCGAAGTTTTCCTTCACAATAAATCCTTAGAACATGTTGATTATCATAATTACATCCCTGGAAGCATTGTTGTTAATCTTTATCGCAGGAAAAAGCTTAAATTAAGTTTGTCTAATATGAAAGAATTCGTAAAATGATAGAGTAACACCTTTTACAAGTTTTCCTTATTTTACTTCGTTTTTGAAATATTCAGTTTGTTTGATATGTAATCATTTGCATAGAATTTAAACTCATTAAAGAATGTCTTATAATATCTCAGATTGCTATGTTTAACACGTTCGTTATCATGAGGAGTTATTATACGCACATTTTCAATAAATTTGTGGAACAAACTTGAAGATATTCAACTAATATTTTAATGAGTGAAAATGTTCTACCCTGCACTTGACGTCAGAGACCATCTCATTTGCATATCAATCAAACTGATATATTTCAAAAACGAAGTAAAATACGGAAAAATTGTCAAAGGTGTTACTTTATCATTTTACGAGTTCTTTCGTATTTACCAATGCTTTTGATAATATAGATTAGCATTAATTATCATAAATCAGGTTGAAACACTTCCATTTTTCTAGAAAAAGCCATCCTGCACGCCCGCGTAGCATCATGAAAATTCAAAATGCCACCAATCGCAGAGTTCTTTATGAAATCAAACTTGGCGTGTGCGTGGATCTCATGTGCCTGGCGCTTGTCGAATTTCAATTTTTAATCTTGCGTTACCGTGTGCCGTGTTTTTCGATTGACGACTTCGGGGGTCTTCTATGACCCCTTTAATTTGACTGGGCCGGACAGGAAAGAGTTAAAGGACATTGGCAACAAAAATAACTACTTTTATATTGAAGTATATGACATATACAGAAGCTAGTCAGAATATAGTAGTTTGGCGTCAAGAAAATGCTGGTTTATTCAACTTTTAAAATGTGCTACGACGATGTAAAAACGAATATGACCGAATTTGAATATGACCATGTCGTAATGTGCTGGGAAGTATTTCGTACTTTTTTTCTTCCAATCGTTTAGGCCATGTGTTGCCAAGTTTATGTTGTAATAGTGATTACAAAATTAAAGTGCCTATTCAACCAGTGGAGATTTTATAATATATCTTGTGATCGTTCGAAAATGTCATCTTGATGCCCTTTTCACCCGCTAACGTTCACAGGAAGTGACGTCAACGCAGGGACACGCGATATTTTGCGAAGTTATTCAGCAATGGCATACAGCGAAAGTTTGGCTTTGAACTTTAAACAGCCTGTCCAGACAAAGTTCACTCAATTCCTAAACATTCACTGTTGAATAACGCCCCAAAATATGTTTTGTCCCTGTGTGACGTCACTTCCTGTGAAATTTAGCAGGGGGGAAAGACATGAAGATGCAATTTTCGAAAAACAAGATATATTATATTTCTTTTTGGTAGAACCCAAAGATTACGAATATGTAAAATCCCTACAGGCTGGATGGGCACTTTAAGGTTGAGAAGAAGTATAATTTCTTTCTTAATTTGCCCCTTTACTCGGCACATCACGTCACAGGTCATATGACAGAGAACCCTAATTCACCTTTAGTACGCATTACGAGCATTTGTACAACCTCAAACTACGATATTCCGTTTATTTAGGTCACATACTTTGATCTAAATATTGCTCTAGGACTAATGGTTGTAGACTGTCAATAGCGAAGCGCACAGTTACTATTTGTAGACCAAAACCTATACAAACAAACCAAATTTCAATCTCAAGGGATTCCTAAATAGCCATTTTCTATTATTGGGAATGCAATAATAAACAAGAATACATAATAGACTCAGACAAACATGAATACCGATGTCATCTGCGCGCTTCGCTATTGGTATGACGGTTGGTTTCTCTGCCAATTGACTTTATTGAATAGTCATCAACACTTGAAATCGGTCCGAGTATTGAACCTTTCAACCGTCATTTATTCTTCGAGTTATGTGGTACATAAGAGCGTAAACCACTAGTTTTACTCATTTCAAATATCGCATAACGCACCTAACTACAGCATACCACGCGTTTGAAGGTCTATTGCAATGTTCTATCAACACATTGAAACATTATTTCATTTCCCATGAAAGTATTCTAATTATAAGGCTATTTAGATGTGTGAAGTTGATCGTCCAGGTTGTTGTAGTCTTGATAAAGACTATTGTTGGTGACTGACGTTTCAACGGCCTCAGCGACGGTCATCTTCATAGTCAAGTAAAGCGTGTTTGTCAGGTTCATTACGTCATCGTTTGTTTGTGTCACAATTAGTGTGACTGGGTGTTGCGTCATGTGTTTAGCGTAGGTGTATTGTTTGTCGGTATAGGTCTATTGTTCGTTGGTGAGTGCGAAGAAGTCTTTTGTATGTACACGCTTTACTTGACTCTGAAGATGACCGACGCTGAGGCCATCGAAACGTCAGTCACCAACAATAGTCTTTCTCAAGACTACAACCTGGACGATCAACTTTGCAGATTTAATGATACTCCTAGGTTCAAACCATTTACTTTTTAAGGCTCTTATTACAAGCAATTAATTAGGATTGAATGTTAAAAAATCATTTCCTGTTGAAAGTTTTTTATCCATCTGGTATCAATCCATTAAAATATTTCATTCTCACTGCTTGTCATTGTCAGCCTTTTATCTCCTCTGGTCTGCCTCGCCATTCGTTATCTCCTTTTCAGAGCAATCAGAAGGCGTTGCCGAGATCTCTCTTATATTCAGAAATGGCGTGCCGCTGTTGTTTTGAGCTGTATCGGCCCAGGTAACACGTGGAACTTTTGGAATTGGATCTTCCCATGATGTGAGAACGACCAGTGACTCTGAACTACTGTCAACTCTACCTTGAGTGAGCAAAGCGCTATCACTGAAAGATTGCCCGCTGTCGTCAGTTGCGTGGCTACTGCCTATCTCATCGTCATACGGCGATTCGTGATCAATGACGTCAGCAAGTTGACGACCATGCAAGTTGATGACATCATCGCTAACGTGGTGACTGCTGACATCAGTCCGTGAGCTATTGGAGCTGCTGGTACTGTTATTTCTTGGAAATAGAAATCTTTTGTTCGAGTATTGCTGCTTTAAGCTTTTATATTGGCTGCTTTTGGGCTGGTTTCGTTTCCGCACGAAGTTAATTGGGTTTCTTTTCGCCGGTTCTATTTCCTGGTGAAGCATATCATTCATGTTTATATCGCCGTCGCTGCTGGTTGATAGAAAACTACTCCCCTCGTTTCGCGCTCTTCGTCGTTCGTCCATCGACGCATCTATCCGAGGATTTGCATGCTCTGAAAATGTTGGAGACTGGGACCGACTGCCGTTCTTCCATGCAATCCCTGCTATTCCCTCCAAGGAGCTTTCGTGCGACGTATCATTGACATTGCAACTATTGGTACGACGAGATGATCCGATGTCGTTCCGCAAGTACCCTGGGTTAATTGTTTCCTGGAAATCGTCACTTCCATAGACCTCCGTCTCGTAGTGCGTCCAGTCTTTCTCCGTTTCCAAAGCCTGCTCGTTTCCAGTCTCTTCCATTGTTTCTTCCACGCAAGGCAAATGGTCACCGGTATCCTGTTTTTCGTTCGCGTGTGTTCCTTCGTGCGTCTGCAACTTCATTTTTCCCGTTTGTACAGCATCTTTCATTAAATCGAGAACGTTACTGAGCTGTTGCACAATGTCATTGTTCACATTTTCTGCATCTGGTGCATGGTTTGAAAGATATGAAGACTTCACGGCAAAATCTTCAGATAATTCTTCTTTACTTCCTTCATCTTTCATCGTCGATTGTGTTGTCTTTCTTTTGATATCTGCTTCAGATGGTAGCTTTCTGTTTGTTTTAGCACTGTTTTTAAACGCCATCGTTGTCGTTCTTTGTCCCGGTTGTCTCAAGACAATATTCAAACTAACACCACTATCGAGATTCTCGACATGCGAAGCACCGAACTGACCTGTGCCCAGCTGACGCATTACCAATGAAAGGTTGTCGTTTATCTTATTCACACCTTCCAGTAAACAATCCATGTCTGATTTATCGTTGCCAATCCTCTGCGCAAACCGATGAGAGACCCATGCATGAACTTCGTTAACACACCGATGCAGATTTTCTTTCAGTCTCATCTTGTCTCGCTTCCCCATCAACATTTCCTCGCTCAAGCTCGTCACCTGAAATCAGATCGTGAAATGAAATTAGATCGTGAAATGAAATTAGATTGTGAAATGAAATTAGATTGTGAAATGAAATTAGATTGTGAAATGAAATTAGATTGTGAAATGAAATTAGATTGTGAAATGAAATTAGATTGCAAAATGAAATGAAATTAGATCATGAAATGAAATTAGATCACGAAATTAGGTCGTGTAATGAATTCATGACATTAGATTTTATTTTAAATACTTTGAAAAGAAATCCTTCACAATAGCGTGAATAGAAATCCTGCAACATTAGACTAAGACCACGTTATTGTCTTGCTATTGTGAAAGTTTTTTTTGTGAAGTGTTACTATGACTCAATAACGTGAAAAATTAATAGGAGCGACCGCATCCGCCCGCAATCAGTACAAAAATGGCGGCCTGCGATTTACAAAAAAATACGATAAACAAAGCCATAAATTTCTCTCAAACTAAAAATATTAGAGGAAAATTAATACGCATGCTCATGTATGGCGATAAAGAACTTTCATTTAAGAAACACTTGTTTCGGGGAGGAGTGTCCCTTTAAGAAGCAATGATGGCAAGGTATAGTTAAAGAAGCCTAGAACAAACTTCTTAAAAATACTTTCCTATCGCGGAGCTGTGGCCTGGAATAGATTACCACTTTTTGATGAGTGCGATCATCTCTCGATCGATTCTTTCAATATGCAATGATAAGTTAGGGTGTATAAATAAGACTTTATGTAATACATAATACACAAGAAGGCGTTTATTATCTAATTTGAAGCACCGAGAAGTGCGTTGAAAAACGAGGCGATAGCCAGGATTTATAACCAACATCGGTGTGTTTTCAAATCGGATAATAATCGCCTTTCGAGTGTATTACATAGCTTGTCAAACTAACCAGTATTTTAAGAGAAATTTGAGGGAAAAGGTTGGTTAATTTATTTGGGTTATTCTCATGAATAATTAATACATTGAGAATAATATTTATAATTACTTTGTATAGATAGTTATTGATTATTATTTCGTCAGTTCTGTCATTAGTTGGTTTCTGTTGTTTATTTAGTTCCTCTAATAAGTTACTTTCTGATATTTATCTTGTGCAATAAGTTAGTTTCTATTATTTACTTGGCTTCTATAATCGTATTTTAATTTCTGTTTAGTTAGTTAGTTTTTGAAATTAGTTCTGTTATTTATTTATTTTCTGTAATACGTTAGTTTCTATTGTTTAGTTAGCTTTTTAGTTAGTTTTTGAAATTAGTTTCTGTTATTATTTAGTTTCTATAATAAGTTAGTTTCACTTATTTATTTAGTTCTGTAATTATTTAGTTAGTTATAGATAGTTATTGATTATTATTTCGTCAGTTCTATCATTAGTTGGTTTCTGTTATTTATTTAGTTCCTCTAATAAGTTACTTTCTGATATTTATATTATGCAATAAGTTAGTTTCTATTATTTACTTCGTTTCTATAATCGTATTTTAATTTCTGTTTGTTTAGTTAGTTTTTGAAATTTGTTAGTTTCTGTTATAGTTAGTTAGTTTTTGAAATTACTTAGTTTCTGTTATAGTTAGTTAGTTTCTGTAATAGGTTAGTTTCTATTGTTTAGTTAGCTTTTTAGTTAGTTTTTGAAATTAGTTCTGTTATTATTTAGTTTCTATAATAAGTTAGTTTCACTTATTTATTAAGTTCTGTAATTATTTAGTTTCTGTTATAGTTAGTTAGTTTCTGTAATAAGTAGTTTCTGTAATACGTTAGTTTCTGTAATAAGTTATTTTATATTATATTTAGTTAGTTTCTGTAATAAGTTAGTTTCTATTATATTTAGTTAGTTTCTGTAATAAGTTAGTTTCTGTTATTTAGTTCGTTTATATCATTGTATTCTAATTTCTGTTTATTTAGTTAGTTTCTGTAATTAGTTAGTTTCTGTTCTTTATTTAGTTTCTGTAATAAGTTAGTTTCACTTATTTATTCAGTTCTGTAATTAGTTTCTGTTATAGTTAGTTAGTTTCTGTAATAAGTAGTTTATGTAATAAGTTAGTTTCACTTATTTATTAAGTTCTGTAATTAGTTAGTTTCTGTTATTTATTTAGTTTCTCTAATAAGTTAGTTTCACTTATTTATTTAGTTCTGTAATTATTTAGTTTCTGTTATAGTTAGTTAGTTTCTGTAATAAGTAGTTTCTGTGATAAGTTAGTTTCACTTATTTATTCAGTTCTGTAATTATTTAGTTTCTGTTATATTTAGTTAGTTTCTGTAATTAGTTAGTTTCTGTTATTTATTTAGTTTATGTAATAAGTTAGTTTCACTTATTTATTTAGTTCTGTAATTAGTTAGTTTCTGTTATTTATTTAGTTTCTGTAATAAGTAGTTTCTGTAAAAAGTTAGTTTCGCTTATATATTCAGTTCTGTAATTAGTTAGTTTCTGTTATGCTTAGTTAGTTTCTGTAATAAGTTATTTTCTATTATATTAGTTAGTTTCTGTAATAAGTTAGTTTCTGTTATTTAGTTCGTTTATATCATTGTATTCTAATTTCTGTTTATTTAGTTAGTTTCTGTAATTAGTTAGTTTCTGTTCTTTATTTAGTTTCTCTAATAAGTTAGCTTCACTTATTTATTTATTTCTGTAATTATTTAGTTTCTGTTATAGTTAGTTAGTTTCTGTAATTAGTTAGTTTCTGTTATTTATTTAGTTTCTGTAATAAGTTAGTTTCACTTATTTATTTAGTTCTGTAATTATTTAGTTTCTGTTATAGTTAGTTAGTTTCTGTAACAAGTAGTTTCTGTAATAAGTTAGTTTCGCTTATTTATTTAGTTCTGTAATTATTTAGTTTCTGTTATAGTTAATTAGTTTCTGTAATACGTTAGTTTCTGTAATAAGTTATTTTCTATTATATTAGTTAGTTTCTGTAATAAGTTATTTTCTATTATATTTTGTTAGTTTCTGTAATAAATTAGTTTCTGTTATTTAGTTCGTTTATATAATTGTATTCTAATTTCTGTTTATTTAGTTAGTTTCTGTAATTAGTTAGTTTCTGTTCTTTATTTAGTTTCTGTAATAAGTTGGTTTCACTTATTTATTCAGTTCTGTAATTAGTTTCTGTTATATTTAATTAGTTTCTGTAATTAGTTAGTTTCTGTTATGTATTTATAGTTGCTGTAATAAGTAAGTTTCACTTATTTATTCAGTTCTGTAATTAGGTAGTTTCTGTTATATTTAGTTAGTCTCTGTTATAGGTTAGTTTCTTTAATAAGTTAGTTTCTGTTATATTTAGTTAGTTTTTGTAATAAATTCATTTCTGTTATATTTAGTGAGTTTGTGTAATAAGTAAGCATCTGTTATTTAGTTATTTTAATTCTGTAATATTTTTATATTTTTGTTATGCAATAAATATTTTGGTTTCCGTGTTTGGATACTGTGATCCAAACACGCGGGAAGTTGAGAGACTGGAGAATAGCGTAAAAAAACACGAGCCGCTAGGTGAGTGTTTTTAGCTTTTCCAAAGTCGAGCAACTTCCCAAGTGTTGGGATCACACCATCCAAACACGGATAAAACATTGGGTATTTATTTTATAAAATAATACAAGAGAACGAGCAGCAAAACTTAAGGAAATTATTGACCAATCAGAGCCTGTGTAGCATACTTGTTATTTTATAAATACCAGTGCGGCGCTTTGAACATTAGGCAATAGCGCTCCGTCGAGATGACGTCAGTACCGATGTTTGTCCGCTTTTACCCATAATTATTGCGGCCATAACAAAAGAAATAGCTCATTTGCAATCATTTGTGAGTCAAATTTGGTTTGTTTGTCCGCTTTTTGAGCTATTAATAGCAGCCAGACTCTACGCTATTAAAAGGCCATCGTATTTAAATATGTTTAAAGTGGTTCTCCGCTGAAAAAATCGTCTATCCAATTTTGATTTTATCTAAAAGTACTTTCAAAATGACACAGAATAGCTTTCGGAGTTTCGCAGTACCTCATCTCATTCCAGAGTTATTCAGGTTTTTTGAAACATGCAAATTAGATATCTATGACGTCACGGCTTAATATAAACTAAATAAAATTCACAAAATGATACATATAACAGATAGCAAATGTTGAAACTTTGGACAGCTATGCCTTTGAGGAAAGTACACACCACTGTATCAGTAATATTGTTGCCAAGGCGACCACTGGGAAACAGTTTTTAGTTAAAAACTAAAATCTTAATTTCTGTATTTTTCTTAAAGAATAGGATTATTTAAACCTCCGAAAAATACTAATATCTACGTGTGTACGAATCTTCAAATCGACTCACTCTCGTATACATTGTTTGATAGACAAGAAATAAACACATTTTGTTTTACAAATGGAAATGGTCTGACACAAAGTGTAATGCAATGCAATGAAATACAATGCAATGCAATGCAATGCAATGTAAATCTTTATTAGGTGTTCCCAAAAGGGCTTCTCAACACCTAATTACATATATTATATAATTAGTGGTCTCCATGACAACAATATACTGTGCACTGTGGTGTGTATTTTCCTCATTTGCATACATGTGCAAAGTTTCAACACTTTCTATCTGTTATTTGCAGAAATATGCATCATTTTGTGAATTTTATTTAGTTTATGTGAGGCCATGACGTCATATAGATATCTAATTTGCATGTTTCAAACAACGTGAATATTTCTGGAATGAGATGAGGTATTGAGAAACCGAGAAAGCTATTTTGTCTCATTTTGAAAGTACTTTTCGGTAAAATCACAATTGGATGGAAGATCTTTTCATCCGATATTAAGAAGACAAGAGGAGCTACTTTGTATATCGAGTACGGGAGCTATCGGCCGACACAAATAGGCTATTAAGAAGAAGAATAATGATAATAAGTATAATAATTATAAACCTCGGGACTGCATTCACTTCGGATGTGCTCACAGTAGTCGGTCCAGTTTTTTGAGGACAGCGTTTGCTCGAGGTACAGGATCGTCTTGGCCCGTTGCATCGTCGCGGTTTCGAGGGAGTTCTCGTACATACGCGTGAAGGTGTCGGCCAACATCGCAATGAGCAGGTTTAGGGTGATGATGGTGGAGATGATTACGCAACTGCTAATCAATATACGTGCCATGCTCGAATCGATTTGCGCTAACTCGTCCATGGATTGAAGACTGCTAAAGGCGGCCATGGTGAAGACCGAGAAGAGAAGTCCAGGGATATCCGAGAAAGATGGAGCAGGTTGAGGATTAACAGGACCGAACATCATCCAAAATATGGCCGCATAGGGGATGAAAAGCAGGCAAAAGAGGAGGGACCATTTGAAGAAGTCTTTCAACATCGGAGCCATCGATGCGACGAAGGGTCCTGGACTTTTGAATGGTCGAGTAAACTTCAATAAACGAATCCAAAGGATCATCAAAAGAAAACCCACGATGCGCACGTGAACGTCACGCGAGGTCGTGGAGCCAACCACGAGGAAGCCAACATGGGATGCAAGACCAGATAAAATAAGGAGAAGTGCAGTCCAGTCGAGAAAAATCCAACTATCTTGTCTAGTCAGAAGGCGTTCTTCGCGAGCAGTTTTGATTTCTTTGTCCAAATACTCGTTTTCATCGCGCCACTGTGGATGACAGAAACGTTTGTCGTTTTGTAAGGCATTCTCACGAAATAATTTCCAGCGACGAATAGCTTTGTTCATGTAGACAAAGCCGGATATCTGCTTGTAGACCTCGAAGCCAGTTAAACAAATCGCAATCAACGCAGTTACGTAACGCCACCATGTCTTTTTCAACGGCGAATACAACTGGTCACCATGCATGGGCATGGTAATACCGAGAATGGTCCAAACGAATGCGAAGATAATGTTAATAATCAAGTCTTTCCGCGCCGCTTTTTTACCGAAATTTTCCCATTTCATGTTAATTAATCTTTGCATTACCGGGTGCATTACTATCCCATATTGCTCGTGTTGTATGGCAACCTCGAGCGGAGACCTTGCCTTGTTTTCCCGAGGATCTTTGTCGAAGATGCGTGGTCCCTCGACGTAGTTTAGAAAATAATATTCTTTTCTGTTAATCATGTCCTGTGAGCGAAGCTGGTCCAAGGCAAGCGTTGCCACTTCTGGCATCTTGAGTGTAAGAAGGGATAATGCCATCTCACCATTGTTGTCATACACAGCTGTTGGCGCCCCAAGCTCTACTAGATATCTTGCTGCTTTGGATCTACTCATTGATGCTGCTACCTGTGGAAAGAAAACAAACAAAAAAACTCTGTTCATTTGCTCTTGAAAGGGGAACTGTAGTAAAACAATTTAAATAAAGGCCTTTAAAGATGCCGTCATCTAAATCCATATGTCAACAAACATTAACGGAATAGATTTGCGACAGTTCGAAAGCGAATATTTGTCAAAGGTGGCGAAGGCACGAGTGGTAGATTGACATATTATCTACATTTAGGAACAGAACAGCTTCTATAAAAACACGCAAGCTTTTTAGGCGGAAAAGCTGCGTGGAAAATAAATCCACAATACTTCATGTTCAATGTTTATATTGTAAACAATCGATATAAACGCAGAAACGTAGACATACGCAGAACGGACTTGACGGCACATTTAAGTATATTGTTTAGAAATGTTAATAGTTTTACGGTATCTACTCTTGCTCGACGGCTTAATGTTGATGTACAGCGGTGGTTTTCTTTTCTATTTTGACGCCATTGAGTGCTTGTCATTTGTTCTTTGCATTCTATGAAGTACGTCAAAATTGGGAAAAAAACACGGTTGGACATTGAGTCTGAGCCGTCGAGCAAAAGCATGAAATGCCAAAAATAGCGGCGTCTAGAAGCATAAAATACGAGAATGAAAACGTTATTTATCGAGTACAAGAGCAGATACCATAAAAATATTAACATTTCTAAACATTATACTTAAAGTACCTATGCAATGCAAAATTCAGTCGTAAAATAACTGTTGTGTTTGAAATAACTCTTCAAATTATGAAGACTAACAATTTACAACTTTTTCATATGTCACTTCACTCTTGGGATATTAAGATTTATTTGATACGTAAATGATCATACTTATGACATCACACTGCATATTAATAACTTATTGAAAACGCTTATATATTCTTGAGATTATGCAATGAAATCATTTGAAATGCAGGTGCATGTGCATGGATGTATCCAATGACATCAAACATACAAATCATCAAACGATTCCATGCGATAATGGTAAAGTACGCAGAATTTTTCAATAAGTCATTATGCATTGTGATGTCATAAGTATGATCATTTACATATTAAACAAAACTTAATATCTCAAGAGTGAAATGAGATATGAAAAAGTTGTAAATGGTTAGTCTTTATAGTTTCAAGAGTTCTATCAAACAAAATATATATTGACAACTGAATTTTTCATTGCATACAAGGAACTTTCGTGGAAGAAATGAAAATTAATCGACATGTTTAAAGTGCCCATAACCTCAAAATGTTTTATTGTCTTGTTTGAAAGAACTTTTAAAATGATAAAGTAACTTCTTTTGAAGATTTTCGTTTATTTGCTTTCTTTTTTAGATATATCAGTTTGTTTGATATGCAAATGTCTGGAATTTCGTCAACATGCATAATGACTTATTGGAGAAATGTGTATATCTCTTTCATTCTCGAACGAAATCCTTTAAAATCAAGAAGTTTGGTGTTGTTGGAGAAACGCACACACGTGTTATTCACACTTTAGTGTTTTTATTTCATGAACACAAAGATATATATATAACATTCTCTGATAACTCATTATGCATGTGTGACGAAATTCCAGATATTTGCATATCAAACAAACTGATATATCTCACAAAGAAAGCTAAGAAGTGAAAATCTTCAAAAGAAGTTACTTTATAATTTTAAAAGTTCTTCTAAATAAGACAATAAAACATTTTGAGGTTAGGGGCACTTTAAACAGCTATGCTACTAAGTCAACACAAAATTGTTGATTCGATGTCGATTAATCTAAGGCCCTGTTTACATGAAGCGGATTGAGTGTTCAAGTCAAATCTCCCATGTTGTTTCTCCTTGTTGTGTTTACATGAAGAAGAAAATTTTCAAGTTTTCGATCTGATCGAAACGGATGGCTGAAGTCAATCCACGCAGTTGAGTAGATTGACTTGAGATTCAAGCAAGGATCGACTTGAATGTTGCCAATCTGATTGATGTAAACACGGTTTGACTTGAAAATGACTTGATACGCATACGTGACATTTACTCATGCCCGTTTGAGGCCTGCTGCGAAACGGATTCATGTAAACATGTGCCCGGATTGACTTCATCCGCGTTTTTCGATCCGATTGGACTGTCAATCCTCTTCATGTAAACAGGGCCTAAGGATGTGTAGTGTTTCGATTCTATTTCAGGATTATCCTCATGGTAACCTGAAAATTAATTGATGTAATTAAGGTTAATCATGTCGATTAATTGTCATGTTATACTGATGATGATTCTGAAATAAAATCAAAATACTACACATCCTTACAGGTGATCATAAGCGTTAAGTTGTCGCGAAAATATTTTCACAGAATCATCCCAGCTAACCTTTTCCGCTTCTTCCTCGTTAACTATCAGCTGATAAAAAACTCAGGATACAGTGTAGTTGTCTAATCCTCTCGCCCTTCAACAGTCTATATACTAAATACTGCATTGATTATTTCGTGGGTCATCAATATTGTGATAAAAGTATAATTTCTTTCTTAGTAATTGGTGGTAGAAACAGCAGTAGACCTCCCCACTATTCTGTTGCTGCACCCAAAAATTAAAAGGTTTGGGCTGCATGTATTTAGTTTGATGTCCTATGAAACAATTAAATTAAGAGAATAGAAAGCTCTCAGAGATATTGTCCACTGAAAATTTATTTAGTTTGGCAAATGAAGTGGTTATTATCTAATTCAAGTAATTTAGAATTTTAAAACGTACTGTACTGTAAGTTTCAAACAGAAATTTGGCGAGGGGTTGTTGCGCATACGTATTTCTAGTAGTTAAATAGAGAACGCAGGGTCGTTATTTAATTGTTAATTTGTAATCGTTATTTAATAATTGCTAAAGGTTTATTTTACTTAAATTGTATCAAGTACTATTTACAACATGAGCGGAAGTGTTGTATTGGATATACGAGCTTGGGTCGAAGACGAGAGATCCATTGTATATTCGATACAACACGGACGTGAATGTCGTAAATAGCATGCGATAGTAAGAATGCGTATCATGTAAACGTTCATAGTCATTGACAATTCTAAAGATAGTAAATGATTTTGCCTGAGAAAATCGAACGAAAAGTTTCTGTAAATCAGCATATACAATGTATCAGATATACAAGCTCCGTCATACCACTAATTTATTTTGTCTTTTCTTCGTGAATTATTAATTAACAATTAGTAACTGAAATCGAGGTGACTATCGGTGATTATTATTACATTGAGTCGGTTTCCTTTGATGTACCGCGGGATGTATGCGCCATACATCCCTATGAATACTAATAAGATAAGAAACGAAGAAAAAACTAGGAAAATATTTGTCCAAGGTGGATAAAATCGACAAAACTTTGTTGGAAACCTCCTCAATGTAATAATAAGTCAGATAAACACCTCGAACGTCGGGATTTATGCGATATACAGCCCTCGGATGCTACGCTCGTTCTCGATGCTTATTTATTACATGTATATCGAGGTAAATATAACGATAATCACCGAGACTAAGGTGACTAATTGTTTTAGTATAATTTCAGGCCTGAACTGAATATCCAATTGAGAAGTTTTAAACAGACAGTTTGAAATGTGTTAGATATAATTGGTAAATCCAATGCTCGGTATTTTAGAAACCATACATCAAAATGATGATTCTGGGAGTGGACTGGAACGAATAAATTCAGTCTGGTTACGAAAAACACTTTTCAAGTATGATTTCTAGTGATGTGATAGTCACGCGTAGCGCGGTATTTACCTGAAGTGGTGTTCTATTTTGATAATCCCTTATGTGAACACTAGCGCCATAGTTGATGAGGAGTTTCAGAGCCTGACAAGCGTCGTTTTTTGCAGCAAAGTGTATCGGAGTTTGCAGCTCCCCAAATGTTGTTATACCAATATCAGCTTTCTGTTTCAGTAGAAACTCGATCATTTCAGTGTAGTTCACCGCGGCAGCAACATGTAAAGGAGCTCTACCATATCTGTCCTGTTGGTTGATGTACGCCCCTGAAACGAATGCATTAGGCAATTAGCTTGCTATTGTGTCTTTACATCTATTTATTTATATTTCTCTCGGTCTTAATATATGTAATATATGAAACATGCGGAAGAATAACAAATAATTTCCCAATGCAACCAGGTGATAAATCAGACATATTTGGACGCTACTCTTTCCTTTTTCAAAAAAGGAAAATTATGCTTTGTCGGAGCACGCGTGCGTAACCTACCATGAGATTTCGTGGGAAAATTCCAAAATGTTACCACTAATCCTCGGTACCATACGAGACGTTGTCTGGAGGCTTGGCATATCAATACCTCCCGCAGAAAATATGTTTGAATCACTTTCCATGAGAAGCCATCTGATTGGCTAACCCGAAATAACTTTTATCCTAACCCTAAATAACCCCCCGCCAGCAAGGTTTTTTCCCCATCCTAAGCACATTACATTTACACCCCTGAAGGCACTCTCAGTTCATTAGAAGACGCGTCCGGAGAAAGTGTGTAATTTATGCTCGCAAAGTGTGATGGGATGTGTTCGTAGATACTTTACTGTGATTGGTTGATTAATGAGGTTGTTTCTATGGTTACACGGTCAGAGAATCACTTGAACTCAAGACTGCTGTCAGCGATCACGTTTTTATTGAAAGAAAGCGATAAATATTTTGATCTATTTGAAACGGAATTCTATTTTGGAAGAAGAAAATGAATAGTTTTAAATCCAAGAATAGTTCGCCTGAATACAAAACTTAAATATATCCTCTGTTTCAGCGCCGAGTTACATAACAATCTGAATTATATTTCTCAAAGATTATCTTGTCGCAGGCTGGTCGATAGCTAGTTTTCCGAGGTTGAACGCAAGGCATCATGGCACAGTCACCTCAATTATTGAGGTACATGTCCCACAATGCACAAAGCGCAAAATTACACACTTTCTCCGGGCTCATCTTGTCATGTATAGGCCAACGTGAGAGAGAATGCTTATGAGCTGTACATGCGCAGTCAAGGTCCCCCAAAAAGTGATCCCAAAATAATTAATTCTGCCTGCCACGCCCAATTGAATCGCGATGACGGTGGTTTATTACCAGAAGCTTATTTGCATCTTGTTAATATTATAGATAACGTCATCATCGATTCTATGAGGGTATAAATAGGGATCATAACTTTACAACGATCACCCTGACGAAGATACTAGATTGGAGTATCGAAACGTTGGGTCTTGGACAGTAACTTTTACAGCTACGTTTAAAAAACTTTCTAAAGCCAGAGTATCACCAAACTATATCACGAGGAAGAATGTTTCATCAGGATATCCAAACACCAACAAGTTTGTTGAATTTCGAGGTGTTTGGATATCCTGATGAAACACACTGCGGAGTGTTTGATATTACTTCTCAAATGCATTATAATTCATGAGGAAACACAAAGGAAAATCGTAACCGAGACGTTGTTGGTAATGTGGTAATAAACGTCCATAAATTAAGCCAACTTTTCCCTCAAATTTATTTAAAAACGCTGGTTCGTTTGATAAGTTATAATATGGCGTAGCCAGCCGTACTCAATTACCAGGGCACTACCCGGGCACCACGCCAAAAACTTTGATCGAGAAATATTTTATTTCGCAGTTCGCAAAAAACGATGACATGATAACAATTTCGGTTGGACAAACTTGTTCTTTAATTAGTGCCAAAAATAAGGGAACATGGGAATCAGAGTTATATATAGAACATTAGACAAAGAACATTAGATAGTTTATTGTTTAATATATGCAATGATAGTTTTAGTCAGGAAGGATGGTCCATTTCTCCAGGCTCAGGATTCACTGATATGGGAATTAGACAGGATTGGTATGGTGTTCTTTTCCGATAAATTACAAATAAATAAAAACATACTTGAAATATCATGACATCAGGCACTCAGGCATAAGATGATCAATAAAATATCGCATGTATGCTTGCCAAAATACTTTTTACTAGGGCCTTCACGACGTTTACCAGGGCCTGGCCCCTCTAGGCTCTGGTCTAGCTACGCCACTGAGTTATATCATACACTCAAAAGGCGTTTATAATCTGATTCGAAAACACCTCGAAGGTTGTTAAAAAACTGGGCTATCGTCTCGTTTTTCAACACACTTCTCGGTATTTTCATTTCAGATAATAAACATATGATATATATGACGCATGATATAAATGTATGATATATTACATCTCAAACAAATCAGTATTCTAAGAGAAAATTGAGGTGAAAGTTGGCTTGATTTATGTAATTTCTTCCTCCGACTCGGTGCTGATTTCCTTTGTTTTCGATTCATTAATAAATGAGTTTGAGCTATTTGAGATGTCTCAATCTCATTAATAATTCATGATAAAAAGCAAAGGACGGAGGTTTGGATATCGGAGGAAGAAATTACATAAATTAAGCCAACTTTCACCTCGATTTTCTCTTAAAATACTGACTTGTTTGAGATGTAATATGAAACACTCGGAACAGGGTTTTATCAGGATATCGAAACACCTCGAAGTTTGTTGAAAAATCTCGGCTTCGCCTCCCTTTTCAACAAACTTCTCGGTGTTTGGATATCCTGATGAAACACATAATATTGTCATTCTGGCGTACATTGTCGTATATACGGTTGTCGTACTGGAATATGATTCGATGGCGAGTACAATTTGATCAGATACACCAATATGACAATTGTATCGTGTAGAAGGTCATTAATGTTATTTTATTCTTATAATAAACAACAGCTAATAAGATCTTTCCACATAATAATGTTATTATTCAATTTACTCATACAATTTCGATTGTGATTGGCTAAAAAACCTACAGACAATTCCTGATGTCTTGCCACCTACAAAATATTTATCAATTATTGGATGAGTCTAAGAAAAATATCATGATTTGTCAATGGCAAGCTACCAGGCAAATGAATGGTCGCGAGACACTGACAAATCACGATATTTTGAGATAGACGAATTCAATGATTGATTTATCATTCAATAATAACGATTTATCACTTGTTCTTGCCTCCAAAATTCTTTCAATTTTATCTTCCGACAGCTGAAGACATGACAACAAACAAGTTTGCGAAAATTATTTGAAACAATATACAATATACGGTGAGCATGATATTATACAATTATTGGACGAGGTTGAGCAAAATATCGTGATTTATCAGTGGCGAGCAGATCAATTATTTGCCGATGCCGAAGGCAGAGGCAAATAATTGATCTGCGAGCCACTGATAAATCATGATATTTTGCGATAGCCGAGTTCAATAATTGTTTTATCATTTACCGTCGCAAGTTTAACTTTAGACGTCAACAGCTCAGCTTCACTCAATCCTTTTTCTTGTAAATACCCTCGAAATAGGTTTAAAGCAACTTTGGTTGCCTTTTTGTGTTTTCGGCGTCCTTTTTCTCAAGTAAAGACGACAAATCGCTTTTTCAATTCAAGCTGACGAATCATTTTCCATGTGCGCATGCTCAATAAAGTATTTGCACCAGTTATTTGCAGCTGAATCGATATTTGCACGCAGTTATTTGTAGGTAAATCAACCAATCAAAACAGTAGAAATATTAAAGTGAATGATAACAAGAATTATCCAGACCGAGGATAACATTGACCGAGGTCTGGATAATTGTTGATATCATGCGTAAGCCGAATCCAATAATTGTTTTATTATACATTGTTCAAAATAGTATTACAAAAATACAAAAACAAAGTGACAGTCTGGTAATAATCTACTACAAGCCATTTTTTATTTTGTAATCTTCGCGCGCTTTGTCCTAGTGACGACGTTCAATAATTTTTTTGGACACCTCCGTGCAATAATTCACAGTATTCGACGGAAATGACGTCGCGCCTGCCGGACATTGAGAATTCACTGAAGTATGTTGACCAATAAGAAACGAGAATGACGTTCGAATGTATAAGAACTGTTGTTAGTGCGCATGCTCAGAAAATGATATGCAGTCAGTTATTTGCAGGTAAAGTAACCAATCAAAATTCAGAATAGAATCGAAGTGAATAATAACAAAAATTGTCTGTAGGTAACGTGCACAATTGTTAATTATTCGAGTTCATAATATTTTCAAGCCTTTCTTGACCGGCATGTGAAAAGGCTTCCATAATTCCATAATTGTGCAGTGTGTATAAAAAAACGAAACCGGTATAACATTAATTAGTATATTGTGTATTTAAAACAACTACTGTGGTAGTTTGAAAACCCTAGACACCAGCTCTGAGCCACGGATGCGAACAAATAACTCTGTCTTATATACACCTCGGTCAATTAAAGGACATTGGCAACAAAAATTATGTTTGTCTAATATGAAAGAACTCGTAAAATGATAGAGTAACACCTTTTACAACTTTTCCGTATTTTACTTCGTTTTTGAGATATTTCAGTTTGTTTGATATGTAAATGAGATGGTCTCTGACGTCAGGTGTTGGGTAGAGTATTTTCAATCATTAAAATATTAATTCCATCTTCATGTTTGTTGCACAAATTTATTTGAAAATGTGCGTATAATAACTCCTCATGATAATGAACGTTGTAAACTTAGCAATCACTGAGATATAAGACATTTTTTTAACGAGTGAAAATTCTCTACCCGAGACCATCTCATTTACATATCAAACAAACTGAAATATCTCAAGTAAAATACGGAAAAGTTGTAAAAGGTGTTATTCTATCATTTTACGAGTTCTTTCATATTAGACAAAATTAATTTTTGTTGCCAATGTCATTTAAGATAACTTTAAGTGTATGCATTGTGAAAGTATTTAAAAGCTTTTCTCTTCCTAAATTATTGAATTCGGTTTTCCGGCATGATATCTTGAGTTATCAAGTCTCGGTTTGTGTTATCCGTCTCAGCATTCGGTTTCGGCATATAACACAAACCTCAGCGTTGATAAAAAGATATGATGCTCATCCAATAATTGTATATATGTATAGGTAACCGTATGATAGCCAGTGTAATTAAGGATTTACATTACGAGTGATATTGGAAAATTGGGCCAAAATTGCATGAGCCGTTACGCGAGTGCAATTTATCACAATTTTCAAATATCACGAGCATTGTAAAACCATAATTGTACGAGAAAAATCATACGGTAATTTGCCTATTGCTGCAGTAGGCAGCTGCACACTCATCTTGACTTGAATTCTGTGTCTCGTGCCCAGATCTCTTCGAGGAACTATGTATAGTGGATCGACGTTAAAATCACGCTCGATTTTCAACGATGTATGTCCACAGATTTATGACGTTTTATGACGTAACTCGTAGATGTTCGTTTAATCGCCGGATGCGAATCAAATGTTCGGAACTCGCTAACGGCAACGTGTTGTACTTTATGCTGAACTAGCTGTATTTTATGGCGCGTTTATAATGTCAAAATTGAATGTGTTTCAACGCCATAGATCTAATTCGAACAACATTTACTCGAAAGAGCAAGCCTCGCGAAGTTATAAATTTTCCATTCAAGCGACACTTTTGCCAATCGAACTTCACGTTTGTAATATTTGCTGAATTGAACCAGTTATCTGGCGGTTGCATGTGCTGTCAGTTGAAAATCGAATAAATGAACGGGAATACACTTCTACCACAACATTTACTCGAAACGAGCAAGCCTCGCGAAGTTATTTTCCATTCAAGCGACACTACCTCACGTTTACGTTTGTAATATTTCTGAATTGAATGACTTCTGGCGTTCGAGAGGTCATATTTCAAATCAAACAAACGAAATGGAATACCCTTCTAATATTATCTAACTTTTATTCCATGTAACATTTGAATTATTATATACCAATACGATCATTTTATATTTTTTCAGCAACCTAATTTTATGATAAGTAGATTTAATTTTATAATGATTATCTTGAATTTTTAACTAGTCTTGCTTGTATATATAGGGCGTATATATTGCCATTAAGTATTTCCCACTGAAGAAGCCTTGATCGGCGAAACGTCTGGGAGATAATGAAACCTTTTAATGTTAAGCTATCGATTATACAGGCGGGAATCGTAATCTTAGGGTAAATATCAATGCCCAGCATAATATTTTGACAAAAAAAACATTATATTGAGTAAAACACGAGTGAAATCATAATATTTATTAAAGTTCTAACGTTTCGTTGTTAACACAACATCTTCAGCTGAGAATAATAATTTACATAAGTGCAGAAAGCCTAAATATTAATATAATATATATATATATATATATATATATATATATGACAAAATTACCTTGTCTAGTGTGCAACTTATCAAAATGTTTGGTTTTCTTATCATCTAAAGGTTTGTTAACCATAAAACCACAAACAAAATAATTCTCGTTAACATTTCACCTTGGCGGGCGGAAGAACCTGATAGTGGCAAACCACTATGTTGGGGGGTCTGATGAGATTCACCCTGGGAAATTTTCGATTTTTGTTGGGCCCTCTGAAATGGTATTTTAAGTATTTTGCAGAGCAGATTCTACCAAAATGTAAAGATCGAAAATAAAAATAAATTACTAGTGGTCTAATACAAATGCTGCAATCTGATTGGCTACGCTACTCGCTTTTTAATTGGCGATATATATCGAGTTTGAGGTATTAAAGTGGCCCAAAACCGATACCATAACCACGCAAACTAACACGGACCACATCCACTTCATAGTAGATTACACCAAGTCCTCAATATACGTTGTAGTGATTTATAAGGTTATAGTAATTACAGTTAGTATATTAGTATTATCAGTATTAGGGTTATTTTTGAGGTTTCTTATTTTTGAGTTGGTTATTATTATCCACCTTGTTAGGCAACTTGTTGTTTCGTTTCGCAAACCAGCTGTTTAAGTACAGGAAACCTCAAAAATAACCCTAATACTGATAATACTAATATACAACATATGTTGAGAACTTGGTGTAATCTTCTATAAAGTGGATATTGTCCGTGGTTAGTTTGCGTGGTTATGGTATCAGTTTTGGGCCACTTTAATACCTCCGAGTTGTAGGTACGTGACGCGTGATAACGCTGAGTTATTCGATAAAAAAACAATGGTTTATGTCTCGTTTTTCGAAATAATTTTGAAGAAATAACGAACATAAGTTTGTTTTAGTAAAGCATTGTATAAGGGTAAGGAAGTTGTTTATCGTATAATTAGTTATATTTTACGTCAGTTTAGATCGTTAGTGTGATTTTGAAATCTGTCAAGTGTGAAGAAAACATCGAGCATTGGATTTGCAAATTATATCTAACACAGTTCAAACTGTCTGTGTAAAATTTCTCAATTGAATATTCAGTTCAAGCCTGAAATTATACTGAAACAATTATTCACCTCAGTTTTTTGATTATCGTTATAATCTGCAGCACCTCGATAATCACCTCGACTTCAGTGACTAATCAGTGTTCAATAGATATCGAGTAGCGACAAGTGACATGATAGCACTGCGTACTTCGATAAAAACAATGATTATGTCTCGTTTTTCGAAATAATTTTGAAGAAAAAACGAACATAAGTTTTTTTTAGAAAAACAATTAGATTATTCGCTGTCAATTTCTATGAGGTGATAGTTAAATTTGGCTTTGCCCTCGTTATAGACTTCTTTCATAATGGCGGCCTGTCTAAACATTATTTTATATGCATGCAAATTAGCCTTTCTGGCCTCGTTACGGCAAAGCAAAGATTCTTTGGAATTACAGACAGTACACGAACGTCAGAAAGGCTAATTTAGAGAATATTTAATTTTGGTACCATTATGAAAGAGGTCTACTAGGTATTAGTATCAACCAACTAGTGGTCTATTACAAATTCGGCATTCTGATTGGCTGAGCTACTCACTGTCTATTGGTGATAGACGGTGAGTAGCGTTACCCAATCACAAACCTTCTTATGCTGGAATATTCCCATCCAGACCAATCAGAAGCCACGACATATTCAAGCTGCACGGCCAAACCTGGAATCTAGTCCAAACATGGCGTCCGCTAAAATTTACATACGAGTGATGAAATCATGAAACATTGGACCGAAAGCAATTGAAAATTGTTCAGTTTGACATTTTCGAATAAGAAAATGAATTCGCTTATGCCTATGGAGTATATCTATACCAAATGTGAAGCAAAGTAAATTTTTTGTGAGCGATTGTTTATCATGTGTCATCGAGCAACTCTACATTTTGAATGGGTAGACTTCTACAAACAAAAAGGTAAAACCATCTGAAAATTTGGAACAATGTTAGAAAGGTTGTTTATGGTTGATACTAAAACAATTAGACAACTCGCCCTCGTTGTCTGTGAGTCTGCTCATGATAGACCACTCGTTCTCGTTGTCTAATTGTTAATTATTATAGCACGTATTCACTATAAGGAAGAGTTAATATATTTCCCTAGTAGGTTTCGAGTTTGCACCAATATTAAGGTTTATGGTAAGGCAAGTCAAAGGGATAGTATTAGGCCGGGTTATTATAACGGTTACTATCTGCAAGGTTAGTATTATGGTTGGTATTACACTTAGTATTACGGTTGCTAAGTCGGTGGAATGTATTCTTCAGTAAAATACAATGTAAATGCGGCCGTGTTGTTTCTGTTTTATTAAAAAAGTTAATTTGAGCTTTCGTCTACGACCTCATCAGAAACTAGAGAAAGATGTAAAATATCAGCTTATATAAGAACGAGTACGTACAATAATTAACATATTTTTACTTAGCCTAAAACAATGATAACTAATTAATAGATAGAAATATTAAAATGTCTTATAAACCGAACGGCTTATACATCGAACATTTTGATATGCTGATCAAATTACCTCAGTACATCAAAATATTCTGAGTCTAAGCATCTGGCAAGCTTGCAGAAAACCTCCAATGCTATCAAGATTGAAATCAGTACTAAGGACATCGTTAATATAAACGTAAGACTTAAAGAAGCACACTGTATACAAAAAGAAAGACCAGAAATAAACTCGCGCGAAGAACGTTCTAAACTAGCCTCCACCGCAGGCAACACTGTGGCTTCTTTGCAATCCCAGTCAAAACATTTCTCGCACAGCCTTGAAAGCGATTTGACTCGGAAAAAAGAAGCCGCAGAGTTGCCTGCGGAGGAGGCTAGTTCAGAACGTTCTAATTTATATGCACTTTAGGTCCATATTATGTCCGGAGAAACCAGGTCATTTTAATATTTTATCTAATTAGTTTTTGGTAATTGTTTTAGCTAAGTTGAAATATGTTAATTTTCGTATACAACCGTTCTTATATGAGCTTATATTTTACATCTTTCTCAAGTTTCTAGTCGAAGCTCAAACTCATTTTTTAATGAAACAGTAACAACCGCATTTGGATTATATTTGTCCGCATTTGGATTATATTTGTTATTACAGTTAGTTTTACGGTTAGTTTTACCAACTAATTACAAACCAGAGTTTTCTGTACTGAGTTACAATGTGTTGTAAAGATGGTGGCCATCTGCAAAGCTTGACTAGGGCAATGTATTTGCACGTCATGGAAACCATGGCAAAGTATGTGTTCTTTACGGCAATAATTTTACTCGACTATATTCACCTGTGTATATATAGTACCTATAGGTTAGTGAACCGACCACTTATATGTTTACAAACCGAGGGCGCCCAAAGTTCTGTCCATTTTTCCACATTGTACAAATATTTTCCTATTTTTTTTCTTTTCATAGGGATGTATGCTATATACAGCCCGCGGTACATCAAAGAAAACTGCCTCAATCATTATATATATATATATATATATATATATATATATATATATATATATATATATATATATATATATATATATATATATATATATATATATATATATATATATATATACCCGTACTATATACTTATGTACGTACTATATGCACATGTACCGTTTACCCTTTATATATGCGTTCTATAAATATCTATTCGAATCATACCTCTGTTTAAAAGAAAACGGGCAACGTCCACATTCCACGACCGTGCGACTTCATGAAACATCGTCTGTCCGTGTCGGTCTGCGGTATTAATATCAGCTCCGTTCTCTAACAGGGATTCGACAAACGAAAAATCAAATTCGTCGCCATCGCTATTGGAGCTTGCCAGTCGAGCGATGTAGTGTATCAAGGCCTGGTTGCGTATTCCTGCAGTCGTTCCCATTCCCTGGTTGAGATTTTCGTTTGCCTCTGCCGTGGTATCGATCACAGCATGCATTGCGACATTGGTTCTGTTAGCCGCTCCCGGGATTTCTTGCAAAAGTTCCTCTTGGTAGTCTTTGAATTTTCTTCGATTTTGGCGCTTGGATTTTAGATTTCTCCAATCTAACACGATGTTCTCCGTGACATTATGTTCTCGGTCGTTTTCATCTTGTATCTGTTTATCGGGGTCTGCCATGTTGGATTACTATGATAGGTAGCCCTTGTCAACCTTAAATTAAATTTGCTACAAAAGAGAGGAATTAAACAAAGGGAGCGTTCATTATTTATGGCAGGGGTTGGTGCCGAAGATAATAATATTATACAGGAAAATTTTTCTCGACTGTGATTGGTTGATTCGAGTGCAGTTAATCCCAAACTATTATAACATTATAACAGTGCAAAAATCTGTTATCACAGTGCAAAAACTTGTTATCACAGTGCAGAAATCTGTTATCACAGTGCAAATACTTGTTATCACAGTGCAAAAATATGTTATCACAGTGCAAAAACTTTGTCGAGAACTGACTAACATTAATAGTTAAATTTATGGTTAAACTTGTTGACTTCCGGTCACTATTGAACACGTGAACAGTAGTGACTGGGGAAATTACTGGAAAATTACGGGGTATCGAAAATGGGCTGGGGAGAGAGTGTTTGGTGGATGAGAAGAACTGTGTTTGGTATGTGAATAAACGAAATCTAAAAACGTGAAATCGTGTGTTGAGATCAAGCAAATCTCGACAACTTGTTATCACAGTGCAAAAATCTATTATCACAGTGCAAAAAATCTATTATCACAATGCAAAAACTTGTTATCACAGTGCAAAAATATGTTATCGCAGTGCAAAAACTTGTTATCACAGTAAAAAATCTGTTATCACAGTGCAAACACTTGTTATAACAGTGGAAAAACTTGTTATGATAGTGCAAAAATCTGTTATCACAGTGCAAAAACTTGCTGTCACAGTGCAAAAATATGTTATCACAGCGCAAAAGCTTAGCAGCCTCGTCGTATATTATTTTGAACGTTATCTCGATCAATAATTTACCGTTTTCAATTCTGAAAACAGATTTGGAATAAGCGAGTCTAAATACATAACATACATACCTATTATATTACACAAACGTGTATACCCTTCGTAAAACCTCTTTATGTAGTTCGTCAGATCACCACAATCCAATGGCCGCCCTTCACATGCAACATTGCTCAAATATTGTCCGATTCTAAGGAGTTGTTCCTACCATGCTCCACTCAAATAAATAAATAAATATATATATATATATATATATATATATATATATATATATATATATATATATATATATATATATATATATATATATACATATATATATATATATATATATATATATATATATTTAAGAAATAGAAAACATTTTCCGTGTTTATAAACACGAGTGGAAGTTTGGGAGAACGAGAAATCACAGTGGGAACACGAGCCCGCAGGGCGAGTGTTTCCACGCGATTTCGAGTTCTCCCAAACTTCCACGAGTGTTTATATAACATATGGGAACACGGATAAAAATGTTTTCTATTTCTTTTATAAAATAACCCGTAGAAAGCAAATAAAATGTACAAATATCTTCTCTATCAACACGTAAATTCTCCTTACTGTGTATGATGGCGCCGTGATGTCTAATTGATGGCGTGTGATGGCTAATTGATGGCGTATGATGGCTAATTGATGGCGTATGATGGCTAATTGATGGCGTATCACGATGGCGTAATCCATCCATGTTATATAGCCTGATATAAACACGGTAACTGACCAATCACAGCGTGCGTAAGACACGACTTATTTTACAAATATATATATATGTATATATATATATATATATATATATATATATATATATATATATATATATATATATATATATAAACCTATTGTGAGAAATGGATCCTTGCCGCGGCGTGATTATCACCCTCGCTTCGCTCTGTCGACCTCGCGCGGGATTGTAGGGGAAATGTACCCAAAAATAAATTACTTTTTAATAAAAGTCCTTTCAGTACAATGTTTTGAAATGTTAATAGTTTTACGGTATCTGCTCTTGTACTCGAGAAATAACGTTTTCATTTTCGTATTTTATGATTCTGGACGCCGCCATTTTCGAGTTTGTTCGACGGCTCAAGATTGATGTACAGCAGTGGTTTTCTTTTCAATTTTGACGTCATTGAGTGCTTGACTTTTGTTCTTTGCACTCAAGTAACGTCAAAATTGAAAAGAAACCCCGCTGGACCTCGAGTCTGAGCCATCGAGATAACTTGAAAATGGCGGCGTCCGGAAACATAAAATACGAGTATGAAAACGTTACTTATTTGCCAAGTACAAAAGCAGATACCGTAAAACTGTTAACAATTCAAAACATTATACTTAAAGGCGTTTTAGTTAAAAGTAATTTATTTTTTGGGTACAGTTCCCCTTTAAGATACACGTGTTTAATGTATATCACAAAACATTTCGCTGTTTTCTTAGCGGTGGAGCGGGTGTTGGTAAATCTCACCTTATAAAATGATAATATCAAGCAACTATAAAATAATATAATAGAAGAGCTGGTGATGATTCTATCAAGTCAATGTATTATTGCCAGCGCTGGCAGAAAAGGATACATTTATGATCAGCATAATTCACAGCGCGCGCATTGTCAATACTAACATGTCAGTGTTTGAGTAACTATAAAACACTAGATTCTACCAGATTAATCACATTAAAGTGGCACTACGATGGAAATTCACCCCCGTCTTTTAGATTTTATTTAGCATACAATAGTAGTGATCATCGATGTAAAAAAAACAAAAAAATGTTATCTTGAAGTATTTTGAGCTCTGAAATCACTATTATTTAGGTCACCATTACTAAAAACGTGTTCCAAGTGAGCCCCCATTTCAAAAGGTAATATTGTTTGTGATGTCACATTCTCAATGATACGCCTGAATCTCAGTCGAGGTTACTTGTTTTCTTGTTTTCTTCGAGAACTATAGATGAAATTTTCAGCCTTTCAGACGAAGAATTTGAAAAAAACGACCTTGATTTACTTTAAGAATTAGCAATGCGGAGTCTTCGCGTTGAGAATCTGACGTCACTTCGTTGCGCTGGTCATGAGGAACATGAACGATTAATGGCGCACATGGAGTCAGAAAATAATACTTGCGATCGTCGAGTCGCAAAACGGTTTGGACCGAGTAGTATTTAGAAGCTCTGCTTTATAAATACGTAAAAATATCGATAGGTAAAAATTTTATCGTAGTACCACTTTAAGGAACCAACTAGAGGTATAAAATTAACACTCCTTGATGAAATGTCAATGCTTTGAAACAACATGATTATGTACTATCTGAATTGACAATCGACTGAAAGATATATAAAAGGTAGAAAAGAATGTTTTGGAGATGTTACATAATAGCAAGCGGTAATTTATTTTAATTAATATAGGTACGTAATCTATGAAAGCGAGTGTAATTAAGGATTTACACTTCGAGTGGTATTTGAAAATTTTGCAATAATTGTACCGATCGTTACGCGAGTGCATGCGTTTTGATGTAAATCCTTAAATAATTACTTTTTTGTTATATCCATGGTAAAATTACAATGTTGTCAATATTATCAAAATTTATTCTAGTTTTTCTGAAAGTTGTATAATATGTACGACTACAACCAAATCTTTAGAACACTCTATCATGGAGACTATTTTCATGAAGAAAAATACTTGCAAGTAACTGAAAGCAAACACAAACATCGACTTTATTTGATAAAAGTACAAGTTCTTACTGAGGCATTGTGCGAATGTGACTTTACTCATTGCCGCCTTTAATCATTGACGGCCTTAAAACATATTGTTTTATTACAGAACATTATGTTGTAGTAGTATGTTACCAGAACATTATGTAATGTTATGTTGTGTTGTGTTGTGCTGTGCTGTGCTGTGGTGCTGTGTTGTGTTGTGTTGTGTATGTTATGTTATGTTATCATGTATGGAACAGTATCATGCACGGAAAACCATTTCCTATTTGTTGTTGTGTTGTGTTGTGTTGTGTTGTATTATGTTATGTTATGTTATGTTATCATGTACGCGGAACAGTATCATGCACGGAAAACCATTTCCTATTTGTTGTTGTGTTGTGTTGTGTTGTGTTGTATTATGTTATGTTATGTTATGTTATCATGTACGGAACAGTATCACGCACGGAAAACCATTTCCTATTTGTTGTTGTGTTGTGTTGTGTTGTGTTGTATTATGTTATGTTATGTTATGTTATCTTGTACGTAACAGTATCATGCACGGAAAACCATTTCCTATTTGTTGTTGTGTTGTGTTGTGTTGTGTTGTATTATGTTATGTTATGTTATGTTATGTTATCATGTACGGAACAGTATCACGCACGGAAAACCATTTCCTATTTGTTGTTGTGTTGTGTTGTGTTGTGTTGTATTATGTTATGTTATGTTATGTTATCTTGTACGTAACAGTATCATGCACGGAAAACCATTTCCTATTTGTTGTTGTGTTGTGTTGTGTTGTATTATGTTATGTTATGTTATGTTATGTTATCGTGTACGGAACAGTATCACGCACGGAAAACCATTTCCTATTTGTTGTTGTGTTGTGTTGTGTTGTGTTGTGTTGTGTTGTGTTGTATTATGTTATGTTATGTTATGTTATCTTGTACGGAACAGTATCATGCACGGAAAACCATTTCCTATTTGTTGTTGTGTTGTGTTGTGTTGTGTTGTATTATGTTATGTTATGTTATGTTATGTTATCTTGTACGGAACAGTATCACGCACGGAAAACCATTTCCTATTTGTTGTTGTGTTGTGTTGTGTTGTGTTGTATTATGTTATGTTATGTTATGTAATGTTATCTTGTACGGAACAGTATCACGCACGGAAAACCATTTCCTATTTGTTGTTGTGTTGTGTTGTGTTGTGTTGCATTATGTTATGTTATGTTATGTTATCTTGTACGGAACAGTATCATGCACGGAAAACCATTTCCTATTTGTTGTTGTGTTGTGTTGTGTTGTATTATGTTATGTTATGTTATGTTATCTTGTACGGAACAGTATCATGCACGGAAAACCATTTCCTATTTGTTGTTGTGTTGTGTTGTGTTGTATTATGTTATGTTATGTTATGTTATCTTGTACGGAACAGTATCACGCACGGAAAACCATTTCCTATTTGTTGTTGTATTGTGTTGTGTTGTATTATGTTATGTTATGTTATCTTGTACGGAACAGTATCACGCACGGAAAACCATTTCCTATTTGTTGTTGTGTTGTGTTGTGTTGTATTATGTTATGTTATGTTATGTTATCTTGTACGGAACAGTATTACGCACGGAAAACCATTTCCTATTTGTTGTTGTGTTGTGTTGTATTATGTTATGTTATGTTATGTTATATTGTACGGAACAGTATCATGCACGGAAAACCATTTCCTATTTGTTGTTGTGTTGTGTTGTGTTGTGTTGTATTATGTTATGTTATGTTATGTTATCTTGTACGGAACAGTATCATGCACGGAAAACCATTTCCTATTTGTTGTTGTGTTGTGTTGTGTTGTGTTGTATTATGTTATGTTATGTTATGTTATCTTGTACGGAACAGTATCATGCACGGAAAACCATTTCCTATTTGTTGTTGTGTTGTGTTGTATTATGTTATGTTATGTTATGTTATCTTGTACGGAACAGTATCACGCACGGAAAACCATTTCCTATTTGTTGTTGTTTTGTGTTGTGTTGTGTTGTATTATGTTATGTTATGTTATGTTATCTTGTACGGAACAGTATCATGCACGGAAAACCATTTCCTATTTGTTGTTGTGTTGTGTTGTGTTGTGTTGTGTTGTATTATGTTATGTTATGTTATGTTATCATGTACGGAACAGTATCACGCACGGAAAACCATTTCCTATTTGTTAAAATAACGACTGAGTTAACTTTATTAAAAAATTATGGGAATATTATAACGACATAATTTATTCTGCTCAGGCATTGACCAATCAGAGCACTTATTGTGTTCATCTTATCGTTTTAAAAATGTTTAGACTGCTAAATATTTATACATACATATATAAACCGTTATACAGCCCTACAATAAAAGTAAAAATAAGCAGTACGAATTTTACCAAAGCAAATATGGATTTTAAAAATGGCTATTTAAATATCAATACTTATATATGGCTTCCGTTTTGCTAATATTTCTATACATAAGGCCTTTCAGCATATTTACTATTTACACGGATAAAATCAGTCTAGACATTGCATTTCCGTCCGAAAAATTCCAAATCTTTAAAATTTTTTAAAGTCGTAAACACAAAATTTACACCTATATGTAAATGTTTATCCCATGATCACTAATACACGGAGTCTCGACTATTATCATCATAATTTCCCTGATTTACTATGTGCACATAAACATTAATTAATAACCAATGAATATATTTTCAATCGTAAGCTGCTAGCTGTAAACAGAGACATTTATGCATTGCCTACCTATTTTTTAAAATTATGACAACTCAGATACTATATTCATGACTATGGTCGACTTGTTTAGCGAAACTAACGACATTTTTAGCGAGTACTGCTGCAAGAACGGAAATAACAGCAACACCTGTCGGGTTGGTGTCGAATTGCCATTACGAAGGGTTCAGAAAAATACATTTGAAACGCGTAAAATACCTGACATAAAAGTTGGTCAACTGCCGATATCACAGAGCCCTTTAATTCATCACAGTAACACATAGGCTGAAACGTCTGTATTTCGTTGCTAAAAATATCGGAAGTTCTCCACCTTTTCTCTTTACTATATTTAAAACACTACTGCACATGGAACATTCTCCCTTTTACATTCTAAGATATATTTAACTTGTATTTATACCTACAGCCAAATTGTACCAACTCCACTTTTCATATTTACTTTTGGTGAAATTTCGCTGCATTCGTATGATCCTAATGAAACTATGAGTCGGCCAAGATCAGATAAATATCATATCCCCCACTAAATCTCTGTTTTTTTGTGGTTTTTTTTTTTCACCGGTCGTTTTTTTTTCATCAGCCGCTCTGCTGCCGTGTAAATCAATCGTGATTCAATAAATGATATTATTATTATTATTGTTAAAAAAAACTCGTACATAAATGTTGTACCAATACCGTGTTAAGGTAATACATGCTTGAACACCCGATCTACCCTGAAACTGGTAACATTTGGTAACACGTTATTTTCCGTATATAAGAATGGTTTTATTTATACTGTAAAAATTTCTAATTAGTCTATGCTAGTATCATTATAGATCTTACTCCGCGTAGCAAAGTTCCTTCAGTCCAAACAGACCATTCAACATAGAACGATGTTCGAATACATATGGATATAGCTCACATCATTACATGGAGAAAAAAATTACATTTTCTTTGCGGTTGAATTACATATAATTGAGATTGTCGTACTGGTTATATATTTACTCCCTGCATATTATATATTTATACTCGGATTATGTTTTATAAAACTAGAGAATCTAGAATTTTCGTTTTTCATTTTTTATTCCTATTACTTAATTATAGTAATTGCTTTGGAACCTTCCCTGTCGATATTTATTTAATTTTGTCTCTGGAGTAGAAGAGCTGAGGTTAGAAATTAGCGATTAAATTTCCTTGCAGCCGAGGGAGGATTTGTGACGCTCTCGGACTTTACAAATCTTTCCGAGACAAAGGCGGGAATTTAATTGGTAATTTTCCGAAAAGTCGTGTTATCACTTTGTAATACTATGATCGCCAAGGAAAACTTCATCAATCAGATATCAGTGCATCGCTTTTCGTGTTTTGAATTAATTAGAATTAGATGAATTTGGTTGTGTATCTTAGTTTAGTTAGTTTATTAGATTTATCACTCTTTTAGGTGAACGGAATACCCCAACAGGCTAGAAGCCCGATTAATAGGGGTTCCAAGGGCCTACGATTTAAGGTCGTTATCCGAGAAGACCCGAAAGTCTGACCATTTGCTGATACTATTGCAAAGGCAGCACTTTCTCCTCAATTATCTGAGTGGAGGTTCGAACCAGGATTTGAACCCGTGTCTTCCAGCTCATATAGGCATATGTAGTAACCGCTAGACCACAATGACGGAATGCTTGTGTATAAAAAAGTTGAGTAATAAATGCTATTATCGAAGTGAAATCCTAAAAAATTATATTAAACACACGTTATTACGATGTTATGTCCTCCGCATGTGTAAAAAAAGTCGATACCATAAGTGTTATAGGCAAAATCTTGTGTGCGATATGGTCAATAAAAAACAACTGCCTTCTTGCTGTTTGATCTATCTAAAGCCTTTGATAGCGTAGATTACTCCACCCGACCTTTTAGCTCGGAGAAGTGGTCCGTCTACGGACGTTAAAAGTGGTCCCTTTTTTGTGCCCCAGATGTAAAACGGCATCCACTGGACGTAAAGCAGCCGTCTATTTGACGTAAAAGAGTCGTCAGCTAGATGTTAAATATTCGTTCGTATCGACGTGTGTGGATGTGTAACCGGTCGTCAATTGGACGTTAAACAGTGGTCTACTAAACGTTAAATCTTCGTCTACGGACGTTAAACATACGCCTTCTCGGAAAAGCGCGTAAAACTGTAGGTCCACAGCCGCTTCGGCGGAATGACCATTCGACTTCTCGGAAGCGACGTTAAATCGTAGTTCCCCCTCCAGTTCGTCCTTTGCAGCCTAGTGAGGGTCATGACATTCACACGTGCGGTCGGTTCGCCCATTGCACGAAGCACGAAGCTTTGGTAACCCAAAGGGAAGCTTAGATCATACAAAACAAGATCACTCAACCCTTCTTCATCAACTAAACGTGGCGCATCTATCAAGGTATTTCTCCAGCGGAACTCAATGTCTCCGTGTTGGTTCATCATTCTCACTGCACCACTACTACTTACCTACGACGTCCCACGAGGAGCCATCCGTTCACCTCTTCTGTTTTGTATCTGCCTGAATAATCTTCCTCAAGTCCCTAATGCATGTTAGTTGGAATCATATGTCGACGACTCGAAATTATACTAATATCATTTGATATTAACTCTTTCCTGTCCGGCCAGTCAAAATGGTTCATAGATGACCCATGAAGTCGTCAACCGAAAAACACGGCACACACGGTAATGCAAGATTAAAAATTAATTCGACAAGCGTCAGGCACATGAGATCCACTCACACGCCAAGTTTGATTTGATTTCATAAACAACTCTGCTATTGGTGGCATTTTGAATTTTCTTGATGCTACGCGAGAGTGCGAGATGGGCTTTTCTAGAAAAATGAAAGTTTTTCAACCTGATTTATTAAAATTAATGCTAATTTATATTAACATAATGTGTCTTGTTCGGGAAATTTAAATAAAAAAAAACCCTGGTAAAAGCCGGTTTATTGGGCCTTTTAGAAAATGTATAGCTTTCGCAACAGTTATGGTTTAATATTTCCAAAGATATCAATAGAACAAAGAGCTTGTAGAATTTTGGATCTTTTGACCCGGACAGGAAAGAGTTAAACACATAGATCAAGTTATTTTTAAACGAGAAGATCTTTCGAAAGTTGGTGTTGCGAGAACAAGATGCTAATCAACCTGGAGAAGATAAAGTTCCTTACTATTGGTACAACACAACAACTTATCATCGACTTTAGTTTAACCTATGATTGCCATATTGCCAAAACTTTGAATACAAAAGAATACGAGACGACCATGCTATTACATTAGTTCATTCCCGAAATATGCAATTATTAGGAACAGTACGCATTCGCGCGCCCTACTTACCTTTCGGGGATTCCTTCTCACTGGTTAAAAATAGTAGCACTAAATTCGTAGAACATTCCAGTTTTTCTGGCTATTCATGTGTATCTATTTATGTTGCTTATTGTTTATGTCTTTTCGACAGCAATGCGCGCATTTTAGACGTTTTTTGTGACATTTAAATGAGCACAAATTTGTGTTTGAAGTTGAACAATAGCTTTCTTTCGTTCATTTACAGGTATATTTCAACATTTGTAACGCAATGACTTCTGACGTTCAAAAGTTTATACTGTTGCCAATAACACAGGCGCAAAATATTTCCAAAAATTCTTCAATAATGATAATTGTTATTTCAGAAAATACGATTTACTAATGAAAATAATGAAAAATAATGAAACTAGTATGACGTCATTGCGACTTCAGAGTCACAGTCAAAGTTTAGTTGTATCACGTGTTATACTTTCTGAACATTTTCGTATATTATCTTTCGTTGTTGTCTATTTCTACCAAAATACGAGAACAAAACATTATCCCCTCGCCCGGCGCGAAGCGCCGGCCGAAGGCCTGAGGGCGAGGGTGCTAATATCGACCGGCGTTTAGTCCCTTATCACGTGAGATGCAAGCTAATCCTGATCTCGGATCGGATTTATAGGTATATATATATATATATATATATATGCATCAACCGTCCTCATGCGGCATCGGAAAATTTGGCCCTGGATTATCAGCTGATTTCAAGCCGAAACCGTAGTATTGAAGGACAAGATAATCAAAGACAGACACAAGTAAAAGGTAAAAGGACTATTATAATTATGTATATTGTGATTGTCAGCGACTCACCGGTCTGTGTTGGTCTGTGCTGAGCAATTAATTTGCCTTTTCTGCATGGGATTAGGGTCAGGTTTAGGATTTTGGTGATATTTTTACCTGCATTTCGTTGAATTCTAAGAGACTATAGCGTCGTACGGCTACCGTACGAATAGCCATTACCTTCAGTTCAGTGCTTCACTTTATCGTTTATTAAACTTTTTGACTTGACTCGCTAATTTTAATGTAATTTAAATAATTGTACACTGTATTGTGTATTTGCTCCAAGCTCCGAAATCTAATAGACGCATTTTGAAATACTTAACAGAGAGATTTGGGAAAATTTGAAGGTGTGTAATGTTTTGAATTTTCAAAACATATATGTATAATATTTTGACAGTTGGAATTAAATCCATGCAGTTTAAAATATATACCATTTGTTCTTTATAATACTGCAGAATAGTAAGTGGTAGTACAAATTTTGGAATTGCATGTGCAGTATGTTTATTATTTGATTAAAATTATAAATACTATATATGCTTGATAATTAGCCTATATATACAGTAGTTTAGGGTGAAAAAACATGCATACTATTGCTGTGTTTATATGACCTGGGCCTGCAGTCCTACAATTTTGTAGCAATAAACAAGCATTACTATGCATAGTTGTCAATGTTAACACTAATTAATAAATACACTGCTGCAGTGAATAAGGGAGAGCTCGGGGGGAAACAGACGATACAGTACATGGATGATTGTCAAGCAAGCTCATATCCTCAGAAAAATTATTCTCTTTCCCAGACAGGGATAACTTTCTGATTTCCAGTGAGGTGCTCTGACCATTGAGCTACCAAGACTCAGCTATGGTGAGTGAACGTTACATTGATGTACTGATTCTATTGATATAACAGCAGTGTATATATTAACACACCCAATCATTAGTCATTATACTGAAATATATAGTAACTGCTGTGCATAGGCAGTAACATATATCATTAGAACCAGTGCATCATTGTAACCTCTCTCCATCTGAATCTCGATGGCTCAATGGTTAGAGGCCGTCACTGGCAATAAGAAGGTTATATTTTTTTCAACCAGGAATATTATGTTTCTGACGATATGATCTTGACGTCCATGTTTTGTATACTGGCATATGTATTCCATATAATTAATATAATCTGTGTTTACAGTTCTCCATCCATTATGGATCATGTTAGACATACAAATTTGTTCATAATGATACTTAGCTGGCCTAGTGGGTCACAACTTATTCTGTCAATGTAAAATACAGTTTATTATTATTATGTTCACATTGGGTATGTTGACACTACTATGTGTGTTAGCTAGATCATTGTCGACAGGCAGACTAGGCATGGCATTCTGAATATAGGTTATAATATATATACAGTATGTGCATAAAGTGCACGGTGATGTAATTTAGATACTATAGTACACAATGTCATATATATGCTTTGTGCATTGGGCATTATTATTATTAGTATTATTGTTAATGCATTATTATTATTAGTATTAATAATAATAATAATAATAATAATAATAATACAATAATATTTATACAGGATAGCCCCTTCAATGCTAACACTGGTATCAATATATGGGGTCTTGTTTTCTTACAAATTACAGTTGTTACAAATGTACAGTACAATGTTACAAAAACTAATTTTAACTCAAAAGTTGTATATCCTTCACATATTGTCAATTAAGGCAATAGATAATGGTGCTGTAACATGTATGAACAGATTAATTGAAACATGGAAAATAGCTATTTACTGGTAGATATGATGTTAAAATGCCATGGAATTTCCTAACTAGCATTACACAATGTAACTTGCTTCTAATACAAGAGGTACAAAACTTGGGATTTCTATTAACCAATCAGTTTCAATTCCCGACTTGAGGAAAGATCAGTTTCCCTGACATACATAGAGACCTCTGATTATGACCATCAATATTTAGTTATCCATATTCCTGCCAGCTCCACATCACAGTAGTCCAATGTGGGTAGAATTATCAACTTACTGTATATAATCTATCCACACCAACAATTGGAGTAGAATCCCTAATACGTCTTAGTAAATCTAATTTGAATGGACCCCTATACATTTGTACTATATGCATGCAATCCGTAGACATTTGAACGAATTTGATTTTTTTAAAGGACACTCATTGTATGATAGAGATGCACTTTCTTCCTAACAGCCTTTGGTGTCTATATACAAAATACTGCATTGATTATTTCGTGAGTCATCAATATTGTGATAAATTAATTTCTTTCTTAGTGATTGATGGTAGAAACAGCACTATTCTGTTGCTGCACTCAAAAATTTAAAAATGCCAAAATGCCCGGGTCTTGCAAGAGGCCCGCATCAATCACTTGTGATTGGTGTATTCTGCAGACCAATGAAATGTTGCAACCATTATGCGTATTGCGTACCTACCAGTAACACAAAGTACCGGCCGTTCATCTCAACACTTTCTCCAATTCCGCTGGCTAAAAGTATTTATTATACATTCAAAATTCATTCTCGTTTCCTATTGGTCAATTCCAGTGAATTCTTAATCTCTGGCAGGTGCGACCTCATTTTTGTTGAATACTGTGAATTATTGCACGAAGGTGTCCAAAACAAACATTATTTAACGCTGATCACGTCACTAGGTCCAAGCGTGCAAAAATTACAAATTAAAAAATGCCTGTAGTAGATTTGTTTGTATATTTTTAGTAAGACTATCTTGAACAATGTATAATAAAACAATTATTGGATTCGGCTTATGCATGAGATTAAGAGTTATCCAGACCTCGGTCAAAGTTATCTGCTTTGGCAGGTAACATTGACCTCGGTCTGGATAATTCTTGATATCATGATGCTCAACCTCATCCAATAATTGTATATTATGCTGTACTGTTACTACCATACAATAACATTATAAAGGTATGAGGTGTCTAAAAATATATATTGCAATTAATGGTTCATTCATACATCTCATGGAAATTTATGGGAGGGGTACACATGTCAGTCCTGGGGCCCGAGTTTTGCTCTCGCTGGCCTTGATGAATCATCAATATTGTGAGACAAGTGCTGTAATTTATTTCTTAGTGATTTATGGTAGAAACGGCAGTAAACTTCCCCATTATTCTGTTCAGTGCAGGTGCCAGGTACTGCACCCCAAAAAAGTTTACGCTATTTAGTTTGATGTCCTATGGAAGAATTAAATTCAAACAACACAAAACTCTCAGAGATATTGTCCACTGCAAATTTATTCAGTTTTGCAAATAAATGGGCTAATACCTAATTCAAGTAAAGGAACTACAGTACTGTATTACAGTAGTAAATTAACAACTACGCTATAAAAGTTTCAAACAGTATAAGCGGGCGAGGGGTGTTGCGTGTAACGTATTTCTAGTATTAGTATAAAACAGGCCAAAAGAACTTGTTGAATGACGTCATTGTGACCTCATCAACGATTTGGAATTAATTAGCACATAGATGTACAATACAATTTTGGTTAACAACTATACTGTTAAATTGTAATTTAAATGGGCTAATAATAACGATTTTATGAGCAAGGACGATTTCCGTCCAATCGGGCCTCTGACAGCAAAAATGGCCCGGCCGAATAGAATTAATCTGCAGATTTCTACTCGTTGCAGTGACTGTGGTAACTTAATTGTCTTGCGATAATTTATACCATTTTATAGTTTTGATTTCACTTCGGTCGAGCTTCCGCTCGCACAGATTCTGCACACTCCTCCATCATTGCCGTTCTGCGCTTTTCAGATCTGATATCCTGCCTCAGTGTGTCTATGTATGTGACACTCAATCGTCGATCGGTATAACTTGTCTGGAATTTCGCTGTGAGACACGATGCTTTAACGCAATGAAACATCGATTAAACATTGATTTAATGCAAGCATATTTTTACTTGTTGCAATGAATGTGGTATATCTCAATTACCGCACGATAATTTTGAGCTTTGTATAGTTGTACAAACACTCAATATTCGGTACTACTTGTCTTGAATTTCGCTGAGCATTATAACACATTAAAACATCAGAACAATCTAATTTATAAGCTGATATCGACTTAGTGTTCCAATCAATGTAGTATGACCAACCAAGACCACTTCATTATGGCTGACTAGCGCAAGACAAATGTAGTTGTAAACGAGGAAGATGGCTGTCTGGGTACTGTGGTTAGCACGGTGTACCGACTGCATTCTAGAAAATAAATTATTTACATGGAGATGATATTCATTCAGCTGCATCAATACAATGCGTTCAATTATCTTTGAGAGGAAAGACCGGCATGTAAAAGGACTGCAGTAATTAAACTTCTCATAATAATGATGATATTCTTGAGCAGCGCATAATTAACTAGCCGTGGTTAAGGGATGTTGGAAAGTCTCCATTATTCAACGACGTGTTAATTATTCTGGTGATCGGACAAGATAATTTATCAATGAACTTCTTGATAAGTACATTTGGACGTGATCGAGGGAACAAGATTTTAACTTGGTTTATTGAAGTTCGATTTAAGTATAGACTGACAAGTCCGGACTCCTCTCAGCAGCTTTAAGAGTCAAACGACTTTCAAACCAGTGAAGACACAGGCTTCACGTTGTTATTCGCTTCATCCGACCTGTGAAGACTTTAAAAGCATGCGATTCCTTCCACCAGAAACGTAGCCAAAATACTATAACATATTTGAATATTTTAGTATGGTAGTCGAAAGAGAGAGTTAATCTTTTTATTTTGTACTACTTGAAAGCGAAGAATTAAACAATAAAAGAATATATATATATATATATATAAATCGAGAGAGCTCAATAGAAGCAACCATTTTGGCACTAATTTACATTACATGTTGCTCACTATTTATGTCTCATCTAGAGCAATAAATTTTGGGAGGTTTTCTGTAATAACTAAATGGACTCAAATTAAATTTGTTTCTATAACAACATTTGGGTTTTGTATTCAGGTTTGTTCAATAATAGTACGCAAGCAATTCTGCAGATTTTCTTTATCTCAATGTCAAAAACTAAAGAGATATAAGGTTTTCTTTCGTTACCATGGTAACTATTTAAGTTATTTTAATTTTCGCTTATTGTTGGAAAAAAATTTCGGAAAAAATTACTGAGCACAAATTTGTATTTGCAGTTGAACAATGTTTTTTTTTATTCAGTTAACAACTAAAATTCTATTAAATTTTGTGTCACAGTTACTTCTGACGTTCAAAGTTTTATATGACGTCATTGATACGTGATATTGTTTCGTTAAATATATATGTAAACAATTGAAACTTTGTTGTGTTCTATTAGATGGGAGACACACAGGTTCAAATCCCCTGGGTCGACGGACCTCTACTCAGGCTCTTAAAAAAATGAGAAAGTGCTGCCTTTGCAATAATATCAGCAAATGTTAAGACTTTCAAGTCTTCTCGGATAACGATATTAAATCGTAGGCCCTCTGAACCCCTATCATACATATGCTTCTAGCATGTTGGGGTATTCCGTTCAACTAAAAGAGTTATAAATCTGATAAACTAAACAAAATGATGACGTTGTTGTGATATCAGAGTCTCAGACAATTTTTATTTGCTTCACGTATTATACTTTCTGAACATTTTCTTACTGATTATACCTTCCTTTGTTGTCTATTTCTACCAAACTACGCGAAAAACATTAGATTGGTGTTTAAATCATGGTAAGTAAGAAAATAAGTGCCAACAAATCATTCCTCTTGTCCTTAATATACAAGAAACTGTTTTCTTGTCCTTAACATGCATTTGCAGGCGCTCTGGGAGAACAGTCAATGTAACTAAGTTGAGTTACCCTGTTGATATACTTACTAAACCATAAATCGGTTTAATTAATCGCAGTGTATAAACGCATCTTTAATTGTCTCACGATAACTAAACCATTTTATAGCTGTACTCAATCGTTAGTGCAACTTGCCTGGAAACTCGTTGTAAAACCTGATGCATACATTAAAACATCACAGCATTGATTAAAACATTGATTTAATAGCAGCTAATTTTACTTGTTGTCATGAATGTGGGAACTTGATTGCCCCACGAAAATATTTTCTGAACAGTTTCTCCTCTACAGTTTCTTCATAGTTTCAGAATAGCTTCTCAAAAGTTTCTTAATTGTTTCTCAATAGTTTCTCAACAATTTCTCAATATGTTTCCAATAGTTTTTAATAATTTTTTCTCAAAGGTTTTGCTATAGTTTCTCAATAGTTTCTCAATAATTTCTTAATAGTTTCTAAATAGTTTCTCAATAGTTTCCCAATGGTTTTGGTATAGTTTCTCAATAGTTTCTCAATAATTTCTTAATAGTTTCCCAATAGATTCGCAATAGTTTCTCAATAGTTTCTCAATAGTTTCCCAATAGTTTCTCAATATTTTCTCAATAGTTTCTCAACAATTTCTCAATATTTTATGAATAGTTTTTAAATAGTTTAATAATTTAATAATAATAATTTGAAAATTTATATAGCGCTTTTTGCATAAAAATGATCAAAGCCGCTTTACAACATTGTTAATAAGTACAATTAATGATAAAAAGCCTGTTTAAAAAGATAAGTCTTAATATTACGCTTAAAAATTTCCAACAATGTAATGTCCCTGATATTTGGAGGTAAGGCGTTCCAAATTGTAGGTGCACCTGAGGCAAATGACCTGTCACCTAGTGTGGTGAGTAATTTACTTCTGGGAGGTACTAAGAGTGTCCTACTGTTATTACGTAAATTATAATACCTAGAAAGACTCTTATAGTAATTAGGTCAACGATATAAAACGGAGCGATGACTTGATTGGCCTTAAATGTAAGAAGTAAAGTTTTATAGTCTATGCGAAAACGAATTGGGAGCCAATGAAGTTCTCGAAGAACTGGCATAATTGTGCAAAATTTAGGCATTCTACAAATAAGCCTAGCTGCTGTATTTTGTACTCTCTGTAGTTTAATCAGCTGTATCTGCGGCAAACCATAAAGTAGACTGTTACAATAATACGTGTTACAATAATACGTGAGTAAGGATTTCCGCGGAATCACGAGACAAATACTTCCTTATGCTTCTGATGTTGTGCAGATGGTAAAACGATACACTGCAGATTTTGTCAATCAAATAGTTTCTCAATAGTTTCTCATTAGTTTCTCAATAGTTTCTTAATAGTTTCTCAATTAGTTTCTCAATAGTTTCTCCATAGTTTCTCAATTAGTTTCTCAATAATTTCTCAATAGTTTCTCAATAGTTTTTCAATAGTTTCTCAATAATTTCTCAATAGTTTCTCAATAGTTTCTCAATAGTTTTTCAATAGTTTCTCAATATAGTTTCTGAATAGTTTCTGAATAGTTTCTCAATAGTTTCTCAATAGATTCTCAATAGTTTCTCAATAGTTTCTCAATAGTTTCTCAATATATAGTTTCTCAATTAGTTTCTCAATAATTTCTCGATAGTTTCTCAATAATTTCTCAATAGTTTTTCAATAGTTTATCAATAATTTCTCACTAGTTTCTCAATAGTTTATCAATTGTTTCTCAATAATTTCTAAATAGTCTCTCAATAGTTTCTCAATAGTTTCTCAATAAAATCTCAATAGTTTCTCAATAGTTTCTCAATAATTTCTCACTAGTTTCTCAATAGTTTCTCAATAGTTTCTCAATAGTTTCTCAATAGTTTCTCAATAATTTCTCAATAGTTTCTCAATAGTTTCTCGATAGTTTCTCAATTAGTTTCTCAATAGTTTCTCAATAGTTTCTCAATTAGTTTCTCAATAGTTTCTCAATAGTTTCTCAATTAGTTTCTCAATTAGTTTCTCAATAGTTTCTCAATAGTTTCACAATAGTTTCTTCTCAGTAATTTCACAATAGTTTCACAATACTTTCTCAATAGTTTCTCAATAGTTTCTAAATAGTCTCGCAATAATTTCTCACTAGTTTCTCAATAGTTTCTCCATAGTTTCTCAATAGTTTCTCAATAATTTCTCAATAGTTTCTCAATAGTTTCTCAATAGTTTTTCAATTAGTTTCTCAATAGTTTCTCAATTAGTTTCTCAATAGTTTCTCAATAGTTTCTCAATTAGTATCTCAATTAGTTTCTCAATAGTTTCCCAATAGTTTCACAATAGTTTCTTCTCAGTAATTTCACAATAGTTTCACAATACTTTCTCAATAGTTTCTCAGTAGTTTCTAAATAGTCTCTCAATAATTTCTCAATAGTTTCTCAATAGTTTCTCCATAGTTTCTCAATATAAATTTCTCAATATTTTCTCAATAGTTTCTAAATAGTTTCTAAATAGTTTCTTAATAGTTTCTCAATAGTTTCTCAATAGTTTCTCAATAGTTTCTCAATAGTTTTGTAATAGTTTCTCAATAGTTTCTCAATAGTTTCTCAATAGTTTCTCAACTAGTTTCTCAATAGTTTCTCAATAGTTTCACAATAGTTTCACAATAGTTTCTCAAAGTTTCTCAATAGTTTCTCAATAGTTTCTCAATTGTTTCTCAATAGTTTCTCAATAGTTTCTCAATAATTTCTCAATAGTCTCTCAATAGTTTCACAATAGTTTCTCACTAGTTTCTCAATAGTTTCTCAATAGTTTCACAATAGTTTCTCAATAATTTCTCAATAGTTTATCAATAGTTTTCAATAGGTTTTCAATAGTTTCACAATAGTTTCTCAATAGTTTCTCAATAATTTCTCAATAGTTTCTCAATAGTTGCTCAATAATTTCTCAATAGTTTCTCAATAGTTTCTCAATAGTTTCTCAATAGTTTCACAATAGTTTCTCATGCAATAGTTTCTCAATAATTTCACAATAGTTTCACAATAGTTTCTCAATAGTTTCTCAATAGTTTCTCAATAATTTCTCAATAGTTTCTCAATAATTTCTCAATAGTTTCTCAATAGTTTCTCAATAGTTTCTAAATAGTTTCTCAATAGTTTCTCAATAGTTTCTCAATAGTTTCTCAATAGTTTCTCAATAGTTTCTCAATAGTTTCTCAATAGTTTCTCAATTAGTATCTCAATTAGTTTCTCAATAGTTTCTCAATAATTTCTCAATAGTTTCTCAATAGTTTCTCAATTTATAATTTCTCAATAGTTTCTCAATAGTTTCTCAATAGTTTCTTAATAATTCCTCAATAGTTTCTCAATAGTTTCTCAATAATTTCTCAATAGTTTCTCAATAGTTTCTCGATAGTTTCTCAATTAGTTTCTCAATAGTTTCTCAATAGTTTCTCAATTAGTTTCTCAATAGTTTCTCAATAGTTTCTCAATTAGTTTCTCAATAGTTTCTCAATAGTTTCACAACAGTTTCTTCTCAGTAATTTCACAATAGTTTCACAATACTTTCTCACTAGTTTCTCACTAGTTTCTCCATAGTTTCTCAATAGTTTCTCAATAATTTCTCAATAGTTTCACAATAGTTTCTCAATAGATTTTCAATTAGTTTCTCAATAGTTTCTCAATAGTTTCTCAATTAGTTTCTCAATTAGTTTCTCAATAGTTTCTCAATAGTTTCATAATAGTTTCTTCTCAGTAATTTCACAATAGTTTCACAATACTTTCTCAATAGTTTCTCAATAGTTTCTAAATAGTCTCTCAATAATTTCTCAATAGTTTCTCAATAGTTTCACAATACTTTCTCAATAGTTTCTCAATAGTTTCTCAATAGTTTCTCAATTAGTTTCTCAATTAGTTTCTCAATAGTTTCTCAATAGTTTCACAATAGTTTCTTCTCAATAATTTCTCAATAGTTTCACAATACTTTCTGAATAGTTTCTCAATAGTTTCTCCATAGTTTCTCAATAGTTTCTCAATATTTTCTCAATAGTTTCTAAATAGTTTCTCAATAGTTTCTTAATAGTTTCTAAATAGTTTCTCAATAGTTTCTCAATAGTTTCTCAATAGTTTCTCAATAGTTTCTCAATAGTTTTGTAATAGTTTCTCAATAGTTTCACCATAGTTTCTCATGCAATAGTTTCTCAATAATTTCACAATAGTTTCACAATAGTTTCACAATAGTTTCTCATGCAATAGTTTCTCAATAATTTCTCAATAATTTCTCAATAGTTTCTCAATAATTTCTCAATAGTTTCTCAATAGTTTCTCAATAGTTTCTAAATAGTCTCTCAATAGTTTCTCAATAATTTTGCAAAAGTTTCTCAATAGTTTCTCAATAGTTTCTCAATAATTCTTCAATAGTTTCTCAATAGTTTCTCAATAGTTTCTCAATAGTTTCTCAATAATTTCACAATAGTTTCACGATAGTTTCTCAATAGTTTCTCAATAGTTTCTCAATAGTTTCTCAATAGTTTCTCAATAGTTTTTCAATAGTTTCTCAATAGTTTTTCAATAGTTTCACAATAGTTTCTCAATAATTTCTCAATAATTTCTTAATAGTTTCTCAATAGTTTTTCAATAGTTTCTCAATAGTTTCTCAATAGTCTCACAATAGTTTCTCAATAATTTCTTAATAATTTCTCAATAGTTTCTCAATAGTTTTTCAATGGTCTCTCAATAGTTTCTCAATAGTTTCTCAATAGTTTCTCAATAGTTTCTCAATAGTTTTTCAATAATTTCACAATAGTTTTACGATAGTTTCTCAATAGTTTCACAATAGTTTCACGATAGTTTCTCAATAGTTTCTCAATAATTTCTCAATAGTTTCTCAATAGTTTCACAATAGTTTCACAATAGTTTCTCAATAGTTACTCAATAGTTTCTCAATAGTTTCACAATAGTTTCACGATAGTTTCTCAATAGTTTCACAATAGTTTCTCAATAGTTTCTCAATAATTTCAAAATAGTTTCACGATAGTTTCGCAGTAGTTTCACAATAGTTTCACGATAGTTTCTCAATAGTTTCTCAATAGTTTCACGATAGTTTCTCAATAATTTCTCAATAGTTTCACGATAGTTTCTCAATAGTTTCACAATAGTTTCACAATAGTTTCACAATAGTTTCTCAATAGTTTCACAATAGTTTCGCGATAGTTTCACAATAGTTTCTCAATAGTTTCACAATAGTTTCTCAATAGTTTCTCAATAGTTTCACAATAGTTTCACGATAGTTTCTCAATAGTTTCTCAATAGTTTCTCAATAGTTTCTCAATAATTTCACAATAGTTTCTCAATAGTTTCACAATAGTTTCACAATAGTTTCACAATAGTTTCACAATAGTTTCTCAATAGTTACTCAATAGTTTCACAATAGTTTCTCAATAGTTTCTCAATAGTTTCTCAATAGTTTGTCAATAGTTTCTCAATAGTTTCTCAATAATTTCACAATAGTTTCACGATAGTTTCTCAATAGTTTCTCAATAATTTCTTAATAGTTTGTCAATAGTTTTTCAATAGGTTCTCAATAGTTTCTCAATAGTTTCTAAATAGTCTCTCAATAGTTTCTCAATAATTTCTTAATAATTTCTCAATAGTTTCTCAATAGTTTTTCAATAGTTTCTCAATAGTTTCACAATAGTTTCACGATAGTTTCTCAATAGTTTCTCAATAGTTTCTCAATTGTTTCTCAATAATTTCACAATAGTTTCACGATAGCTTCTCAATAGTTTCTCAATAGTTTCTCAATAGTTTCTAAATAGTTTCTCAATAGTTTCTCAATAGTTTCTCAATAGTTTCTCAATAATTTCACAATAGTTTCACGATAGTTTCTCAATAGTTTCTCAATAGTTTCTCAATAGTTTCTCAATAGTTTCACAATAGTTTCACGATAGTTTCTCAATAATTTCTCAATAGTTACTCAATAGTTTTTAAATAGTTTCTCAATAGTTTCTCTATATTTTCCCAATAGTTTCACGATAGTTTCTCAATAGTTTCTCAATAATTTCTTAATAGTTTCTCAATAGTTTTCCAATAGTTTCTCAATAGTTTCGCAATAGTTTCTCAATAGTTTATAGTTTCTCAATAGTTTCTCAATAATTTCTTAATAATTTCTCAATAGTTTCTCGATAGTTTTTCAATGGTTTCTCAATAGTTACTCAATAGTTTCTCAATAGTTTCTCAATAGTTTCTCAATACTTTTTCAATAGTTTCTCAATAGTTTCTCAATAATTTCACAATAGTTTCACAATAGTTTCTCAATAGTTGCTCAATAGTTGCTCAATAATTTCTTAATAGTTTCTCAATAGTTTCTCAATAGTTTCTCAATAGTTTCTCAATAATTTCTCACTAGTTTCTCAATAGTTTCTCAATAGTTTCTCAATAGTTTCTCAATAGTTTCTTAATAATTCCTCAATAGTTTCTCAATAGTTTCTCAATAATTTCTCAATTAGTTTCTCAATAGTTTCTCAATAGTTTCTCAATATATAATTTCTCAATAGTTTCTCAATAGTTGCTCAATAGTTGCTCAATAATTCCTCAATAGTTTCTCAATAGTTTCTCAATAGTTTTCTCAATTAGTTTCTCAATAGATTCTCAATAGTTTCTCAATTAGTTTCTCAATAGTTTCTCAATAGTTTCACAATAGTTTCTTCTCAGTAATTTCACAATAGTTTCACAATACTTTCTCAATAGTTTCTCAATAGTTTCTAAATAGTCTCGCAATAATTTCTCACTAGTTTCTCAATAGTTTCTCCATAGTTTCTCAATAGTTTCTCAATAATTTCTCAATAGTTTCTCAATAGTTTCTCAATAGTTTTTCAATTAGTTTCTCAATAGTTTCTCAATAGTTTCTCAATTAGTTTCTCAATAGTTTCTCAATAGTTTCTCAATTAGTTTCTCAATTAGTTTCTCAATAGTTTCTCAATAATTTCACAATAGTTTCTTCTCAGTAATTTCACAATAGTTTCACAATACTTTCTCAATAGTTTCTCAATAGTTTCTAAATAGTCTCTCAATAATTTCTCAATAGTTTCTCAATAGTTTCTCCATAGTTTCTAAATAGTTTCTCAATAGTTTCTTAATAGTTTCTAAATAGTTTCTCAATAGTTTCTCAATAGTTTCTCAATAGTTTTGTAATAGTTTCTCAATAGTTTCTCAATAGTTTCTCAATAGTTTCTCCATAGTTTCTCAATAGTTTCTCAATAATTTCTCAATAGTTTCTCAATAGTTTCTCAATAGTTTTTCAATTAGTTTCTCAATAGTTTCTCAATTAGTTTCTCAATAGTTTCTCAATAGTTTCTCAATTAGTATCTCAATTAGTTTCTCAATAGTTTCCCAATAGTTTCACAATAGTTTCTTCTCAGTAATTTCACAATAGTTTCACAATACTTTCTCAATAGTTTCTCAGTAGTTTCTAAATAGTCTCTCAATAATTTCTCAATAGTTTCTCAATAGTTTCTCCATAGTTTCTCAATATAAATTTCTCAATATTTTCTCAATAGTTTCTAAATAGTTTCTAAATAGTTTCTTAATAGTTTCTCAATAGTTTCTCAATAGTTTCTCAATAGTTTCTCAATAGTTTTGTAATAGTTTCTCAATAGTTTCTCAATAGTTTCTCAATAGTTTCTCAACTAGTTTCTCAATAGTTTCTCAATAGTTTCACAATAGTTTCACAATAGTTTCTCAAAGTTTCTCAATAGTTTCTCAATAGTTTCTCAATTGTTTCTCAATAGTTTCTCAATAGTTTCTCAATAATTTCTCAATAGTTTCTCAATAGTTTCACAATAGTTTCTCACTAGTTTCTCAATAGTTTCTCAATAGTTTCACAATAGTTTCTCAATAATTTCTCAATAGTTTATCAATAGTTTTCAATAGGTTTTCAATAGTTTCACAATAGTTTCTCAATAGTTTCTCAATAATTTCTCAATAGTTTCTCAATAGTTGCTCAATAATTTCTCAATAGTTTCTCAATAGTTTCTCAATAGTTTCTCAATAGTTTTCACAATAGTTTCTCATGCAATAGTTTCTCAATAATTTCACAATAGTTTCACAATAGTTTCTCAATAGTTTCTCAATAGTTTCTCAATAATTTCTCAATAGTTTCTCAATAATTTCTCAATAGTTTCTCAATAGTTTCTCAATAGTTTCTAAATAGTTTCTCAATAGTTTCTCAATAGTTTCTCAATAGTTTCTCATTAGTTTCTCAATAGTTTCTTAATAGTTTCTCAATAGTTTCTCAATATTATTTCTCAATAGTTTCTTAATAGTTTCTCAATAGTTTCTCAATAGTTACTCAATAGTTTCTCAATAGTTTCTTGCTAGTTTATCAATAGTTTCTCAATAATTTCTCAATAGTTTCTCAATAGTTTCTCATTAGTTTCCCAATAGTTTCTCAATAGTTTCTCAATTAGTTTCTCAATAATTTCTCAATATTTCTCAATAGTTTCCCAATAGTTTCCCAATAGTTTCTCAATAGTTTCTCAATAGTTTCTCAATAGTTTCCCAATGGTTCCCCAATAGTCTCCCAATAGTTTCTCAATAGTTTCTCAATAGTTTCTTAATAATTTCTCAATAGTTTCTCAATAATTTCTCAATAGTTTCTCAATAGTTTCTCAATAGTTTTTCAATAGTTTCTCAATATAGTTTCTGAATAGTTTCTGAATAGTTTCTCAATAGTTTCTCAATAGTTTCTCAATAGTTTCTCAATTGTTTCTCAATAGTTTCTCAATATATAGTTTCTCAATTAGTTTCTCAATAATTTCTCGATAGTTTCTCAATAATTTCTCAATAGTTTTTCAATAGTTTATCAATAATTTCTCACTAGTTTCTCAATAGTTTATCAATTGTTTCTCAATAATTTCTAAATAGTCTCTCAATAGTTTCTCAATAGTTTCTCAATAAAATCTCAATAGTTTCTCAATAGTTTCTCAATAATTTCTCACTAGTTTCTCAATAGTTTCTCAATAGTTTCTCAATAGTTTCTCAATAGTTTCTCAATAGTTTCTCAATAATTTCTCAATAGTTTGTCAATAGTTTCTCAATATATAATTTCTCAATAGTTTCTCAATAGTTTCTCAATAGTTTCTCAATAGTTTCTCAATAGTTTCTCAATTAGTATCTCAATTAGTTTCTCAATAGTTTCTCAATAATTTCTCAATAGTTTTCTCAATAGTTTCTCAATATATAATTTCTCAATAGTTTCTCAATAGTTTCTCAATAGTTTCTTAATAATTCCTCAATAGTTTCTCAATAGTTTCTCAATAATTTCTCAATAGTTTCTCAATAGTTTGTCGATAGTTTCTCAATTAGTTTCTCAATAGTTTCTCAATAGTTTCTCAATTAGTTTCTCAATAGTTTCTCAATAGTTTCTCAATTAGTTTCTCAATAGTTTCTCAATAGTTTCACAATAGTTTCTTCTCAGTAATTTCACAATAGTTTCACAATACTTTCTCAATAGTTTCTCAATAGTTTCTAAATAGTCTCGCAATAACTTCTCACTAGTTTCTCAATAGTTTCTCCATAGTTTCTCAATAGTTTCTCAATAATTTCTCAATAGTTTCTCAATAGTTTCTCAATAGATTTTCAATTAGTTTCTCAATAGTTTCTCAATAGTTTCTCAATTAGTTTCTCAATTAGTTTCTCAATAGTTTCTCAATAGTTTCATAATAGTTTCTTCTCAGTAATTTCACAATAGTTTCACAATACTTTCTCAATAGTTTCTCAATAGTTTCTAAATAGTCTCTCAATAATTTCTCAATAGTTTCTCAATAGTTTCACAATACTTTCTCAATAGTTTCTCAATAGTTTCTCAATAGTTTCTCAATTAGTTTCTCAATTAGTTTCTCAATAGTTTCTCAATAGTTTCTCAATTAGTTTCTCAATAGATTCTCAATAGTTTCTCAATTAGTTTCTCAATAGTTTCTCAATAGTTTCACAATAGTTTCTTCTCAGTAATTTCACAATAGTTTCACAATACTTTCTCAATAGTTTCTCAATAGTTTCTAAATAGTCTCGCAATAATTTCTCACTAGTTTCTCAATAGTTTCTCCATAGTTTCTCAATAGTTTCTCAATAATTTCTCAATAGTTTCTCAATAGTTTCTCAATAGTTTTTCAATTAGTTTCTCAATAGTTTCTCAATAGTTTCTCAATTAGTTTCTCAATAGTTTCTCAATAGTTTCTCAATTAGTTTCTCAATTAGTTTCTCAATAGTTTCTCAATAATTTCACAATAGTTTCTTCTCAGTAATTTCACAATAGTTTCACAATACTTTCTCAATAGTTTCTCAATAGTTTCTAAATAGTCTCTCAATAATTTCTCAATAGTTTCTCAATAGTTTCTCCATAGTTTCTAAATAGTTTCTCAATAGTTTCTTAATAGTTTCTAAATAGTTTCTCAATAGTTTCTCAATAGTTTCTCAATAGTTTTGTAATAGTTTCTCAATAGTTTCTCAATAGTTTCTCAATAGTTTCTCCATAGTTTCTCAATAGTTTCTCAATAATTTCTCAATAGTTTCTCAATAGTTTCTCAATAGTTTTTCAATTAGTTTCTCAATAGTTTCTCAATTAGTTTCTCAATAGTTTCTCAATAGTTTCTCAATTAGTATCTCAATTAGTTTCTCAATAGTTTCCCAATAGTTTCACAATAGTTTCTTCTCAGTAATTTCACAATAGTTTCACAATACTTTCTCAATAGTTTCTCAGTAGTTTCTAAATAGTCTCTCAATAATTTCTCAATAGTTTCTCAATAGTTTCTCCATAGTTTCTCAATATAAATTTCTCAATATTTTCTCAATAGTTTCTAAATAGTTTCTAAATAGTTTCTTAATAGTTTCTCAATAGTTTCTCAATAGTTTCTCAATAGTTTCTCAATAGTTTTGTAATAGTTTCTCAATAGTTTCTCAATAGTTTCTCAATAGTTTCTCAACTAGTTTCTCAATAGTTTCTCAATAGTTTCACAATAGTTTCACAATAGTTTCTCAAAGTTTCTCAATAGTTTCTCAATAGTTTCTCAATTGTTTCTCAATAGTTTCTCAATAGTTTCTCAATAATTTCTCAATAGTTTCTCAATAGTTTCTCAATTAGTTTCTCAATAGTTTCTCAATAGTTTCACAATAGTTTCTTCTCAGTAATTTCACAATAGTTTCACAATACTTTCTCAATAGTTTCTCAATAGTTTCTAAATAGTCTCGCAATAATTTCTCACTAGTTTCTCAATAGTTTCTCCATAGTTTCTCAATAGTTTCTCAATAATTTCTCAATAGTTTCTCAATAGTTTCTCAATAGTTTTTCAATTAGTTTCTCAATAGTTTCTCAATAGTTTCTCAATTAGTTTCTCAATAGTTTCTCAATAGTTTCTCAATTAGTTTCTCAATTAGTTTCTCAATAGTTTCTCAATAATTTCACAATAGTTTCTTCTCAGTAATTTCACAATAGTTTCACAATACTTTCTCAATAGTTTCTCAATAGTTTCTAAATAGTCTCTCAATAATTTCTCAATAGTTTCTCAATAGTTTCTCCATAGTTTCTAAATAGTTTCTCAATAGTTTCTCAATAGTTTCTAAATAGTTTCTCAATAGTTTCTCAATAGTTTCTCAATAGTTTCTCATTAGTTTCTCAATAGTTTCTTAATAGTTTCTCAATAGTTTCTCAATATTATTTCTCAATAGTTTCTTAATAGTTTCTCAATAGTTTCTCAATAGTTACTCAATAGTTTCTCAATAGTTTCTTGCTAGTTTATCAATAGTTTCTCAATAATTTCTCAATAGTTTCTCAATAGTTTCTCATTAGTTTCCCAATAGTTTCTCAATAGTTTCTCAATTAGTTTCTCAATAATTTCTCAATATTTCTCAATAGTTTCCCAATAGTTTCCCAATAGTTTCTCAATAGTTTCTCAATAGTTTCTCAATAGTTTCCCAATGGTTCCCCAATAGTCTCCCAATAGTTTCTCAATAGTTTCTCAATAGTTTCTTAATAATTTCTCAATAGTTTCTCAATAATTTCTCAATAGTTTCTCAATAGTTTCTCAATAGTTTTTCAATAGTTTCTCAATATAGTTTCTGAATAGTTTCTGAATAGTTTCTCAATAGTTTCTCAATAGTTTCTCAATAGTTTCTCAATTGTTTCTCAATAGTTTCTCAATATATAGTTTCTCAATTAGTTTCTCAATAATTTCTCGATAGTTTCTCAATAATTTCTCAATAGTTTTTCAATAGTTTATCAATAATTTCTCACTAGTTTCTCAATAGTTTATCAATTGTTTCTCAATAATTTCTAAATAGTCTCTCAATAGTTTCTCAATAGTTTCTCAATAAAATCTCAATAGTTTCTCAATAGTTTCTCAATAATTTCTCACTAGTTTCTCAATAGTTTCTCAATAGTTTCTCAATAGTTTCTCAATAGTTTCTCAATAGTTTCTCAATAATTTCTCAATAGTTTGTCAATAGTTTCTCAATATATAATTTCTCAATAGTTTCTCAATAGTTTCTCAATAGTTTCTCAATAGTTTCTCAATAGTTTCTCAATTAGTATCTCAATTAGTTTCTCAATAGTTTCTCAATAATTTCTCAATAGTTTCTCAATAGTTTCTCAATATATAATTTCTCAATAGTTTCTCAATAGTTTCTCAATAGTTTCTTAATAATTCCTCAATAGTTTCTCAATAGTTTCTCAATAATTTCTCAATAGTTTCTCAATAGTTTGTCGATAGTTTCTCAATTAGTTTCTCAATAGTTTCTCAATAGTTTCTCAATTAGTTTCTCAATAGTTTCTCAATAGTTTCTCAATTAGTTTCTCAATAGTTTCTCAATAGTTTCACAATAGTTTCTTCTCAGTAATTTCACAATAGTTTCACAATACTTTCTCAATAGTTTCTCAATAGTTTCTAAATAGTCTCGCAATAACTTCTCACTAGTTTCTCAATAGTTTCTCCATAGTTTCTCAATAGTTTCTCAATAATTTCTCAATAGTTTCTCAATAGTTTCTCAATAGATTTTCAATTAGTTTCTCAATAGTTTCTCAATAGTTTCTCAATTAGTTTCTCAATTAGTTTCTCAATAGTTTCTCAATAGTTTCATAATAGTTTCTTCTCAGTAATTTCACAATAGTTTCACAATACTTTCTCAATAGTTTCTCAATAGTTTCTAAATAGTCTCTCAATAATTTCTCAATAGTTTCTCAATAGTTTCACAATACTTTCTCAATAGTTTCTCAATAGTTTCTCAATAGTTTCTCAATTAGTTTCTCAATTAGTTTCTCAATAGTTTCTCAATAGTTTCTCAATTAGTTTCTCAATAGATTTCTCAATAGTTTCTCAATTAGTTTCTCAATAGTTTCTCAATAGTTTCACAATAGTTTCTTCTCAGTAATTTCACAATAGTTTCACAATACTTTCTCAATAGTTTCTCAATAGTTTCTAAATAGTCTCGCAATAATTTCTCACTAGTTTCTCAATAGTTTCTCCATAGTTTCTCAATAGTTTCTCAATAATTTCTCAATAGTTTCTCAATAGTTTCTCAATAGTTTTTCAATTAGTTTCTCAATAGTTTCTCAATAGTTTCTCAATTAGTTTCTCAATAGTTTCTCAATAGTTTCTCAATTAGTTTCTCAATTAGTTTCTCAATAGTTTCTCAATAATTTCACAATAGTTTCTTCTCAGTAATTTCACAATAGTTTCACAATACTTTCTCAATAGTTTCTCAATAGTTTCTAAATAGTCTCTCAATAATTTCTCAATAGTTTCTCAATAGTTTCTCCATAGTTTCTAAATAGTTTCTCAATAGTTTCTTAATAGTTTCTAAATAGTTTCTCAATAGTTTCTCAATAGTTTCTCAATAGTTTTGTAATAGTTTCTCAATAGTTTCTCAATAGTTTCTCAATAGTTTCTCCATAGTTTCTCAATAGTTTCTCAATAATTTCTCAATAGTTTCTCAATAGTTTCTCAATAGTTTTTCAATTAGTTTCTCAATAGTTTCTCAATTAGTTTCTCAATAGTTTCTCAATAGTTTCTCAATTAGTATCTCAATTAGTTTCTCAATAGTTTCCCAATAGTTTCACAATAGTTTCTTCTCAGTAATTTCACAATAGTTTCACAATACTTTCTCAATAGTTTCTCAGTAGTTTCTAAATAGTCTCTCAATAATTTCTCAATAGTTTCTCAATAGTTTCTCCATAGTTTCTCAATATAAATTTCTCAATATTTTCTCAATAGTTTCTAAATAGTTTCTAAATAGTTTCTTAATAGTTTCTCAATAGTTTCTCAATAGTTTCTCAATAGTTTCTCAATAGTTTTGTAATAGTTTCTCAATAGTTTCTCAATAGTTTCTCAATAGTTTCTCAACTAGTTTCTCAATAGTTTCTCAATAGTTTCACAATAGTTTCACAATAGTTTCTCAAAGTTTCTCAATAGTTTCTCAATAGTTTCTCAATTGTTTCTCAATAGTTTCTCAATAGTTTCTCAATAATTTCTCAATAGTTTCTCAATAGTTTCTCAATTAGTTTCTCAATAGTTTCTCAATAGTTTCACAATAGTTTCTTCTCAGTAATTTCACAATAGTTTTCACAATACTTTCTCAATAGTTTCTCAATAGTTTCTAAATAGTCTCGCAATAATTTCTCACTAGTTTCTCAATAGTTTTCCATAGTTTCTCAATAGTTTCTCAATAATTTCTCAATAGTTTCTCAATAGTTTCTCAATAGTTTTTCAATTAGTTTCTCAATAGTTTCTCAATAGTTTCTCAATTAGTTTCTCAATAGTTTCTCAATAGTTTCTCAATTAGTTTCTCAATTAGTTTCTCAATAGTTTCTCAATAATTTCACAATAGTTTCTTCTCAGTAATTTCACAATAGTTTCACAATACTTTCTCAATAGTTTCTCAATAGTTTCTAAATAGTCTCTCAATAATTTCTCAATAGTTTCTCAATAGTTTCTCCATAGTTTCTAAATAGTTTCTCAATAGTTTCTTAATAGTTTCTAAATAGTTTCTCAATAGTTTCTCAATAGTTTCTCAATAGTTTTGTAATAGTTTCTCAATAGTTTCTCAATAGTTTCTCAATAGTTTCTCCATAGTTTCTCAATAGTTTCTCAATAATTTCTCAATAGTTTCTCAATAGTTTCTCAATAGTTTTTCAATTAGTTTCTCAATAGTTTCTCAATTAGTTTCTCAATAGTTTCTCAATAGTTTCTCAATTAGTATCTCAATTAGTTTCTCAATAGTTTCCCAATAGTTTCACAATAGTTTCTTCTCAGTAATTTCACAATAGTTTCACAATACTTTCTCAATAGTTTCTCAGTAGTTTCTAAATAGTCTCTCAATAATTTCTCAATAGTTTCTCAATAGTTTCTCCATAGTTTCTCAATATAAATTTCTCAATATTTTCTCAATAGTTTCTAAATAGTTTCTAAATAGTTTCTTAATAGTTTCTCAATAGTTTCTCAATAGTTTCTCAATAGTTTCTCAATAGTTTTGTAATAGTTTCTCAATAGTTTCTCAATAGTTTCTCAATAGTTTCTCAACTAGTTTCTCAATAGTTTCTCAATAGTTTCACAATAGTTTCACAATAGTTTCTCAAAGTTTCTCAATAGTTTCTCAATAGTTTCTCAATTGTTTCTCAATAGTTTCTCAATAGTTTCTCAATAATTTCTCAATAGTTTCACAATAGTTTCACAATAGTTTCTCACTAGTTTCTCAATAGTTTCTCAATAGTTTCACAATAGTTTCTCAATAATTTCTCAATAGTTTATCAATAGTTTTCAATAGGTTTTCAATAGTTTCACAATAGTTTCTCAATATTTTCTCAATAATTTCTCAATAGTTTCTCAATAGTTGCTCAATAATTTCTCAATAGTTTCTCAATAGTTTCTCAATAGTTTCTCAATAGTTTCACAATAGTTTCTCATGCAATAGTTTCTCAATAATTTCACAATAGTTTCACAATAGTTTCTCAATAGTTTCTCAATAGTTTCTCAATAATTTCTCAATAGTTTCTCAATAATTTCTCAATAGTTTCTCAATAGTTTCTCAATAGTTTCTAAATAGTTTCTCAATAGTTTCTCAATAGTTTCTCAATAGTTTCTCATTAGTTTCTCAATAGTTTCTTAATAGTTTCTCAATAGTTTCTCAATATTATTTCTCAATAGTTTCTTAATAGTTTCTCAATAGTTTCTCAATAGTTACTCAATAGTTTCTCAATAGTTTCTTGCTAGTTTATCAATAGTTTCTCAATAATTTCTCAATAGTTTCTCAATAGTTTCTCATTAGTTTCCCAATAGTTTCTCAATAGTTTCTCAATTAGTTTCTCAATAATTTCTCAATATTTCTCAATAGTTTCCCAATAGTTTCCCAATAGTTTCTCAATAGTTTCTCAATAGTTTCTCAATAGTTTCCCAATGGTTCCCCAATAGTCTCCCAATAGTTTCTCAATAGTTTCTCAATAGTTTCTTAATAATTTCTCAATAGTTTCTCAATAATTTCTCAATAGTTTCTCAATAGTTTCTCAATAGTTTTTCAATAGTTTCTCAATATAGTTTCTGAATAGTTTCTGAATAGTTTCTCAATAGTTTCTCAATAGTTTCTCAATAGTTTCTCAATAGTTTCTCAATAGTTTCTCAATATATAGTTTCTCAATTAGTTTCTCAATAATTTCTCGATAGTTTCCCAATAATTTCTCAATAGTTTTTCAATAGTTTATCAATAATTTCTCACTAGTTTCTCAATAGTTTATCAATTGTTTCTCAATAATTTCTAAATAGTCTCTCAATAGTTTCTCAATAGTTTCTCAATAAAATCTCAATAGTTTCTCAATAGTTTCTCAATAATTTCTCACTAGTTTCTCAATAGTTTCTCAATAGTTTCTCAATAGTTTCTCAATAGTTTCTCAATAGTTTCTCAATAATTTCTCAATAGTTTGTCAATAGTTTCTCAATATATAATTTCTCAATAGTTTCTCAATAGTTTCTCAATAGTTTCTCAATAGTTTCTCAATAGTTTCTCAATTAGTATCTCAATTAGTTTCTCAATAGTTTCTCAATAATTTCTCAATAGTTTCTCAATAGTTTCTCAATATATAATTTCTCAATAGTTTCTCAATAGTTTCTCAATAGTTTCTTAATAATTCCTCAATAGTTTCTCAATAGTTTCTCAATAATTTCTCAATAGTTTCTCAATAGTTTGTCGATAGTTTCTCAATTAGTTTCTCAATAGTTTCTCAATAGTTTCTCAATTAGTTTCTCAATAGTTTCTCAATAGTTTCTCAATTAGTTTCTCAATAGTTTCTCAATAGTTTCACAATAGTTTCTCAATATATAATTTCTCAATAGTTTCTCAATAGTTTCTCAATAGTTTCTTAATAATTCCTCAATAGTTTCTCAATAGTTTCTCAATAATTTCTCAATAGTTTCTCAATAGTTTGTCGATAGTTTCTCAATTAGTTTCTCAATAGTTTCTCAGTAATTTCACAATAGTTTCACAATACTTTCTCAATAGTTTCTCAATAGTTTCTAAATAGTCTCGCAATAACTTCTCACTAGTTTCTCAATAGATTCTCAATAATTTCTCAATAGTTTCTCAATAGTTTCTCAATAGTTTCTCAATAGTTTCTCAATTAGTTTCTCAATAATTTCTCACTAGTTTCTCAATAGTTTCTCAATAATTTCTCAATAGTTTCTCAATAATTTCTCACTAGTTTCTCAATAATTTCTCAATAGTTTCTCAATAGTTTCTCAATAATTTCTCAATAGTTTCTCAATAGTTTCTCAATAGATTTTCAATTAGTTTCTCAATAGTTTCTCAATAGTTTCTCAATTAGTTTCTCAATTAGTTTCTCAATAGTTTCTCAATAGTTTCATAATAGTTTCTTCTCAGTAATTTCACAATAGTTTCACAATACTTTCTCAATAGTTTCTCAATAGTTTCTAAATAGTCTCTCAATAATTTCTCAATAGTTTCTCAATAGTTTCACAATACTTTCTCAATAGTTTCTCAATAGTTTCTCAATAGTTTCTCAATTAGTTTCTCAATTAGTTTCTCAATAGTTTCTCAATAGTTTCACAATAGTTTCTTCTCAATAATTTCTCAATAGTTTCACAATACTTTCTCAATAGTTTCTCAATAGTTTCTCCATAGTTTCTCAATAGTTTCTCAATATTTTCTCAATAGTTTCTAAATAGTTTCTCAATAGTTTCTTAATAGTTTCTAAATAGTTTCTCAATAGTTTCTCAATAGTTTCTCAATAGTTTCTCAATAGTTTCTCAATAGTTTTGTAATAGTTTCTCAATAGTTTCACAATAGTTTCTCATGCAATAGTTTCTCAATAATTTCACAATAGTTTCACAATAGTTTCACAATAGTTTCTCATGCAATAGTTTCTCAATAATTTCTCAATAATTTCTCAATAGTTTCTCAATAATTTCTCAATAGTTTCTCAATAGTTTCTCAATAGTTTCTAAATAGTCTCTCAATAGTTTCTCAATAATTTTGCAAAAGTTTCTCAATAGTTTCTCAATAGTTTCTCAATAGTTCTTCAATAGTTTCTCAATAGTTTCTCAATAGTTTCTCAATAGTTTCTCAATAATTTCACAATAGTTTCACGATAGTTCTCAATAGTTTCTCAATAGTTTCTCAATAGTTTCTCAATTAGTTTCTCAATAGTTTCTCAATAGTTTCTCAATTAGTTTCTCAATTAGTTTCTCAATAGTTTCTCAATAGTTTCACAATAGTTTCTTCTCAGTAATTTCACAATAGTTTCACAATACTTTCTCAATAGTTTCTCAATAGTTTCTAAATAGTCTCTCAATAATTTCTCAATAGTTTCTCAATAGTTTCTCCATAGTTTCTAAATAGTTTCTCAATAGTTTCTTAATAGTTTCTAAATAGTTTCTCAATAGTTTCTCAATAGTTTCTCAATAGTTTTGTAATAGTTTCTCAATAGTTTCTCAATAGTTTCTCAATAGTTTCTCCATAGTTTCTCAATAGTTTCTCAATAATTTCTCAATAGTTTCTCAATAGTTTCTCAATAGTTTTTCAATTAGTTTCTCAATAGTTTCTCAATTAGTTTCTCAATAGTTTCTCAATAGTTTCTCAATTAGTATCTCAATTAGTTTCTCAATAGTTTCCCAATAGTTTCACAATAGTTTCTTCTCAGTAATTTCACAATAGTTTCACAATACTTTCTCAATAGTTTCTCAATAGTTTCTAAATAGTCTCTCAATAATTTCTCAATAGTTTCTCAATAGTTTCTCCATAGTTTCTCAATATAAATTTCTCAATATTTTCTCAATAGTTTCTAAATAGTTTCTAAATAGTTTCTTAATAGTTTCTCAATAGTTTCTCAATAGTTTCTCAATAGTTTCTCAATAGTTTTGTAATAGTTTCTCAATACTTTCTCAATAGTTTCTCAATAGTTTCTCAACTAGTTTCTCAATAGTTTCTCAATAGTTTCACAATAGTTTCACAATAGTTTCTCAATAGTTTCTCAATAGTTTCTCAATAGTTTCTCAATTGTTTCTCAATAGTTTCTCAATAGTTTCTCAATAATTTCTCAATAGTTTCTCAATAGTTTCACAATAGTTTCTCACTAGTTTCTCAATAGTTTCTCAATAGTTTCACAATAGTTTCTCAATAATTTCTCAATAGTTTATCAATAGTTTTCAATAGGTTTTCAATAGTTTCACAATAGTTTCTCAATAGTTTCTCAATAATTTCTCAATAGTTTCTCAATAGTTGCTCAATAATTTCTCAATAGTTTCTCAATAGTTTCTCAATAGTTTCTCAATAGTTTCACAATAGTTTCTCATGCAATAGTTTCTCAATAATTTCACAATAGTTTCACAATAGTTTCTCAATAGTTTCTCAATAGTTTCTCAATAATTTCTCAATAGTTTCTCAATAATTTCTCAATAGTTTCTCAATAGTTTCTCAATAGTTTCTAAATAGTTTCTCAATAGTTTCTCAATAGTTTCTCAATAGTTTCTCATTAGTTTCTCAATAGTTTCTTAATAGTTTCTCAATAGTTTCTCAATATTATTTCTCAATAGTTTCTTAATAGTTTCTCAATAGTTTCTCAATAGTTACTCAATAGTTTCTCAATAGTTTCTTGCTAGTTTATCAATAGTTTCTCAATAATTTCTCAATAGTTTCTCAATAGTTTCTCATTAGTTTCCCAATAGTTTCTCAATAGTTTCTCAATTAGTTTCTCAATAATTTCTCAATATTTCTCAATAGTTTCCCAATAGTTTCCCAATAGTTTCTCAATAGTTTCTCAATTGTTTCTCAATAGTTTCCCAATGGTTCCCCAATAGTTTCCCAATAGTTTCTCAAAAGTTTCTCAATAGTTTCTTAATAATTTCTCAATAGTTTCTCAATAATTTCTCAATAGTTTCTCAGTAGTTTCTCAATAGTTTTTCAATAGTTTCTCAATATAGTTTCTGAATAGTTTCTGAATAGTTTCTCAATAGTTTCTCAATAGTTTCTCAATAGTTTCTCGATAGTTTCTCAATATATAGTTTCTCAATTAGTTTCTCAATAATTTCTCGATAGTTTCTCAATAATTTCTCAATAGTTTTTCAATAGTTTTATCAATAATTTCTCACTAGTTTCTCAATAGTTTATCAATTGTTTCTCAATAATTTCTAAATAGTCTCTCAATAGTTTCTCAATAGTTTTTCAATAAAATCTCAATAGTTTCTCAATAGTTTCTCAATAATTTCTCACTAGTTTCTCAATAGTTTCTCAATAGTTTCTCAATAGTTTCTCAATAGTTTCTCAATAGTTTCTCAATAATTTCTCAATAGTTTCTCAATAGTTTCTCAATATATAATTTCTCAATAGTTTCTCAATAGTTTCTCAATAATTTCTCAATAGTTTCTCAATAGTTTCTCAATTAGTATCTCAATTAGTTTCTCAATAGTTTCTCAATAATTTCTCAATAGTTTCTCAATAGTTTCTCAATATATAATTTCTCAATAGTTTCTCAATAGTTTCTCAATAGTTTCTTAATAATTCCTCAATAGTTTCTCAATAGTTTCTCAATAATTTCTCAATAGTTTCTCAATAGTTTCTCGATAGTTTCTCAATTAGTTTCTCAATAGTTTCTCAATAGTTTCTCAATTAGTTTCTCAATAGTTTCTCAATAGTTTCTCAATTAGTTTCTCAATAGTTTCTCAATAGTTTCTCAATAACTTCTCACTAGTTTCTCAATAGTTTCTCCATAGTTTCTCAATAGTTTCTCAATAATTTCTCAATAGTTTCTCAATAGTTTCTCAATAGATTTTCAATTAGTTTCTCAATAGTTTCTCAATAGTTTCTCAATAGTTTCTCAATATATAATTTCTCAATAGTTTCTCAATAGTTGCTCAATAGTTGCTCAATAATTCCTCAATAGTTTCTCAATAGTTTCTCAATAGTTTCTCAATTAGTTTCTCAATAGATTCTCAATAGTTTCTCAATTAGTTTCTCAATAGTTTCTCAATAGTTTCACAATAGTTTCTTCTCAGTAATTTCACAATAGTTTCACAATACTTTCTCAATAGTTTCTCAATAGTTTCTAAATAGTCTCGCAATAATTTCTCACTAGTTTCTCAATAGTTTCTCCATAGTTTCTCAATAGTTTCTCAATAATTTCTCAATAGTTTCTCAATAGTTTCTCAATAGTTTTTCAATTAGTTTCTCAATATTTTCTCCATAGTTTCTCAATTAGTTTCTCAATAGTTTCTCAATAGTTTCTCAATTAGTTTCTCAATTTGTTTCTCAATAGTTTCTCAATAGTTTCACAATAGTTTCTTCTCAGTAATTTCACAATAGTTTCACAATACTTTCTCAATAGTTTCTCAATAGTTTCTAAATAGTCTCTCAATAATTTCTCAATAGTTTCTCAATAGTTTCACAATAGTTTCTCACTAGTTTCTCAATAGTTTCTCAATAGTTTCACAATAGTTTCTCAATAATTTCTCAATAGTTTATCAATAGTTTTCAATAGGTTTTCAATAGTTTCACAATAGTTTCTCAATAGTTTCTCAATAATTTCTCAATAGTTTCTCAATAGTTGCTCAATAATTTCTCAATAGTTTCTCAATAGTTTCTCAATAGTTTCTCAATAGTTTCACAATAGTTTCTCATGCAATAGTTTCTCAATAATTTCACAATAGTTTCACAATAGTTTCTCAATAGTTTCTCAATAGTTTCTCAATAATTTCTCAATAGTTTCTCAATAATTTCTCAATAGTTTCTCAATAGTTTCTCAATAGTTTCTAAATAGTTTCTCAATAGTTTCTCAATAGTTTCTCAATAGTTTCTCATTAGTTTCTCAATAGTTTCTTAATAGTTTCTCAATAGTTTCTCAATATTATTTCTCAATAGTTTCTTAATAGTTTCTCAATAGTTTCTCAATAGTTACTCAATAGTTTCTCAATAGTTTCTTGCTAGTTTATCAATAGTTTCTCAATAATTTCTCAATAGTTTCTCAATAGTTTCTCATTAGTTTCCCAATAGTTTCTCAATAGTTTCTCAATTAGTTTCTCAATAATTTCTCAATATTTCTCAATAGTTTCCCAATAGTTTCCCAATAGTTTCTCAATAGTTTCTCAATAGTTTCTCAATAGTTTCCCAATGGTTCCCCAATAGTTTCCCAATAGTTTCTCAATAGTTTCTCAATAGTTTCTTAATAATTTCTCAATAGTTTCGCAATAATTTCTCAATAGTTTCTCAATAGTTTCTCAATAGTTTTTCAATAGTTTCTCAATATAGTTTCTGAATAGTTTCTGAATAGTTTCTCAATAGTTTCTCAATAGTTTCTCAATAGTTTCTCAATAGTTTCTCAATAGTTTCTCAATATATAGTTTCTCAATTAGTTTCTCAATAATTTCTCGATAGTTTCTCAATAATTTCTCAATAGTTTTTCAATAGTTTATCAATAATTTCTCACTAGTTTCTCAATAGTTTATCAATTGTTTCTCAATAATTTCTAAATAGTCTCTCAATAGTTTCTCAATAGTTTCTCAATAAAATCTCAATAGTTTCTCAATAGGTTCTCAATAATTTCTCAATAGTTTCTCAATAGTTTCTCAATAGTTTCTCAATAGTTTCTCAATAGTTTCTCAATAGTTTTTCAATAGTTTCTTAATAATTCCTCAATAGTTTCTCAATAGTTTCTCAATAATTTCTCAATTAGTTTCTCAATAGTTTCTCAATAGTTTCTCAATATATAATTTCTCAATAGTTTCTCAATAGTTGCTCAATAGTTGCTCAATAGTTTCTCAATAGTTTCTCAATTAGTATCTCAATTAGTTTCTCAATAGTTTCTCAATAATTTCTCAATAGTTTCTCAATAGTTTCTCAATATATAATTTCTCAATAGTTTCTCAATAGTTTCTCAATAGTTTCTTAATAATTCCTCAATAGTTTCTCAATAGTTTCTCAATAATTTCTCAATAGTTTCTCAATAGTTTGTCGATAGTTTCTCAATTAGTTTCTCAATAGTTTCTCAATAGTTTCTCAATTAGTTTCTCAATAGTTTCTCAATAGTTTCTCAATTAGTTTCTCAATAGTTTCTCAATAGTTTCACAATAGTTTCTCAATATATAATTTCTCAATAGTTTCTCAATAGTTTCTCAATAGTTTCTAAATAATTCCTCAATAGTTTCTCAATAGTTTCTCAATAATTTCTCAATAGTTTCTCAATAGTTTGTCGATAGTTTCTCAATTAGTTTCTCAATAGTTTCTCAGTAATTTCACAATAGTTTCACAATACTTTCTCAATAGTTTCTCAATAGTTTCTAAATAGTCTCGCAATAACTTCTCACTAGTTTCTCAATAGTTTCTCAATAATTTCTCAATAGTTTCTCAATAGTTTCTCAATAGATTTTCAATTAGTTTCTCAATAGTTTCTCAATAGTTTCTCAATTAGTTTCTCAATTAGTTTCTCAATAGTTTCTCAATAGTTTCATAATAGTTTCTTCTCAGTAATTTCACAATAGTTTCACAATACTTTCTCAATAGTTTCTCAATAGTTTCTAAATAGTCTCTCAATAATTTCTCAATAGTTTCTCAATAGTTTCACAATACTTTCTCAATAGTTTCTCAATAGTTTCTCAATAGTTTCTCAATTAGTTTCTCAATTAGTTTCTCAATAGTTTCTCAATAGTTTCACAATAGTTTCTTCTCAATAATTTCTCAATAGTTTCACAATACTTTCTCAATAGTTTCTCAATAGTTTCTCCATAGTTTCTCAATAGTTTCTCAATATATTCTCAATAGTTTCTAAATAGTTTCTCAATAGTTTCTTAATAGTTTCTAAATAGTTTCTCAATAGTTTCTCAATAGTTTCTCAATAGTTTCTCAATAGTTTCTCAATAGTTTTGTAATAGTTTCTCAATAGTTTCACAATAGTTTCTCATGCAATAGTTTCTCAATAATTTCACAATAGTTTCACAATAGTTTCACAATAGTTTCTCATGCAATAGTTTCTCAATAATTTCTCAATAATTTCTCAATAGTTTCTCAATAATTTCTCAATAGTTTCTCAATAGTTTCTCAATAGTTTCTAAATAGTCTCTCAATAGTTTCTCAATAATTTTGCAAACGTTTCTCAATAGTTTCTCAATAGTTTCTCAATAGTTCTTCAATAGTTTCTCAATAGTTTCTCAATAGTTTCTCAATAGTTTCTCAATAATTTCACAATAGTTTCACGATAGTTTCTCAATAGTTTTCTCAATAGTTTCTCAATAGTTTCTCAATTAGTTTCTCAATAGTTTCTCAATAGTTTCTCAATTAGTTTCTCAATTAGTTTCTCAATAGTTTCTCAATAGTTTCACAATAGTTTCTTCTCAGTAATTTCACAATAGTTTCACAATACTTTCTCAATAGTTTCTCAATAGTTTCTAAATAGTCTCTCAATAATTTCTCAATAGTTTCTCAATAGTTTCTCCATAGTTTCTAAATAGTTTCTCAATAGTTTCTTAATAGTTTCTAAATAGTTTCTCAATAGTTTCTCAATAGTTTCTCAATAGTTTTGTAATAGTTTCTCAATAGTTTCTCAATAGTTTCTCAATAGTTTCTCCATAGTTTCTCAATAGTTTCTCAATAATTTCTCAATAGTTTCTCAATAGTTTCTCAATAGTTTTTCAATTAGTTTCTCAATAGTTTCTCAATTAGTTTCTCAATAGTTTCTCAATAGTTTCTCAATTAGTATCTCAATTAGTTTCTCAATAGTTTCCCAATAGTTTCACAATAGTTTCTTCTCAGTAATTTCACAATAGTTTCACAATACTTTCTCAATAGTTTCTCAATAGTTTCTAAATAGTCTCTCAATAATTTCTCAATAGTTTCTCAATAGTTTCTCCATAGTTTCTCAATATAAATTTCTCAATATTTTCTCAATAGTTTCTAAATAGTTTCTAAATAGTTTCTTAATAGTTTCTCAATAGTTTCTCAATAGTTTCTCAATAGTTTCTCAATAGTTTTGTAATAGTTTCTCAATACTTTCTCAATAGTTTCTCAATAGTTTCTCAACTAGTTTCTCAATAGTTTCTCAATAGTTTCACAATAGTTTCACAATAGTTTCTCAATAGTTTCTCAATAGTTTCTCAATAGTTTCTCAATTGTTTCTCAATAGTTTCTCAATAGTTTCTCAATAATTTCTCAATAGTTTCTCAATAGTTTCACAATAGTTTCTCACTAGTTTCTCAATAGTTTCTCAATAGTTTCACAATAGTTTCTCAATAATTTCTCAATAGTTTATCAATAGTTTTCAATAGGTTTTCAATAGTTTCACAATAGTTTCTCAATAGTTTCTCAATAATTTCTCAATAGTTTCTCAATAGTTGCTCAATAATTTCTCAATAGTTTCTCAATAGTTTCTCAATAGTTTCTCAATAGTTTCACAATAGTTTCTCATGCAATAGTTTCTCAATAATTTCACAATAGTTTCACAATAGTTTCTCAATAGTTTCTCAATAGTTTCTCAATAATTTCTCAATAGTTTCTCAATAATTTCTCAATAGTTTCTCAATAGTTTCTCAATAGTTTCTAAATAGTTTCTCAATAGTTTCTCAATAGTTTCTCAATAGTTTCTCATTAGTTTCTCAATAGTTTCTTAATAGTTTCTCAATAGTTTCTCAATATTATTTCTCAATAGTTTCTTAATAGTTTCTCAATAGTTTCTCAATAGTTACTCAATAGTTTCTCAATAGTTTCTTGCTAGTTTATCAATAGTTTCTCAATAATTTCTCAATAGTTTCTCAATAGTTTCTCATTAGTTTCCCAATAGTTTCTCAATAGTTTCTCAATTAGTTTCTCAATAATTTTCTCAATATTTCTCAATAGTTTCCCAATAGTTTCCCAATAGTTTCTCAATAGTTTCTCAATAGTTTCTCAATAGTTTCCCAATGGTTCCCCAATAGTTTCCCAATAGTTTCTCAATAGTTTCTCAATAGTTTCTTAATAATTTCTCAATAGTTTCTCAATAATTTCTCAATAGTTTCTCAGTAGTTTCTCAATAGTTTTTCAATAGTTTCTCAATATAGTTTCTGAATAGTTTCTGAATAGTTTCTCAATAGTTTCTCAATAGTTTCTCAATAGTTTCTCAATAGTTTCTCAATATATAGTTTCTCAATTAGTTTCTCAATAATTTCTCGATAGTTTCTCAATAATTTCTCAATAGTTTTTCAATAGTTTATCAATAATTTCTCACTAGTTTCTCAATAGTTTATCAATTGTTTCTCAATAATTTCTAAATAGTCTCTCAATAGTTTCTCAATAGTTTTTCAATAAAATCTCAATAGTTTCTCAATAGTTTCTCAATAATTTCTCACTAGTTTCTCAATAGTTTCTCAATAGTTTCTCAATAGTTTCTCAATAGTTTCTCAATAGTTTCTCAATAATTTCTCAATAGTTTCTCAATAGTTTCTCAATATATAATTTCTCAATAGTTTCTCAATAGTTTCTCAATAATTTCTCAATAGTTTCTCAATAGTTTCTCAATTAGTATCTCAATTAGTTTCTCAATAGTTTCTCAATAATTTCTCAATAGTTTCTCAATAGTTTCTCAATATATAATTTCTCAATAGTTTCTCAATAGTTTCTCAATAGTTTCTTAATAATTCCTCAATAGTTTCTCAATAGTTTCTCAATAATTTCTCAATAGTTTCTCAATAGTTTCTCGATAGTTTCTCAATTAGTTTCTCAATAGTTTCTCAATAGTTTCTCAATTAGTTTCTCAATAGTTTCTCAATAGTTTCTCAATAGTTTCTCAATAGTTTCTCAATAGTTTCTCAATAGTTTCTCAATATATAGTTTCTCAATTAGTTTCTCAATAATTTCTCGATAGTTTCTCAATAATTTCTCAATAGTTTTTCAATAGTTTATCAATAATTTCTCACTAGTTTCTCAATAGTTTATCAATTGTTTCTCAATAATTTCTAAATAGTCTCTCAATAGTTTCTCAATAGTTTCTCAATAAAATCTCAATAGTTTCTCAATAGGTTCTCAATAATTTCTCAATAGTTTCTCAATAGTTTCTCAATAGTTTCTCAATAGTTTCTCAATAGTTTCTCAATAGTTTCTCAATAGTTTTTCAATAGTTTCTTAATAATTCCTCAATAGTTTCTCAATAGTTTCTCAATAATTTCTCAATTAGTTTCTCAATAGTTTCTCAATAGTTTCTCAATATATAATTTCTCAATAGTTTCTCAATAGTTGCTCAATAGTTGCTCAATAATTCCTCAATAGTTTCTCAATAGTTTCTCAATAGTTTCTCAATTACTTTCTCAATAGATTCTCAATAGTTTCTCAATTGGTTTCTCAATAGTTTCTCAATAGTTTCACAATAGTTTCTTCTCAGTAATTTCACAATAGTTTCACAATACTTTCTCAATAGTTTCTCAATAGTTTCTAAATAGTCTCGCAATAATTTCTCACTAGTTTCTCAATAGTTTCTCCATAGTTTCTCAATAGTTTCTCAATAATTTCTCAATAGTTTCTCAACAGTTTCTCAATAGTTTTTCAATTAGTTTCTCAATAGTTTCTCAATAGTTTCTCAATTAGTTTCTCAATAGTTTCTCAATAGTTTCTCAATTAGTTTCTCAATTAGTTTCTCAATAGTTTCTCAATAGTTTCACAATAGTTTCTTCTCAGTAATTTCACAATAGTTTCACAATACTTTCTCAATAGTTTCTCAATAGTTTCTAAATAGTCTCTCAATAATTTCTCAATAGTTTCTCAATAGTTTCTCCATAGTTTCTAAATAGTTTCTCAATAGTTTCTTAATAGTTTCTAAATAGTTTCTCAATAGTTTCTCAATAGTTTCTCAGTAGTTTTGTAATAGTTTCTCAATAGTTTCTCAATAGTTTCTCAATAGTTTCTCACTTAGTTTCTCAATAGTTTCTCAATAGTTTCACAATAGTTTCACAATAGTTTCTCAATAGTTTCTCAATAGTTTCTCAATAGTTTCTCAATTGTTTCTCAATAGTTTCTCAATAGTTTCTCAATATTTTTTCAATAGTTTCTCAATAGTTTCTCAATAGTTTCACAATAGTTTCTCAATAATTTCTCAATAGTTTCTCAATAGTTTCACAATAGTTTCTTCTCAGTAATTTCACAATAGTTTCACAATACTTTCTCAATAGTTTCTCAATAGTTTCTAAATAGTCTCTCAATAATTTCTCAATAGTTTCTCAATAGTTTCTCCATAGTTTCTAAATAGTTTCTCAATAGTTTCTTAATAGTTTCTAATTAGTTTCTCAATAGTTTCTCAATAGTTTCTCAGTAGTTTTGTAATAGTTTCTCAATAGTTTCTCAATAGTTTCTCAATAGTTTCTCACTTAGTTTCTCAATAGTTTCTCAATAGTTTCACAATAGTTTCACAATAGTTTCTCAATAGTTTCTCAATAGTTTCTCAATAGTTTCTCAATTGTTTCTCAATAGTTTCTCAATAGTTTCTCAATATTTTTCAATAGTTTCTCAATAGTTTCTCAATAGTTTCACAATAGTTTCTCAATAATTTCTCAATAGTTTCTCAATAGTTTTCAATAGGTTTTCAATAGTTTCACAATAGTTTCTCAATAGTTTCTCAATAATTTCTCAATAGTTTCTCAATAGTTGCTCAATAATTTCTCAATAGTTTCTCAATAGTTTCTCAATAGTTTCTCAATAGTTTCACAATAGTTTCTCATGCAATAGTTTCTCAATAATTTCACAATAGTTTCACAATAGTTTCTCAATAGTTTCTCAATAGTTTCTCAATAGTTTCTAAATAGTCTCTCAATAGTTTCTCAATAATTTTGCAAAAGTTTCTCAATAGTTTCTCAATAGTTTCTCAATAGTTTTTCAATAGTTTCTCAATAGTTTCTCAATAGTTTCTCAATAGTTTCTCAATAATTTCACAATAGTTTCACGATAGTTTCTCAATAATTTCTCAATAATTTCTTAATAGTTTCTCAATAGTTTTTCAATAGTTTCTCAATAGTTTCTCAATAGTCTCTCATTAGTTTCTCAATAATTTCTTAATAATTTCTCAGTAGTTTCTCAATAATTTCTCAATAGTTTCTCAATAGTTTCTCAATAGTTTTTCAATTAGTTTCTCAATAGTTTCTCAATAGTTTCTCAATTAGTTTCTCAATAGTTTCTCAATAGTTTCTCAATTAGTTTCTCAATTAGTTTCTCAATAGTTTCTCAATAGTTTCACAATAGTTTCTTCTCAGTAATTTCACAATAGTTTCACAATACTTTCTCAATAGTTTCTCAATAGTTTCTAAATAGTCTCTCAATAATTTCTCAATAGTTTCTCAATAGTTTCTCCATAGTTTCTAAATAGTTTCTCAATAGTTTCTTAATAGTTTCTAAATAGTTTCTCAATAGTTTCTCAATAGTTTCTCAGTAGTTTTGTAATAGTTTCTCAATAGTTTCTCAATAGTTTCTCAATAGTTTCTCACTTAGTTTCTCAATAGTTTCTCAATAGTTTCACAATAGTTTCACAATAGTTTCTCAATAGTTTCTCAATAGTTTCTCAATAGTTTCTCAATTGTTTCTCAATAGTTTCTCAATAGTTTCTCAATATTTTTCAATAGTTTCTCAATAGTTTCTCAATAGTTTCACAATAGTTTCTCAATAATTTCTCAATAGTTTCTCAATAGTTTCACAATAGTTTCTTCTCAGTAATTTCACAATAGTTTCACAATACTTTCTCAATAGTTTCTCAATAGTTTCTAAATAGTCTCTCAATAATTTCTCAATAGTTTCTCAATAGTTTCTCCATAGTTTCTAAATAGTTTCTCAATAGTTTCTTAATAGTTTCTAAATAGTTTCTCAATAGTTTCTCAATAGTTTCTCAGTAGTTTTGTAATAGTTTCTCAATAGTTTCTCAATAGTTTCTCAATAGTTTCTCACTTAGTTTCTCAATAGTTTCTCAATAGTTTCACAATAGTTTCACAATAGTTTCTCAATAGTTTCTCAATAGTTTCTCAATAGTTTCTCAATTGTTTCTCAATAGTTTCTCAATAGTTTCTCAATATTTTTCAATAGTTTCTCAATAGTTTCTCAATAGTTTCACAATAGTTTCTCAATAATTTCTCAATAGTTTCTCAATAGTTGCTCAATAATTTCTCAATAGTTTCTCAATAGTTTCTCAATAGTTTCTCAATAGTTTCACAATAGTTTCTCATGCAATAGTTTCTCAATAATTTCACAATAGTTTCACAATAGTTTCTCAATAGTTTCTCAATAGTTTCTCAATAGTTTCTCAATAATTTCTCAATAGTTTGTCAATAATTTCTCAATAGTTTCTCAATAGTTTCTCAATAGTTTCTAAATAGTCTCTCAATAGTTTCTCAATAATTTTGCAAAAGTTTCTCAATAGTTTCTCAATAGTTTCTCAATAGTTTTTCAATAGTTTCTCAATAGTTTCTCAATAGTTTCTCAATAGTTTCTCAATAATTTCACAATAGTTTCACGATAGTTTCTCAATAATTTCTCAATAATTTCTTAATAGTTTCTCAATAGTTTTTCAATAGTTTCTCAATAGTTTCTCAATAGTCTCTCATTAGTTTCTCAATAATTTCTTAATAATTTCTCAATAGTTTCTCAATAATTTTTCAATGGTCTCTCAATAGTTTCTCAATAGTTTCTCAATTGTTTCTCAATAGTTTTTCAATAATTTCACAATAGTTTTACGATAGTTTCTCAATAGTTTCACAATAGTTTCACGATAGTTTCTCAATAGTTTCTCAATAATTTCTCAATAGTTTCTCAATAATTTAACAATAGTTTCACAATAGTTTCTCAATAGTTACTCAATAGTTTCTCAATAGTTTCACAATAGTTTCACGATAGTTTCTCAATAGTTTCACAATAGTTTCTCAATAGTTTCTGAATAATTTCAAAATAGTTTCACGATAGTTTCTCAATAGCTTCACAATAGTTTCACGATAGTTTCTCAATAGTTTCTCAATAGTTTCACGATAGTTTCTCAATAATTTCTCAATAGTTTCACGATAGTTTCTCAATAGTTTCACAATAGTTTCACAATAGTTTCACAATAGTTTCTCAATAGTTTCACAATAGTTTCGCGATAGTTTCACAATAGTTTCTCAATGGTTTCACAATTAGTTTCTCAATAGTTTCTCAATAGTTTCTCAATTAGTTTCTCAATTAGTTTCTCAATAGTTTCTCAATAGTTTCACAATAGTTTCTTCTCAGTAATTTCACAATAGTTTCACAATACTTTCTCAATAGTTTCTCAATAGTTTCTAAATAGTCTCTCAATAATTTCTCAATAGTTTCTCAATAGTTTCTCCATAGTTTCTAAATAGTTTCTCAATAGTTTCTTAATAGTTTCTAAATAGTTTCTCAATAGTTTCTCAATAGTTTCTCAGTAGTTTTGTAATAGTTTCTCAATAGTTTCTCAATAGTTTCTCAATAGTTTCTCACTTAGTTTCTCAATAGTTTCTCAATAGTTTCACAATAGTTTCACAATAGTTTCTCAATAGTTTCTCAATAGTTTCTCAATAGTTTCTCAATTGTTTCTCAATAGTTTCTCAATAGTTTCTCAATATTTTTCAATAGTTTCTCAATAGTTTCTCAATAGTTTCACAATAGTTTCTCAATAATTTCTCAATAGTTTCTCAATAGTTTCACAATAGTTTCTTCTCAGTAATTTCACAATAGTTTCACAATACTTTCTCAATAGTTTCTCAATAGTTTCTAAATAGTCTCTCAATAATTTCTCAATAGTTTCTCAATAGTTTCTCCATAGTTTCTAAATAGTTTCTCAATAGTTTCTTAATAGTTTCTAAATAGTTTCTCAATAGTTTCTCAATAGTTTCTCAGTAGTTTTGTAATAGTTTCTCAATAGTTTCTCAATAGTTTCTCAATAGTTTCTCACTTAGTTTCTCAATAGTTTCTCAATAGTTTCACAATAGTTTCACAATAGTTTCTCAATAGTTTCTCAATAGTTTCACAATAGTTTCTCAATAATTTCTCAATAGTTTCTCAATAGTTGCTCAATAATTTCTCAATAGTTTCTCAATAGTTTCTCAATAGTTTCTCAATAGTTTCACAATAGTTTCTCATGCAATAGTTTCTCAATAATTTCACAATAGTTTCACAATAGTTTCTCAATAGTTTCTCAATAGTTTCTCAATAGTTTCTCAATAATTTCTCAATAGTTTGTCAATAATTTCTCAATAGTTTCTCAATAGTTTCTCAATAGTTTCTAAATAGTCTCTCAATAGTTTCTCAATAATTTTGCAAAAGTTTCTCAATAGTTTCTCAATAGTTTCTCAATAGTTTTTTCAATAGTTTCTCAATAGTTTCTCAATAGTTTCTCAATAGTTTCTCAATAATTTCACAATAGTTTCACGATAGTTTCTCAATAATTTCTCAATAATTTCTTAATAGTTTCTCAATAGTTTTTCAATAGTTTCTCAATAGTTTCTCAATAATCTCTCATTAGTTTCTCAATAATTTCTTAATAATTTCTCAATAGTTTCTCAATAATTTTTCAATGGTCTCTCAATAGTTTCTCAATAGTTTCTCAATAGTTTCTCAATAGTTTTTCAATAATTTCACAATAGTTTTACGATAGTTTCTCAATAGTTTCACAATAGTTTCACGATAGTTTCTCAATAGTTTCTCAATAATTTCTCAATAGTTTCTCAATAGTTTCACAATAGTTTCACAATAGTTTCTCAATAGTTACTCAATAGTTTCTCAATAGTTTCACAATAGTTTCACGATAGTTTCTCAATAGTTTCACAATAGTTTCTCAATAGTTTCTGAATAATTTCAAAATAGTTTCACGATAGTTTCTCAATAGCTTCACAATAGTTTCACGATAGTTTCTCAATAATTTCTCAATAGTTTCACGATAGTTTCTCAATAGTTTCACAATAGTTTCACAATAGTTTCACAATAGTTTCTCAATAGTTTCACAATAGTTTCGCGATAGTTTCACAATAGTTTCTCAATGGTTTCACAATAGTTTCTCAATAGTTTCTCAATAGTTTCACAATAGTTTCACGATAGTTTCTCAATAGTTTCTCAATAGTTTCTCAATAATTTCACAATAGTTTCTCAATAGTTTCACAATAGTTTCACAATATTTTCACAATAGTTTCACAATAGTTTCTCAATAGTTACTCAATAGTTTCACAATAGTTTCTCAATAGTTTCTCAATAGTTTCTCAATAGTTTGTCAATAGTTTCTCAATAGTTTCTCAATAATTTCACAATAGTTTCACGATAGTTTCTCAATAGTTTCTCAATAATTTTTTAATAGTTTGTCAATAGTTTTTCAATAGGTTCTCAATAGTTTCTCAATAGTTTCTAAATATTCTCTCAATAGTTTCTCAATAATTTCTTAATAATTTCTCAATAGTTTCTCAATAGTTTTTCAATAGTTTCTCAATAGTTTCACAATAGTTTCACGATAGTTTCTCAATAGTTTCTCAATATTTTCTCAATAGTTTCTCAATAATTTCACAATAGTTTCACGATAGTTTCTCAATAGTTTCTCAATAGTTTCTCGATAGTTTCTAAATAGTTTCTCAATAGTTTCTTAATAGTTTCTCAATAGTTTCTCAATAGTTTCTCAATAATTTCACAATAGTTTCACGATAGTTTCTCAATAGTTTCTCAATAGTTTCTCAATAGTTTCTCAATAGTTTCACAATAGTTTCACGATAGTTTCTCAATAATTTCTCAATAGTTACTCAATAGTTTTTAAATAGTTTCTCAATAGTTTCTCCATAATTTCACAATAGTTCACGATAGTTTCTCAATAGTTTCTCAATAATTTCTTAATAGTTTCTCAATAGTTTTCCAATAGTTTCTCAATAGTTTCGCAATAGTTTCTCAATAATTTATAGTTTCTCAATAGTTTCTCAATAATTTCTTAATAATTTCTCAATAGTTTCTCAATAGTTTTTCAATGGTTTCTCAATAGTTACTCAATAGTTTCTCAATAGTTTTTCAATAGTTTCTCAATAGTTTTTCAATAGTTTCTCAATAGTTTCTCAATAATTTCACAATAGTTTCACAATAGTTTCTCAATAGTTTCTCAATAGTTTCTCAATAATTTCTCAATAGTGAGAAATTATTGAGAAATTATTGAGAAACTATTGAGAAACTATTAAGAACCTATTGAGAAACTATTGAGAAACTATTGAGAAACCATTGAGAATCTATTGAATTTCTCAATATAGTTTCTCAATAGTTTCTCAATATTTTCTCAATAGTTTCTCAATAGTTACTCAATAGGTTCTCAATAATTTCTCAATAGTTTCTCAATAGTTTCTTAATAGTTTCTCAATAGTTCCTCAATAGTTTCTCAATAGTTTCTCAATAGTTCCTCAATAGTTTCTCAATAATTTCTCAATAGTTTCTCAATAGTTACTCAATAGTTTCTCAATAGTTTCTCAATAGTTTCTCAATATAGTTTGTCAATAGTTTCTCAATAGTTTCTCAATAGTTACTCAATAATTTCTCAATAGTTTCTCAATAGTTTCTCAATAGTTTCTCAATAGTTTCTCAATAGTTTCTCAATAGTTTCTCAATAGTTTACCAACAGTTTGTCAATATAGATTCTTAATAAAGGGCGATCTGCATGCAGATATCCTGAAACGTCAGCCATTTTCACCGATAACCCTTTGGTATCTTTTCGCCGTAATAAAAACATTCGTGACTCCTTAGTACATAGTGCCCTTAAGCAAAATACCTCGGCACCAGCGGGAACATTTTCTTGCGGTCGTTCCCGCTGTAACACATGCGCTTTTCTCAATCCCACTACAGTTATTACTACCCCCAAATTCAACCACACAATCCGTCATACTTTTTTGTGCATTGCAACCAACATAATTTATTGCATTTCTTGCGATAAATGCCCTAAAATATACATCGGTGAAACTGGGCAATGCCTTTCAGACAGGTTTGCTGAACATCTTCGTTCCGTGAGGATCAATGATGTTGACAAACCTGTAGCCCGCCATTTCAACAGCTCTAACCATTTGGTTTCAGACATGAAAGTCTGTGCCATCCTGCCCATCTCAGGTGGCATCGATAACCGCAAACGGCGAGAGAAGCGTCTCATTTTTAAACTTGGCACCACACATCCTCTTGGTCTTAACGAACGTTTTTCCTTTATTTAATTTCCTACAAGTTTTTTGTTATTTTAGTTTGCTTGGAACTTTTTATTATTATCTTATGCATTTCAAGTTTTGTTTCTTACTGCTTTAATATCATCTAATCCCCTTAATATTGGACCTGTCATTTCTCCTTCCTCCTCTGATCGACTGTAAAAATAGCAAATGATTTAACTTTTCGCATCTCATTAATTATTACTTTGTTTATCTGCAGAGAAAGTAGCCATAATTTCTACTTGTGACACCGTTTTGGCATATATATAAGCCCTATTTATTTTATTTCATCTCGTCTTACTCTGATGAAGGGCTCCGCTCGAAACATCAGTATCTCGTCACTAAATTATTGGCAGTTTACCACCTTTTCACTTTGCTATATATATATATATATATATATATATATATATATATATATATATATATATATATATATATATATATATATATATATATATATATATATATATATATATATATATATATATATATATATATATATATATATATATATATATATATATATATATATATATATATATATATATATATATATTATATATAATATATATATATATATATATATATATATATATATATATATATATATATATATATATATAATATATATATATATATATATATATATATATATATATATATATATATATATATATATATATATATATATATATATATATATATATATATATATATATATATATATATATATATATATATATACATACACTGTACATGTTTTTTATACAGTGTGACAATCTTAATTAGTGCAGCTATATTGCACCCAGAAATTAAAGACTGAGTTATTTAGTTATTTAGTTCGATGTCTAATTATGAATCAATGAAATTCAGAACAACACAAGCTTGATAGTTTAAAGGCTCTCAGAGATACATGTGGTGTCTATAAGTCGATTCGATTGGCAAATTAATGGGTTATATATTTGTAAAATAACTAATTAGTACTAAGCTATGACGGCGGGCAAGGGGGTTGTACATGTATTTCGTACATGTATTTCTAGTATATATTTTTAATAAAGAGTGAATACTACTCATTAGGATAGATAAATGAATTCAACTCCTCATTAGAAAATTAAAATTAGAGTCGTTTTGTTGTGGGATAGGAAAGTAATGAAATATATGATTAAGATTAGACATTGCGGTAAACTTTATCGCACTTAATCAAAACGTGAACTTGACCGAATTAGATGAACTAGACCTTAGTAAGTAGCAAAACAACACTTTTGCAATAACAATTTGTTATCTTTTAGGAACTTTAAAGGAAATACGTCAGAGATAGGGAATGCTTTCCTATGCTCTAGCTATAGAAAAGTAACCTGTAAACATAGCAAATAAGTGAGTTTCGTTGAGTTATATTAATAATTGTAATTGTAAACCCTATACATTAAACGCGTTCAGGGAAGGCAGTCTTAAGTGTCGACGAATCAACGAGCCAACATGGATATGATATGCAATCACAAATAGTTTAAACTTTCAATAACAGTTAGTTTGCACTTTGTGGTAAGAGTCAAATTTACTCCTGATAAAGAGTATATTTTTACCCTAAAATAATGATCAAATCACCCGCAATGGAGTGGCGTAAAACTAACTTCCATTTAGCAATAATTATGTTGGAAACATTACTAAAAAACGAGTGATTCCGTACCGTTTTTACTCCATTTTTGGAGTTAAAATAACTCCATGAGAACAACAGTGTTAACATTAGATATATATTTTTATATTCATATTTAATTCCCTATTACAATAGTATAAGCTATTTATTATCCGTATTTAATTAAAGAATTAAAGGAAGTTGTCTTTGGCGGGTGAGAGGCCAGTTTGCCTCAAGCAGTAAGAGTGGATGAAGGGTTATTGCTTCAAGAAACACCAGAGAGATTTCATGGGATTGGAGTGGCGATCAGCCTATGTGGCCGTCACTATATTTTTATTACATTTTCAGTAATGTTTGTATGAATCCTACATCCGTGAACCAATTTGCGATGGCTGGTTCCATCAAATCTCTATATCGAAAGACTCAGACATTCAGTCGTGTTTTCCCGTCACATGAATACATTACGTTGGCGACGATTGTGCAAAATCACCGGATTTCCTTATATTAAAGAAAAATTATAACACAAACAATCGTCCCAAGAACGCCTTTTATTTTGCATAATCACGAATAAAATAACAATAAAAAAGTTAAAAAGTACAAAAGTAGGAATTGTTGTGATTAATACAATTTAACCTCGTTTTTATAAAGGAAATGTACAAACAGTAAAATGTGGAGAAATAAAATTCAGTTGTTTATTATCTCATGCAGCCAGGAGAAAATACTACATTATCCTAATGCAGTATCAAGATAAAAGCAAACTGATTTTACGTGACAAAAAATCTAGGATTTGAAGAGAAAATGTAGCAAAATTAAGGCATCCTTCAACAAAAAGTAGGAAAGTACAAAATAGGAAAATTTTAAAGTAACAAAATTAGGATTTCAAGAAAGCCCGCCACATACATGAAGATAAAAAGTGATCCCATTCGCTTCTGCTCTCGTATTACAAATCTTTAGTAGTTATTGATGCGATATTGGAACGTAACGTACTGCTCGTATAAGAAGCAGTACTCTTGAAGATTGAAGAATAACTCATATCTAGTGGATGTCTGCCTTATAAGCTCCATTATATTATCGAAACAATAGTAGATACATCATTTAGTTATTTTAGTAACTGCGACAATTACTATAAAATCTTATAACTAATATTGTCGAACATATAAGCCATCATGCAGATTCCAGATTCTCTGTAACACTACTATGGCGAGAGTTTTTATTTATTTATTTATATTTCCGACTTATATTTCAAAAAGAAAAACATTTCAACAAATACTATGCTGCGGACCGCATATCTAAGGTGGTTTTGAGGTTGGTATACAATCATATTTTTTTACATCTAAACATACGCATGGTCAAACAAGCAATCAATTCTTAAAGGCCTATTAACGGTGAAATAATCTGTTGCGTTTTTTCCCAGTAAAAATCAAAGTACAAAATAAGTACACACTCACTAAATATTAAAGCAACATTTTAACTTTAAGGATGCAATCTTTGAGCTTCTCTTTCACAAATGGCGACAATCTACTAATATAACATGAAAAGGAGAAATAAAAGAATTTCAATATGTCAAAAAAACACTGAAGTAGGAGTAATTACGTATATTAATGCATGGAAGACGTTTCGGACATCTGACCTGACGAAGGACACATCGTTCAAAACGTCGTTCATTAATATACGTAAGTACTCTTTAATTTAATGTAAGTACTCATTAATATATCTCCTTTTCATATTTTATCCAGTTCTTTTGAGAACTTAGCAGCTTTCATATTTATTCTGACAAAATCTACTAATTGTGGACATACAAAATTGTCAAATTTGAGAAAAAAAACAGCTCAAAGTTTGTCGACTTAAATATATTATTTCACTGGTAATCAATATCAAGTTGGAGAAAAATTCAAAACCCAATTTTGATCGAAGTATAGCTCCATAGTTTCGCTATGAATATGTTTTCCATGGAGATTGGATGGATAGAATGGATGAACCTATTGTGGCGTCAAAGCGATAAAACGTATGACGTTCCACTTTAATTGAAAGAACCAAAAGTGTCCTAAAGAACACGACATTTATACGTGCAACTTTCACTCAAGAACATTCTACCACAACTGCTCCAAAATACATTGATGTTTGCTGCGAATGCTTAATATATAATTAAGAGCAAAATTTCCATTTCTAAACTGCCAATTTCTTACAAGAAGATCGACTTTGCATGAAGCTCGGAGTAACAAACAATATTATTTTTACACCTTTAAAATACCCGTTGTAGCAGTTTATGTATTGAACACTCTTACCCAATAGCGATCAATAAAGATTAAGTTGGACGAACATGGGCGATTGTCAAGAACATTGGGGTTAGGGTTAGAAAACCCATTAGGCGGGGGGTTAGGGTTAGAAAACCCATTAGGCGGGGGAGTTAGGGTTAGGATCTTTGTTGTGTTGGGGTTGGGTTCTAGCATTAAATTAACAAGTCGCTCTTAATTTGATCATTATCATCATTTTAACAGGAATGGTTGATTGATCATTATAGTCATTATAAGAGTGAGGATATGCTGATATATATATATATATATATATATATATATATATATATATATATATATATATATATATATATATATATATATATATATATATATATATATATATATATATATATTTTCGCTTACCTCAAAAACTGGTCTGCTACAACTTGTTTCATCTGTAAAAGAATCTTCAGGCAGTGACCTGAAGATTCTTCAGGTCACTGCCTGAAGATTCTTTTACAGATGAAACAAGTTGTAGCAGACCAGTTTTGAGGTAAGCGAAAATCTATTATTTGCTCTAACTATATGTTGTTGAGCACTCTTTGCATTTCGTAGACCAAAACCTACACGTATATATATATATATATATATATATATATATGACGTGTATTTTTCATTAAAGTCTGTCTGACGATCGCGTAAGCGTGAAACTCGGAGTAACAGCAAAGTGATGTCTTGTCTTTAATTTAACTACAATTTATTACGCTCTGCAAATTAATGCATTGAGGACTCTACCGACAGTATAAACTCAATTCACCAGATTTATATATATATATATATATATATATATATATATATATATATATATATATACATGAAAGTATACAATGTGCCCTACCGGCTATCACCATATGGCTTTATGGTAACTGTGGACTTGGGACCCACTATGTACGGCTATATATATATATATATATATATATATATATATATATATATATATATATATATATATATATATATATATATATATATATATATATATATATATATATATATATATATATATATATATATGTATATATATGTATATATATGTAATATATATGTAATATATGTGAGTAGATATGCATCTAGCCTATATACCTCAGAAACATTTTCTGAGTCCCTGATGGGAATCGAACCCGTAACCTACTGATTGCCGGTGAGACGCTCTAACCATTGAGCCACACGAACTAAGACGGAGAGCGAAGGGTTATGGTCCGATGTGATATGTGTGATATGCCTACTCTTGCGAGTCTCAACGTATCGTGTTCAGTTAATATTAACTGAAAGTTATATGTGAATATAATAGAACTGGTGAAGTGACGGCTTTGTGAAATTATATGTAATATATATATATATATATATGTGTAGATACCATCAAGCCTATATATACCTCAGAAAAATTTTCTCGGAGTCGATTCCGGCCGTCAGGGACTCAGAAAAATTTTCTGAGGTATATAGGCTTGATGCATATCTATACACATATATATTACATATAATTTTCACCAGTTCTAATATATATAAATAAACTGTTGAGTCTCTTAAATTCAACTATAATATGCTCTGGATCTCCATTGAGCACTCTGCCAACTGTTTTTACACCATCTGTTGTATTGCTCTCTCTCTCTCTATGTATATATTATATATATATATATATATATATATATATATATATATATATATATATATATATATATATATATATATATATATATTATATATATCGGCCTTTTGGGACTCATCAGTGTAGTGCTGATGAGCAGGATGAAGATAACTGCTATTTACAGTCACCCTTGATGCACACAAAATGTGGGACATCAAAAATCATGCCAGAGCGCTCAAACTGCAAGCAGTGAGCGTGCGCACAATGGTTCATCCTGTAGAGCGCTCAATATGACCTAAAGGACATAGAGCGTATCTAACTACAGACGGTACCGTTTCGGCCTTTTGGGCCTCATATATATATATATATATACAGTATAGATACTCACCTTGCCACGATATTGATTTTTAAATGAAAATAATCGAAGCGGTCTCAGGCATATAGATTCTAGTGGTTCGGCTGCTAGTATTTAAATCGCGACACGTATATACGAGTTTATATATGAATCTCGTTGTATACATGCATCATAACATCTTCAGTGATTACAGTGATCTGTACGTCACTATAATTGTCAATATGATTTTTATATGAGTATGACAAACGGCATTGTATTCATAACCATATCTATCGCCACATCAATGAACTAGATCATGTGTTGCTTATCTAGATTTTGCTATGCGGAACTCGTAAATAATTCAAAACGTAGCAGACGTGAAGTTACACCCAAGATTTTAAAAGATGATATAGCTAAACACAATATGTCCCTTACAACGGATGTTTCCCAAGATCATTTGTGCTCGTGTTTTATCGGTGTTTCTCCAAAAGCAATTATAATCAATGAAACTGTCAATAACATCATCGACGTTTTACATAAAAGTAATTAAAATAATTGTATTTATTTGTCATTAACTAGATAGTGTTAACTCTTGTTGCGCGAAGAAAGAAAAACGTTAAAAAAGTAAACATTAAAATATTATCATTATAGGAGTCACTGCATGCATGCATGCTCTTGATAATTCGTTTTTCACCGCAATATATATTTTTAATATTACTCATATGTTTATTTCTATTACATTTTATCTCGATCTTTTATTACTTTGACATTGAGGTTTAGACGAATGTGAGCTCTGTGCCCCAAGTTATTATGTAATTACGACATACAGTTTAATATTGCCTATAACAATGCTCCACTAAATTTCCTTATATATATAACAATCTCACATGTTTGAAATGTCAGGAAAATTAAATCTGTTTGATATACGTACGGCTAAAAGTCAAAGCTAAATGCAAACTGTTTGTAAATGTGGTAATAAAGTCCATAAATTAAGCCAGCTTTTTCCTCAAATTTCTCTTAAAATACTGCTTCGTTTGAAAAGTTATATCATGCACTCGGAAGGCGTTTATTATTTGATTCGAAAACACTAAATTTCCGTATATGTACCATTTTCACATGATTGAAACATCTGGAAAATTAAGTTTCAGAAATAATCAAAACCATCGCGTTTTCATTAAAACCATCGCGTTTTCATTAAAACCATCGCGCATTAGTAATGGCGGAAAGACGTCTAATTTTGAGCTCTGTTATTTTTGTGATTTTAGTCATAAAATTCGTTCTAGTTTCATCTGACACTTGTTGTGATGTATTTACATCTAAGAGGTCCTATCTATTGTGGAGGTTTTGCAAGCCAAATTTCCCAAACAAGGAAGGAAATGTCGATTGCAGAATGGGCATTCGATTCCGATATTCTCGTGACTTTACAAGCTTTAGCGGGTATGTCTTTGGCCTATTACTCTTGTGCGGCGATATCGCGACACAGCCTGGCCCTGGTCGATCAACAAACGCGGTTTCTCCCACTTACAAGTGCATGGTCTTAAATGCAAGAAGTTTGAAGAGTCTACACAAAATCACAGGCACTGATGGGCAGACAGAACTATGCAATCTACATCGTTTTCAGGACTTTGTATACTCGGAGTACTCGGATATCGTGTGCGTTAACGAACATGGCTCAACGACAGCTTAGATAGTTCGGAAATTCTTCACGACGGTTATATTATATTTAGAAAGGATCGACCGCTTCGACGTGCAGGCGGTGTTTTGATTGCTATCAAAGCGAGTACTTTTAAAACTGTTCGTTAATTTCGCCTACCATCTAATTTGGCAGAATTAGAGATTGTATCGGCTGCAGTTGAAACGGTTACAGGTCAGAAAATCCTATTTTGCTCATGTTATCATCCGGAATTGGGAACAAGTTGGGTAGATTTATTCAATACCTTCTTAAATCTAGCCTGTGATCATTTTAATAATATCGTGTTATGTGGTGATTGCAATTTACCGGGAATCCCTTGGGACGCGACGGCTAGTGCAGCTGGTGCTAGTGAATTGCTGTTTGTTGACGCGTTAAATGACCACTTTTTATCACAAATTAATAAGACGCCCACCCGAGGCAATAATTTTTCTTGACCTCGTGATCACTAGTAACAATGATCTCACCAAAGTAAGGCCCGTTTCAAACGTCGAACTTCACATGTGCCGAACTCAATGCAAATGAAGTAGTCTTTTGTTTAAGCTCATTTGCATTGAGTTCGGCACATGAAAAGTTCGACGTTTGAAACGGGCCTAACTGAAGTATTGTCGTCTGAGAGCCTGAACAGGTATCTTTACAGATTACTCTGCCATTGTTTTCGAAATTAATTCCTTCGTGAAGGCGCCCTTAAAAACAAGCAGGTCAGTTTTTGATTATGCTAACGGTGACCTTGAAAGCCTGCGAAATTCCTTACACGCGATCAACAGGCGCGGATTTAGAAGTTAGTCGCATAAATTAGATTTAGAATTTGCAATTCAAAATACCTGTGAATAACAATCCTATTGGATAGGTTTTTGTTCCGAATTATTCTTAAGAAAAGCATAACCAATAGGGTTGTTCATGAAGTGTCTAATTTATGCGACTAACTTCTAAATCCGCGCCTGATCAACCTTTCGTCAATTTTAGACGGCGATAGTGATATCGATGAAGATTGGCAGCAATGGAAGGTGGTTTCTTGGCTGCTGTGAACGATTATATACCATCTAAGAAACTAAAGGGTCGCAACCCCATTACCATGGATAAACGGCACTATTTTGAATATGATTAAAAGCAAAAATACCCTTCGCCAAAAGTTAAGATCTCATCTTACAAAAAGTCTGAAATATAAATTCAGATGTATGCGGACCGAAGTTAAAAAGTCACTTAAAGAAGCCCGTGAAAGTTACTTTGAGTTGGCAAATGCTGATTTTAGAACAAATCCAAAGCGCTTGTGGTCAATTCTGAAATTAAAATCAAAATCCAGAGATATACCTGGTCTAGTTTCTATGGAAAATGAAATACACAGTCATCAAACAGCAGAGCAGTCAAGTCCAAGAGAAAATGCTGACACTCCAGAGGGAATTGCGAACTTGTTTAACAGGTACTTTAGTTCCGTATACACCATCACAGAGGACTCAAGTCTAGATACATCGTGCGAAGTTACTGAATGTATTGCAGACACGTTGATTCTTTCAGTCACAGAAGTTGAAGAAACTCTTAAAACTCTCGATATTAGTCAAGCTACAGGACCGGACGGAATTCCTGCCAAATTGCTCAAGGAAACTGCATCGGTAATTGCACCATCTTTGTGCAAATAATTTAATAAATCTTTAAGGACTGGAGAAATGCCGGGAGATTGGAAATTAGCCAACGTGGTTCCTATTTACAAAAAGAACGAACGAGAACATGTAGAAAAACTATCGTCCAATATCTCTATTGTCAATAATTTCAAAAGTCTTAGAACGTTGCATATTAAACAACATCAAAGATCAGTGGTACAAGTCAATTCCAGCATGTCAACATGGATATTTAACTTGAAAGTCGTGTGTGTTACTAATTTACTCGAGGCTCTAGATCATTATTGGTTCATCACTCGACCATGGAGAACAGACAGATCTTGTGTATTTGGACATGTCAAAGGCCTTCGACAAGGTCAGCCACAATCGATTGATACATAAATTATACAAGGCGGGTTTCAGTGGCAATTTGCTTAAGTGGTTTCGCTCATACCTATCTGAACGTCGTCAACGTGTCACAGTTATGGGTGCTACTTCGGATGAGCTTCCTGTTACTTCCGGAGTGCCCCAAGGATCCATATTGGTTCCTGTTTTCTTCTTGTTGTACGTTAGCAATTTACCAAAAGCAATTTCTAATTGTCGTGCTACAATGTATGCTGACGACATAAAGATGGGCAGACAAATTAGAAATCCGGAGGATGCTATTCACTACAGTCTGATCTTGATAACTTGCAAACCTGGTCCGTTGCCTCAGGCCTTGTTTTTAATGCAACGAAGTGCAAAGCAATGAGTGTTACCAGAAAAATCAAGGCGGTTTCAACCACATACAGACTTGCTAATACTGATCTCGAAATGATTGAAGATGAACGAGATCTTGGTGTATGGACTACAAACAGATTAACTTGGGATAAACAAGTCTCAGAACAAGCTGGCAAAGCCAATAAACTTTTAGGATATATTAAGCGAAACACCATTTATATCAAAGGTGTCTCGATCAGGCGTACGCTCTATCTAGGGTTGATTCGACCTCATTTAGGTTATGCCACCCAGGTGTGGGCTCCGCAGTTCGTCCAATTGATTGGAAAATTAGAGCGCATACAAAGGCGTGCAATGAGATATATTCTTAGCATACCATATAGTTATAATGTAGATTACAATCTTCGATTGAACAAATTGAATCTTATCCCTATTACCTAGTGGCATGAAACTACAGGATATGATATTTTTCTTCAAGATTATTCATGGACTAGTCATTATAGATCATACCATTATACCTACGGCCAGAAACACCAGGTCGACCAGATCATCTGCGAGCAATGTGATAACGTTTGAAATGCCAAAATACAAGACAACTACATATCAGCGTTCTTATTTTGTACGAACATGTAGAGTGTGGAACGCTTTGGCAGATGAACTTTGTTTGAGTACTAACAATCTAATCTCTTTTAAAACAATTATGCTCAATTATTACAAAGCATCATTGTCAAATTATCAATAGGACGATCCACGCTCTTTCAAAACGGTTCGCATCCAGTGTAATCGAGGACGTTCGCTGAACAAACCAATTTTTTGCTGCATGTAAGAACATTTTTTTTAACATTTTTTTAAACATAGGGCCCACGGTAATTGGCGATTTCTGTTGTGGTGTCCCTGCCATTTTTCTTTCTAGGCTAGCTTTGTAGTTTTCTGTATTTGTAATGTACATTTTTCGTTGGCAAATTTAATAAAATCAAAAATCAAATCAATAAATTTTAGATAAAAAATGTAATATTTCATTAAATTTGCTCCATATTTGCGCATATAGTAAATTTGAGTAAATCCATTTTTTCGTGCAGTGATTAAAAACATAAACCTGTATAAAGTATTGAAAGAAAGATCAAATTAATGAAATATTTCGCTCTTCAAATATGTGCATTAAATAGAATGTTTATAATTAAAAAATGGGAGCAATAAACACTTTAGTAAAATATTTTTTGATATCAGATGATACGAAAATGCATTTTACTCGTTTTAATTGATTCAAAACTTGTAAAATACCTGAACAATAATCTGGCAAAGCATCGGGTAAGATATATGCGAGCTTTAATAAGAATTTTTATAAAAAAAAAAAAAAAAAATGGCGCCCAAACGAAACTTTTATAGATGATAAACCAGCAAGAGAGAAGGATTATGCTTTGAACTTGGATTATAGGGTTAGGGTTTGTGTTAGGGTCAGGCTACAGTTACAAATCTAAAACATTATTAGTTAAACGCTTATACAGCTTCGTTATACCTTTTGAACAAAACACTAGGGTGACAACTAATAATCGACGTTCAAATTGTCATTGATACAGCAATTTGCATTTTAAATTAGTGTATACAATCAACATGTTGCTGAATGGGTGAACAAATATAATAAAATTTTCTTAATTTTTATTATGGAAATATTTCTTGTTGAGATAATTTTTCTAGAAAAGGGACAAGAAAATATTTCTTGATCTAAGAAAAGTTAATGTAATAATTTCTTGGTTTAAAAAATATTTTAAGAAAATATTACATGAAATAAGAAAACATTTGGCTTCTCATAAATACTTGTCCAGATAATCTTTCCTACAGAGGGAAAATATCTTTTAATTTAAGAAATATTTGCTTGAAACAAGTTTCAATCCTTTGAAACAAGTTTTGGAGTTGTTGCACAACCTCGTTCCCACGGAATTTTGCCATCACGGTGGAAGGTAGGCAAAAATGGGATCGGCTGGTCACATGAAACCCATAATATCTGCGTGTTTTGATATGATAATTTATGATAATTCAGGTCATTTGTCTAATTTGTTTACTCTGTTGATGTGATAATGAATGAGAAATATGCAACGCTCTGTAGACTTGTTTATGTAAAGCATTCATCCTAAAAGCAACTAATTCGTAATATGTCCATGATTATCCCATATAAATATCATGGAGGTACAAGTATATATCAAATGTAGTTCTTGACAATTAACCTAAGAGCTTATATTTCTTATATGCGGTAAAATTTAAAGGCGATGAAATTTCTTAACATGTGGGTTTAGATGAATAAATTATACTCTAGCTGAATTAATGAGTTTTAGAAATTCACCGACCTTCTACCGTTGAGGAAAAATGTCCTGGGAACGAGGTTGAGTTATTGCAGTGAATATATATATATATATATATATATAACAAATTCTTTAAATTTTCGCATCTCATTAATCATTAGTTTGTTTATCTCCCGTGTATTTTTGATTGGCTACTTTCTACTAGTGACACCCTTTTGGCATATATACTAGAAATACGAATCCGCAATTAATAATCCCCTCGCTCGCCTTTTCTACCACTACCCCCCACCCCACCCCTAGAGTTTCTTTTCCCCATTCATGTTCCCCAGAGCGGTTCGTCGTACGTAGATTTTGAACGCTATCTCGGCCAATATTTGGAATTACCGAATCTAAATACATAACATACGTTTCTATCATATTACGATAATGTACATATCCTTCGTAAAAAACGGTTTAGTTACTAAGAAATTATTGGGCAATCAGCCCAACCCAGCTGCCTCGTCGTATATTATTAGCTCGCCTGCACGTTAGTGCAGAAGAGCTATTAGGGACCTTAAGCTCTACGACGGCAACCTAGGACGGCGACGGCAGCGAAAGCAATATAAATCTTAGTATTTGAATGAAACCACTGTCGATTGACTAGCGTATTTAACACTCAAAGTTTGTTTTATGATCTCCAAAACGCTTCAATATTTCTAAAACGATTGTAGTGTCTGTGTTTAAGTCAGTCTTAAGGAACAGCTCTCATCTCTCCGCGAGTTACCGTCGTCCTGGAGACGTGAAAATGTTCTCAGTGGCGTTGTAAACAGAACGAGGACGGCGTTGAAGTTACTCTTGGGAATAAAAATTATTCATTCTTTTTGTTTCGCATAAAGATTCTTTTGTTTGAACGACGTCGCCGTCCAAGGTTGCCGTCGTAGAGCTTAAGGTCTCTATTGCTATACCCTCGGCGCCGCGTCCGTGTGCGCGTCTGTGTCTGCGTACAGGTCAGCGTTAAGATAAGATCAACATTATGAAATAATAAGGTCAGCGTTAAGATGTTGAATTTTCAATGTGTTTAGCATTGAACCAGACGTATATACCCTACACGATAACAAGCTTTTTCCCGAGCTTTCACTATTTTGTAAATTGGTTAACTGTTAAGTAGTCCTTCTAATACTGATCAGTGGCGAAGCAGGCCATAGCAACTGGTCATGATATGTAAACTCTAAGATGAATTATATATTCTTATTCTTCTAGCCTATTGGGTTATTCCGTTCACCAAAGAGTGATACATCTAATAAATTAAAATAAACTAAACTAAACTAAAATTCAGAAATATATTGTTTACAAAATATGCAGATGATCATAATTTAGCATAGCATGACCACATGCTATGGCCAGGAGCGATTATAGATATATCCGTCAACTTTTTAACTTAAATTTACTGACATAAATCGTATTTATTGATTAATTTTAGCTATGAATTGGACGAATAATGTAATTCTAAAGAACGAAGCAATTCTATTATGAGTCTATGACAATTTTCAACAATTTGACACGGTTTAAATGAGAGTTAGGCCCGGGTCAAACGTCGAACTTTTCATGAGTCGAACTCAATGTAAATTTGGAAACTATTTTGTTTATGTCATTTGCATTGAGTTCGACTCATGAAAAGTTCGACGTTTGACCTGGGCCTTATAGATACAAAGAACGGAGGCCTTGTGCATATACAGTACGTGTATCTATATGAGCCGACGTCATGAGCCGACGTTCAAATTTTAGAAGGTTTTCTGTCAACGTTTTCTATAGACGAAGAACAAGGTTGAGCAATTTAATTGAATAGATAATTAAAAATTCACGGGATGTATATGGATACAGCCCTCGGGTTGTATACACATCCGGTTAATTTTTAATTATCTAATTCATCAACCTGCATTTCCTTGGAAATGCATTTCATTTCAAATTCAAATTTCCTGCATTTCAAACCCCTTCAAGCTTTAGTGATGTATAGGATATACATCCCTATAAATAACATAGAAAAAAACAACTAAAATTCGAAGTAATGACCATTTAATAGTAATTAGCGTTACTGGTTACACTAGAGCGCTAGATTAGTAGAAACAGAAACCTGACACAGAAATTAGCACTAGTGTATAAAAATATTAGTTGCATCTGATATAAAATTCCCTCGTTCTTTAAAAAATCCCGTTTATTTTTGTCCTGGAATTGTCCAATTCATGAATTAAACCTATTATAGATAAAATAAACGGGATTTTTTAAAGAACGAGGCAATTTTAAATAAGATGCTAACTAATATTTTACTCATACAAATTATGCTGTATACACGATGTATAAGCCAATCTAGCCCTTATGTGATTCTAGAAGACTTAATATTATCGAGTATTTCTAGCTAACTTTTCAATTTCTGGTTTTCCCTCTGTCTTCTTTCCATAACTGCGTGTCTTAGAAGGGTTTCTATTCTGATAAGTTTCAGGCATAAGCTCCCTGATTCTGTTTTGCTTCAGTGTTTACGTTTCTAAATATAAAACTTATTTCAATTCATAACATCAGGCTGGGGAATTCAGTATAACGAATTTGCTAGTGTAAATAGAAAATGTAAATTAGCCTGATGTTATGAATTAAAATAAGTTTTATCCCGACGCAGAACACGTCATTTTGATGCTTCCAAATATTGTCCGATTCAAACAGATCACCCAAAACAACTTTTTACTTCCTTATAAGGAGTAGCAGCTGGTTCTACCATGTTCCGCTCATATATATATATATATATATATATATAGTACAATGTATATATATATATATATATATATATATATAGTACAATATCTACAGACACGTGTTTCGCTGTTCCACAGCTCATCAGTGTAGCTTGGTACAATCTAGATATGGGCATGAGTACTAATTATACACAAACGATTGCCAGTGACAACCGCTTGTGGGATAAACAGCGGTCAATCGCACATCCAGAGAGCGTGAAGCGGTATAGGGCCAGATATATATATATATATATATATATATATATATATATATATATATATATATACCTTTTGACTGTGATGATGTATATACCTTTTTGATGTGCTGGCTTATCATCAGCTACACTGTGCTGACGAGCTCCAAGAGAGCGAAACAGCTGTCCACAGTTGCTGATGATAGCCAGACACTGCAATTATGTTTTGTCATTTCAGCCAGTAAAAGTGCGCAATGCACACTGAGTTGATATAGACTATAACGTTCTTGATGGTTTATAATTTATGCAGTGTGGTATATCCCACATCAAGTCCTTTGACTGTGATGATGTATATACCTTTTTGATGTGCTGGCTTATCATCAGCTACACTGTGCTGACGAGCTCCAAGAGAGCGAAACAGCTGTCCACAGTTGCTGATGATAGCCAGACACTGCAATTATGTTTTGTCATTTCAGCCAGTAAAAGTGCGCAATGCACACTGAGTTGATATAGACTATAACGTTCTTGATGGTTTATAATTTATGCAGTGTGGTATATCCCACATCAAGTCCTTTGACTGTGATGATGTATATATATATATATATATATAGGTAATATTTGGCATTTCCCTATGGATCCCTGCCGCGGCGAGATTATCACCGTCGCTTGCATTTGATGGACTAACTGTTGTGATCAATGGCTTATGGATTTATTGCATCTCGACTTATACTCTGATGAAAGGGCTACGCTCGAAACGTAAATATTTCGTCATTAAAAATCTTGGCAGTTTACCATATTTTTACCACCTTGGTTTGTTTTCTGCGGTAATTCAGTCTCCATCACTGTAGCCTGTGTACAGCCTGAATATACACCTGCAATACAGTCTGTGAAAATTCGCACGATAGCTTGTCGACCCCCCACTGAGCTACTCATATCTGAGTAGTAGATTTTGAGTGGTTTAATACACATATCATTCATAATTGTTTGTTTGATTGGATTATTTGATCTCACACGAATTCCCAGAGAACCAATTGTAACTGGAATAAGACAAGAGTTGTGATTTGGACAATCATAATCTACTTCTTAGATCTGAGTAGCTCAGCGGGGGTCGACAAGCTATCGTGCGAGTTTTCACAGACTGTATTACAGGTGTATATTCAGGCTGTACACAGGCTACATCACTGGGGCAGTTGGATTTGACCGGCAATTTCAGGATTTTTCAACTTTGCAATTGATTTACTTAAATCTAATGAATCGTAAACCGTTGAAAAATATAGATATTTCCGGTCAAAATCCGACTGCCCCATTGATGGAGATTGCTTAACGAGGAATCTTGTCCACAAAGTCACGATATTAGGGACATTTAGCATGGCGTTTTTTCAGACAAACGGAAAACCTCGAGATGTCAATTGACCATGGTCTTACCGTCGCGTTTGCCGTTCGCAGTTCGCGAGCCCTTAGAGACAGGTGACTTACGGCAAGGGTTTTTAGCAACTTAAAATAAATACACTCGCGTTTAAGGCTAAAATTTAGGTTTTTGTATTATTGTAAGTTTTTAACGTTAATTTAACTACGGATAATAAAAACCTGGATAAGAAGCTAACTGACCTAGTTGACTGAAAATTGTGATATCACGAAGATGTCACGAGTATGCAGATTTTGCTGAGTTACTCTTTGACTACTCCATATTTTCGTATTCAGGTAGCTATATTAAGATACCAAAAAGTTTCATCGTCTCACAAACCTGCCTAAGCTATATATACGACTACGTGTTCGAGGTAAATGTTGCTCGTCTTTGTTTCAGCTGTTTTCTTTTTGTTGTGAAGAAACTGGCGTCGCAAAAACTACCGTTGTTTTAGTTGAAATTTGCGATGCGTTTTTCACCGTCTAAAGTTGGAACTTTTCGCCTAAAATGAGTAATGGTAGTCGGATATTCCATCGTAAAGTGGCATTGTTATATATTTTTTGGTATTTTGACTATTATTTTTAGCTGTATTCTTGCTAAAAGGTGCGATTTATGGAGATTTTGTGACATCACGATTTTCAATTACAATTCTGGACAAAATTCATGTGGACACTGCGCGTGCGTTTGCATTATTAAAAGCATTTTTCTTGGAACCAACAAAATACGGTCTCCCCTCCGCCTAGGCAATGTTGGTATATCTACACGCGCAAAAACCGAGCATTTGTTTTTGTTTATCGTTGAATTAATAACACAACATTGACGTATAAGTGAAAGTGGAAGTTTAATTTGGGCACAAATTGGGCAATAAAAAGAAAGCAGGTAATTAACGTTGTATGTTTTGTCAGGTAATTTTGTCCAGGATTGTAGGTTTTCACGCGATCAACTGGTGCGTTAACCAATCAGCATGCTGGAAACATCACACGTGATCTTAGTTTCCTATCCAGTCTTTCTATACTATCCATGGTTTGACATTGAATTATATATGGATTTGAGCATTTACATAAAGTAGTGTGAGCGAAGGGAAAACAAATATGGCGGCTCTGCTAAATTATGTGATTGAAGTGGACCGTCATGCTAAAGTTGATTATACATTGTTACGGTACACCGCTAAGCACTAACTGCTGTGCAGTTTGCCGGGATTAACGTAATACTAAATGTCCCTATCATAACAGAGAGGGATTATTATTAAAGTTCTCTCTTAATAGTTAATTATAAAGAATTTCGAAATTCAATGTGAAAAATTACGCTTGTATATTATAGTAAAACCTGCTTTACAAGTTATATGTAGCTGCCTCAGCTTATCAATATCGAGATACAGAATGCTGCGGTGTTCAAACTTTTTATCTATTAGTATTTATTATTTATTTACTTTTATTCATTGATTTTTTGTTATTTTTATTGGAAGATGTGTTAAGGGCCGGGAGCTTCACTACACCAGATTTGGTCGATTATGAGGTAAAAGTCAAACTTTGGAAAACATCACTATAAGGTACCTAAACATCTCGTCTTTCAACTGGTATAGTCTTTTTAGGACATCACCAACTGGTGTACTATGAATGGTCTTATATATGCAATCCAAGTAAAACCGAGATTCTAATGTCAATGATGTGATAATCGAACCGGCTCCGGTTGCACGTGATCTCGGTGTTGCTGTTGATAGACATCTAACATTAAATACTCATGTAAATAACATTTGTAAATCAGCCACTTTGGCTATCAGAAATATCGGCAAGATCAGGAAATATTTGAGTAAAAAAGGACTGTGAGAAATTGGTGCATGCATTCATAACATCAAAACTTGACAGCTGTAATATCATCCTATATGTCTTACCAGAAGCTTAATTGAGTAAGTTACAACGAATTCAAAATACAGCTGCTAGACTTGTTGCAGGGGTTAAAAATTGGAGCATATCTCCCCTACGCTTCGTAATCTTCACTGGTGGCCGGTGAGATCAAGGATTGTTTTTTAAAATACTAATAATTACATTCAAGGCTTTGCATTGCCTGCAGGCGCCTGTTTATATTACTGATTTGCTAACTAAATATAAACCTACTCGTGCTTTGAGATCATCTGACCGAAATCCGCTACTTGAGCCAAAATCCAAAAACGGTGACTCATGGATCGAGACAGAACATTCTTGGGTGCCGCACCAAAACTGTGGAATTCATTACCACAGGAAATTAGAAGCTTTATATGTTAAGTAATTTTAAGTCAGCACTTAAGACTTTTCTTTTTTAAAATTAATATTTTTTTTGTTCATATAGTAGTAATATATGTAGTAGGCTTTATCTTATAATGAAACTGTAATTTATAGTTGTATAAGTAAAATTAATAATATATTGTTGTTAGAGCATTGAGACTATTGTATAGTGCTCCTAATACGTCTTTTATTATTATTATTATTATTATTTTAAATTACCACCCGTTTCACATAGAGAAATAGGTTTTAGCGAAAAGAGTCGCCAATTTACTGATTGTTTACACCAGGTTACCTTGGCAACGGGTTTAAAAATACGCGAGTTTTTTATTTGACTGTGAAAATGTTATGCCGGGTTACTATGCCAAAGGAGTACATTTATGACACGAGAGCACACACAGGGACCACGGAGACAAACTATAATTGCGTAATTTTCATATAGCTTTCGTTTCAAGTGCATGTTTTGCGGCAGATATTTGGTTAGATTTTTCATTATGTCGCTTAATATATTTGGTTTGTAAGCGAGACAGAAAATTCGACAAGCAAAATTGGCGGCGGAGGAGAGATTAAAGGCTACAGAAGGAGTAACATACATGAGAGTGGGGCATTTAAGGAGGATTTATTGTACTGTTCAAGGAAGCGAAAGAGACAGACAGGCCAAAATTCTGCTGGCCCAAGCAAAACCAAGCGTGCAAGAAAAAAATAGAACTTGGAACTGCTTGAAAACACCAAAACATCTAGATATAATGAAACTCAAACTTTAACTGTCGATTTCTTAAAACCTTATTTTCAGACCTATATGTGAACTGCCCCCCCTAACATTTCTCACTTCAGTTTTGATGAAAATGAACCATTTTTTGCACAGGTCTAGCTTTAGGTATGTAGCATGCACCTATTAGCCATTTTTATATCTACTTTCTAACAGGAGTTATAGTAAATATCATGTTTGCAATTTTATTTTTCCCGTTGCTATAGCAACCATAGTGAAAAACAAAAAAATGGCTAATAGGGACAATGTTCGACATCTTAGCTGTTATATGGTGCATTTTTACCTAGATACACTAGATAATATTTGTGAGATTTTGTGGCGGCGTAGGTTGCCTGTAAAATCAAGTTTTCCATATACCAGTTGATTCTACAGTGTCAGATTACAGTCCGATGTTCCGAATTAAAAAAAAAATTGTTTCAGCATCTATAGCTGGAGTTCAACAGTTTCTAAAAATATGTAAGTTCTGCATATTAGAGTTAAAAAACCTGCTAAATAGTGATGGTCCATGTTTTGTGAATTTTCGTGAACAACTGGGGTGTTTTCGTGAACAACAATGGAATGTTGACATATATCCGTGGGGGCTTACTGTATAATCGAAAGATATTTTCTTTTGAAGTGCCTCCAACCCCAAAAATGATGTTATGTTTGAAAGGGCACTTAAAATGATGACAAATGGCGCTAACAGTTCGTCGATATATCTTTTCGTTCTCGAGTTATTCGGTTATACTGTATGTTAATGAGGCACAAGGTGACGTCAAAGCAGGCAAACATTGTGGTAATTCTAAAATTCGTGCATATCTTCAAAGTTATGCAACGAAATTACTTTAAACTTTGCACGTGCAGGATGTATACTACCAAACTAAAGAACATGGTTCAATTTATGTTATCACTTATCACCATAGTAACAGATTAGTTTCCATACTTCTTAGTTTCTAAAACAAAATAATTTATTTTCTCTCACATGCAGAACATGTTGAGATTGGCAGTTCTCAATAACTCTTTTAATAACTTTTCCAATGCAATACCCATGTTTGAAATAGAAAACCTTGCTTGCGACGACAGAAAATGAATGTTTCTGTATGGAACGGAGAAGTTCTGTTACTATGGTTACAGCATAACTTGAATCATGTTCTTTACTTTGGTGGTATGTATCCACGGGCAAAGTTTCAAGTAATTTCGTTGGAAAACTTTGAAGATATGCACAAATTTTAGAATTGCCACAATTTTGTTTTCCTACTTTAACTGAATAACTCAAGAACGAAAATAGATATCGAAGAGCTGTTAGCGCCATTCTTTATAATTTTGAGCGCCCTTTCAAACATAGAATTATCATTTGGGGGGTTAGGTGCACTTTAACAAACAGGGGGCCTATAACTGGGTTGGGGGCTTATAAGCAGAATCGTACTGTATTTTATGATTGGGTAGTCTGATGCACTCACTGTGTTATGAGAAAATGTTAGGGATTGAACATATGTTGTCATCTCACTGGCGACAATGCAAGCAGGCGAAGGGCGTGTCATCTTGAAAGGGATGTGGTGCATTATTTTAACATTTTTGCATGTGATGATATTCTGGCATTATGAACCACAGCTGACATAATACAATTGATCTTTAAATAATGATTTGTTCGAGCAACTATTGTTTAGATGCTGAGAAGAAATGAAGCCGGGAATATTTCGTGGCGGCCATCTTCAAGGGACCACGCTATATATATACGGTGGGCGACAGAGACTATCTGCCTCTGAGCTTTTAAGACACTAAAATGAATCAGTTCACTCTAAATTTACCCCTTCAAAGTACTAGCTTTTGTGACCCCAGAACTACCCCTCCAAAAGCGTCGTTTTGACCACTTGTAAGCCTGCTCCTCCAACGGGTCATTTCTACTCTTTTGAAAGCATCATTTCGATCCTTTTATAAGCAGCTAAAAAATACTCTCTGAACAGTCGAATTGTAAACCAACTCTTCAGAAGAGTCTGTAGAATCCTTCAACATAGGTGTGACCAACAGCGTGAACAAGCTTTATAACATGAATATTATCAAAATCACTGGCAGTTTGATGACAAATTAAACGGATCAAAATTCGCGTTTTCTGATTGGTTGAGCCGCAGGAGTACATCTGCGTAGACACTGCTGTTTATTCAAGCGTCGCATAAGAGTCGCCTGATTGGGTAATAATAATCCGCTTGATGTAAATAACCAGCCGTTGCTCACGTTGTAAGCAATAAATTATTGGCTTTGTAATAGTATTGTAACCAATAAGTTATTGGATTGTATGCAACACCAAAACAACCCCCGCCTAACGAGTTTTCTAATACTAACCCCACTACATCCAATACCTAATATGAGGTGCTAAATTAGTAGACTAGTGAGAGAGATTAAGCATGTGGGACAAGTAATTTACTGTTACGCGCATGCGCTTACAATCCAATAACTTATTGGTTACAATGCTGATTACAACACTAATAATTTATTGCTTACAACATGAGCAACGGGTGAAATAACTGTCGAAACTCTGTTTAAATAAAATCGCTTAAAGGTAGGTCATTGTCGAGAGTATTAAGATTTAAGAATGAAATATACGGACATTAATACCGTGATCACTCCAATATGGCCGCCACGAGCTATTTCTGGCTTTATAGTTACTACTATGGAGCCGTAGTTTATGTTCTAAATTATGGAAAAACCCTGGATTACTGATTCATTTTAGCATCTGCAAAGATCAGAGACACGGACAGTCTATGTCGCCTATAGTAAAACTATATACATTTGCGAGCTACTTCCGGCTTTATTTTCTGAACAATACTCGATCGAGCCTTCATTTAGAGATCAGGGCATTGTTGTAACTAAATTAATTATTTAAATCATACACAATTGGTTTCTCACCCAGCTGTAAGCTAAGTGCCTATGCGAACACGTTTTGTGATTGGTTGATTAAAACAATAAACAAGAAACTGTCCTAAACTTAACTCTAACCACTTTTATTCCATGTAGCCAATCCGTAATACCAGGTCATTTTAGGTACGTGTTTACCGCCAGCTGTCTGTGAGATAAGTTAGTTCTTTCTCAGGCACGGCGGAAGCAAATCTGTATGGGGGGGGGGGGGGGGGGGGGGCTGGATACCAATCCTAAAATTGCCTGGTCACATAGCTTCTCCATTTGATGAGTATGCGACGAAAATCTCTCGGTTTGGTATTTTCCTGATCTAAATGACCGGGTTCTATCTAGGATTTTTCGTTTGACGGAGAAGCAAGGACGTAGCCAGGATTCGGAAACAGTGTGAATGAGCGTCAAGGGCACAATCATCTAGGGGGGTCCGGGGGCATGCCCCCTGGGAAATTTGGAAATCTAGAGTATCTGAAATGCCATTTCCTGCATTTTCGGGGAAGATTTTACACAATACTGAAGGTTTGGAAAAGTCATAAAACACCAAAAAACAACACTTTCAAGGATTTTAAGTACATTTTATATTGTTTATTAAAATTTATAATGTATTTCATATTGAATCAGTTAAGTTGAATTAAGTTACATGCATGCGATACATCACCTTAAGTCCAATAATAATACTTCAGTTGTGAATGATGAGAACTTTTCTGGGGGGAAGCTCGGCTGTTTGGGGGGGGGGGGGGAGCTTCCACCCCTCAAACCCCCTAGATAGAACCCTGAATGATGCAACTTAATTTTTTTAAACACGTAAATGTTTAGTGTCGATATGGTAGTAACACTACTAGACTTCCCCAATGTTCTGTTCAGTACAGGTACTCCATCCAAAAATTAAACAAATTCAGTTAGGCAAATTAATGGCTTATCTATTTTCAAGTAAAATAACTTAGCACTACATTATAAGGCATCAAGCAGTATGTGGGAGAGGGGTTGTTGCGTTCACTTATTTCTAGTTTATTGATTATATATTACATATATTATGCTATAAATTATATATTTAACAATTATTAGTCACCGAAGTCGAGGTGACTATCGGTAAATTTAAAGATAATCACCGAGACTGAGGTGACTAATTGTTTTAGTAAGTTGTTTATCATATAATCATTGGTATTTTTACGTCCGTTTTAATCGTTAGTTTTAAAAGCTGTCAAGCGTGAAGAAAACGAGCATTGGATTCACAAATAAATATATGTAACACAGTTCAAACTGTCTGTTTAAATTAGAACTTCTCAATTGGATATTCAGTTACAGGCATGAAATTATAGCTGATAGAAATATGATGTTATAATATTATAGTCGCCATTTTGAAAAACATTTCGTCATATTTTAGAAATCATACATCAAAATGATGATTCCGAGAGGAGACTGGAACGAATAAACTCTGGCTGGTCATAAAAAAAACTTTAAAACATACTTTTTCAAGTATGATTTCTAGTGATACGATAGTCACCGCGCGTATGCTACGCGGTGACTATTTAACAATTAGTCACTGAAGTCGAGGTGATTATCGGTGAATATTTACCGAGCCGCGAAGCGGCGAGGCAATTTTCCGTCTCGTAAACGGTCGTTGCCAACCCAAACGGTCGATGCCAACCTGATATCCTTCTATTACCCCTGTAACCCCTTGTGTCCCCGCGACACACACATGTGTTTTTTTCAAGATGGCGGATTTTTTTACTGATAAAACTCTGATGATTGGGGTGACTGTAAGCGCCCTCATGTAACATACCGACTAGCTAGGAATTCAGTCTGTTTTTTTGTAAATCTCAGTCTGTTTTTGTGCCAATTTCAGTCTGTTTTTTTTAAAATCTCGGTCCGGTGTTCGAACAGTGTTCCAATTGGCACAAAAATAGGCTGAAATTGGCACAAAAACACACTGAGATTTACAAAAAAACAGACTGAATTCCTAGCTAGTCGGTATGTTACATGAGGGCGCTTACAGTCACCCCAATCATCAGAGTTTTATCAGTAAAAAAATCCGCCATCTTGGAAAAAAACACATGTGTGTGTCGCGTGGACACAATGGGTTACAGGGGTAATAGAAGGATATCAGGTTGGCATCGACCGTTTGGGTTGGCAACGACCGTTTACGAGACGGAAAATTGCAGCGGCGAGGTAAATATAACGATAATCACCGAGACTGAGGTGACTAATTGTTTTAGTATAATTTCAGGCTTGAACTGAATATTCAATTGAGAAGTTTTAAATAGACAGTTTGAACTGTGTTATGCTCGATGTTTTCTCACGCTTGACAGCTTTCAAAAACACACTACGATCAAAACGGACGTAAAAATACAAATAATTATACGATAAATAACTTCCTTACGCTTAGACAGTTCTATCTTGAGAGAAATCTGATATATACAATGTCTTTATGCTAAGCTTTTGAGCCTTTTCGACGATTTTTTAGTTATAATAATATAGTCGTCATTTTGAAAAAAAATTCGTCGTGTTTTAGAAACCATACATCAAAAAGATGATTCCGAGAGGGAACTGGAACGAATAAATATAGTCTGTAATATAATAAAACACTTTTTCAAGTATGATTTCTAGTAAAGTGATAGTCACCGCGCTATGCGGTGACTATCGTCTCAGATTTACTGGCCAGTCAGCCAATCAGAACTCGTTTAAGCTCTGAAATTATACTAAAGTCTTAGAGTTACTGGCCAGTCAGCCAATAAGAACTCGTTTAAGCTCATAAATTATTCCCTAGTTATCCACTAATATATGATATTATACTATATTATATTGATTATATATACCCAAATACATTTACCGACGTTACCACATGTTATATACACTGAATTCGTGGCCATTGTTTTCAACACAATGTACAAAATATAATCAATAGTTCAATTCCCGCTACGCTCTTTGTAATTATGAGAAGGACGAATTTGAAAGATATGTGGACATCAAGCTTTCGTCACTCAGATTTTCATCTTCTAATGGCTGCTGTTGTTGATCAGAACGAAAATAGTCCTTGTCATCTTGCTCTTCGTTTTTCATAGCGCGAACTAGCTGAGAAGTTTTCCTGCCTCGTTCTTTTTCGTCGATATTTACCTGTCGTGTAGGCATTCCGATATCTTTACTGGCATGGCGAGCTTTATGGACATGGCCAGCAGCTGATGTTCTAATGTTTGTTATTTTTTTCACAGTTTTGTCGCCGAGATCTCGTAAAGTTTTTTGCTTCAAGTGCTTTTCTCCTCCACCAACAGATTTTCTTCTGAGTATATCCTCTTTATGTTTACTGACACAACCGGTGGACTTACTTCGACTTCGTACTTTAACTTTTTCCAATAACGGTTCTTCCGCTGTTTCGCTTTTCCTTGATTTCTTCCGCTTTAAAGACATCTTCTCAGCGGCAACTGAACGCCAACTTAGCTTTTCATCGCTTGTAGAATTGGGAACATTCTTTGCTGTTTCATGAAGCAAATCTTTAGCGTTGTTCCTGTTTTTTTTCGTACACTCGTTTCTCTGACATCGTATAGTCTTGGATTGGTGGAGCTTTCATAGCCATTGTCATGTCTTCTAGATTCTTTAAGCGACGAAAAATTAAAAGTAACATTTCTTTTGATCTCTGGTAGTTCAACACAATGTTGTTGGCGGATTTTACGATCTCTTCGATTGTAGATAACCTATCCTCGCCGAAAGATCTACCAAACCGCTGCTCGGCTAATTGATGAGTTTCTTTCACGCAAACTGTCATATCAGTTAGCTCCTCCCTTGTGTTCCCAGGCCGCTGTATTTGATCAATAACCATGGGACTACAATTCAAGCGTATATAATCCCAATACTCGCTTCTCGATTTTGCGCGCAACGAGTGCTCGATGTTCAAAATCGTCTTAGCTCTCTCCATTGCTGCGTGGACTTGTGCGTAAGTGAAAACTCGCTTGAACGTGTCCGTTATCATCGCGATGATCACATTGAGGACAATCACAAACGAAAAAAAGACGTATGTAGCAGAAAGAATCCTGGCCATGAACGGATCGATTTTGATGAAAGGAATAGTGTTATGGTTCGAGTCCAGTACAGTTAACATGAATACTTCATATAATACAGAGGCAAAATTCCTATAGCCGTGCGCAGGACGAGGACTTAAGCCACCAAACACAATCCAGAAGGACGCAAACATATGGTATGAAAATAATGGCGATTAGAAAAAAGGGCCAAAATGATGTCGGAAAGCATTTTTGTAAACGTGGGCAACAAAGACGCCTGTTGCTTCAAAAGCTCGTACAAACTTCAAGATTCGTACCATATGACGACCAAAAGTGCACACATGAAGCGCGCGTGGACAATATGTGTCACGCGGGATCCGTTCGAGTAGAACACAATGTGCGAGATAGCTGCAGCGATAATAAGAAACAAGGCTGTCCAATCAACGTAGACCCAACGATCATGTGACGAGAGCCAGCGACACTCACGTACTCGTTTGATCTCGGTATCTATATAACGTGCTTCGTCTGGCCATTGCGGGTGACAAAATGGTTTATCACGTGATAGCGAGTTCTCACTATAGTTTTTCCATTGTATCAATGAACGTTTAGTGCGAACTGTCGTAACGATTTGCCTTAGGATTTCATAGATAGTTAATAAAAGAGCAATGGATGCTAGAACCATTCTCCACCATGTCTTGCTCAGTGGATTATAAAGTTGAGCGTTATCAAGAGGCAAGGTGACACCCATTATGGTCCAAATGATGGCCGATATTGTGTTGATGATGAAATCAAACCACGCCCATTTCTTACCGAACTTCTCCCACTTTGTCACAATCAAACGTTGCATGACGGGATGCATAATGATGTCAACACTGTCACTAGCGACTGCAGCCTCCAACGGAGAGCGTGCTGCCGAGTTGCCATCGACCATTTTGCTGCCTTCTAAGTAATTCAGAAAGAAATACTTTTTGTGGTTTATTCTGTCTTCAGAACGAAGCTGGTCCAGAGCAAGCATGGCAACGTCAGGCATCTTGATTATCAGAAGTGATAACGCCATTTCACCATCTTTATCATAGACATTACCAGGAGCACCAGTTTCAATCAATAACTTTGCTGTTTTTGATCGACTCATGGCTGCTGCAAGCTGGAGATATAAACAAAAATATTTGGAATATAAGCGGTGTCATACGCACACTTATTAATACTTAGCGAGCGGTCATTAGTATGTTATTATATGGCACAAGCTACTTCCGTAGAAATTGTGTGCTCTGATTGGCTGAGACACGTCGCGTACCGGTCCATTATTTCCCGGTAATGGACCGGTCCGGATTGCAAAATAATATTTTGGGCTCTCTTTTGAGTTTTCCTAAGTAACCAGGCCTCATTCAAAATGGCAGCCAATATTGGGGTAAGGTTTAGTAAACTCGTTAGGCGGCGGGTTAGGGTTAGAAAACTCGTTAGGCGGGGGGTTAGGGTTAGGATCTTTGTTGTTTTGGGGTTAGTGGTTATTTACATGGTTAAGTGACAAAATTCTGACGATTATAACTGGCGGCCATTTTGAATAAAGCCTGGTTACGCAGCAATTTAAAAAGAAACGAGTCCAAAATATTACTCTGCGTCCGGATTACCGATTTTGTCCGCCATTTTGTTTACAACGATAGGAAACTTTGAAAAGTGTCAAAAATTGAACGAATTTAGTAAATTAAGCCCTAAATCATGTACGAGTCGGACGATGAACAATCTAAAAGAAATACGTCTTACTATCATGAAATTAGAGGAATAGAAGAACAACAAGATTGAAAATGACGATTATGTCACTCAAAACGTATGTAAAGTATGTTGTTTAAAAAAGCCATGCCATATAATAAACCTCTTATTAACCTCGACCGCTTGGTCATTACGGGAAAATATCAGACATCGGTCTTTTATGTACGAAACTCGCCCTACGGGCTCGGTCCGTACTGTCAAGACCTCGGTCTGATATTTTCCCATAATGGCCGCGCTCTCGGTTAATAAGAAGTTAGTAATGGAGGAGGCTCTTTACAAAATTACAAAAATGTTTCGTACCGAAATTACTTGATACACACTCAAATAATTTTAAAAAATGTCATATTTGAATGTCAAGAGGGGTATAGAAAAGATACATACTGTACATGTACTGTTTCTGTTGTGATCCAAATTATTTACTCTTTAATACTGTACATTAATACACTTAAAGCAGCTGAATGAAGCTGCTTTATGTGTGTTAGATATCAACATTCATATTTAACCCTTTAACGAGCAAGGGTGCACTTTAATAACATCTTATTCTGAGCAATGCTAGATAATTTTATTCGAGAGAATGGAGTACTAATATGTACCCTTACCCCCTAAAGGGTTAATAAACTCTATATACTGTATGTATCTTAGTTTCAAGTCCCTTCGCTTTTTTATAAAATTGGTCTTCACCCCTGCTAGGTAAAAAGATTTTGCTTCAAACCCCACCCCCAAAAAAAAAAAAAAAAGCCTCAGCCCACCACACATACACAATGAGCGCTCCTTTATGTAGGAATCTCCACTCACAATATTCTCTTACCTAGATTTACCAACAATGGCAATTCTACAAGTCGTGCCTAGAATTACCAATAGTTGTTAATTTTAGGACTCTAGAACCCAGTCCCAATCCCAACCCTAACCCAGTTTAGGTGTCATCCTAACCAATATTATACCTCAACTATAAATTGTCCAATCAAAGAGCTAGATTTGTACCACGTGACCAGTCAATTTAAACTCGAATTCCCCGCTTTAACCTCGAATTCCCGGCTGACGACGTCATCAGCGGGGAATTCGAGTTCGAATTACCCGCTGATCACGTATTCAGCGGGGAATTCGAGTTCGAATACCCAGCTCGTACCCAGTACTCGCGCGTAAATCAAGACGAGCCTGTTAACAATGGAGGAACAACAAGACGTTTCAAGACGTTTCTAGACGTTTCAAGACAGCATTCAAGATTGTTTCGGTATAATATATCATTTATAGACCCTCCGCTCGGGGAATTCGTCGAAATATTACCCCTCAGGATGATATATCCCTCGGGGAAGGGAGGGTCGAATCGAATGAGTCTATTGTGTGGTTTTATAGATTTATGGTGAAGGAAAATTTCGATTAAAATAAATAGTATATTATCTGCCTCGAATGTACTTATTTAATGAAGGATGTGCTTTGTATTTTTCCCACTGGTTATGGAAAGTCTTTGATTTTTCATGTTCAGTCCTGGGTTGCTTTTTGCGAAGAAAAAATTGGACGAAGTTCTAATCAATTGGTAATCGAGAGATATTGGTGTAGTAACAGCTACAACCATTCGCATAATATTGTGTCTTTTGTTGCCATAAGGGACAAAGGAAAAGAACACCTGGACACATGTTGGCACCTCGTAATCCGATATTCTCCACGAATAAAGAGTTATCGCGATGATGTTTCTACTTTCTTGTTGAAACTACTTTCTACTTTCTTGCGTAGAACTGCGCAAAAAATGGAAATATTACTTTCGAAGAACGACTTTCTTATATGCGATAAACTATTTCTTCCCACCCTGCCCACAATGGATTTTTTTGTTAGCACCCTGAATCTATGTGCCACGTGACCAGCCGCAGCCAGAGGTAGGAGACCATGCTAACCTCCTCCACAGCCGTTCCCATCAAGTCATCGATAATTTATTCTGTCAAATATTACCCTAGCTCTTTAAATAAAGCCTATTCATTCATTTATTCGACCCCAGTCTCATTCATAAACGTGGCGCATAGGAGCGCCTAAAAGAACTGTGATAAACGTCTGATGATTAAAGGAAATTGGCAACAAAAATTAAGTTTGTCTAATATGAAAGAACTCGTAAAAATGATAGAGTAACACTTTTACAATTTTCCGTATTTTACTTCGTTTTTAAATATTTCAGTTTGTTTGATATGTAAATGAGATGGTCTCTGACATCAGGTGTGGGGTAGACATTTCCACTCATTAAAATATCAGTTCAATCTTCAAACTTGTTTCACACATTTACTTGAAAATGTGCGTATAATAATTCCTCATGTTAATGAACGTTGTAAACATAGCAATCACTGAGAAAATTCTCTATCCTGCACCTGACGTCAGAGACCATCTCATTTACACATCAAACAAACTGAAATATTTCAAAAACGAAGTAAAATAAGGAAAGGTTGTAAATGGTGTTACTCTATTATTTTACGAGTTCTTTAACTCTTTCCTGTCGGGCTGAAAAACATCCAAATTGAACACCTCTTTGTGCTATTGATATCTCTTGAAATAACCATAACTGTTGCGAAAGCTATACATTTTCTGAAAACCCAGTGAACCGGCTTTTACTTGTGCTTTTAAATTTCCAAAACAAAAACATTATGTTAATATGAATTAGCATTAATAATCATAAATCAGGTTCAAAAATTTACATTTTTCTAGAAAAGGCCATCTTGCACGCCCACGTAGCATCTTGAAAACTCAAAATGCCACCGATCGCAGAGTTGTTAATTTATGAAATCAAATCAAACTTGGAGTGTGAGTGCATGATCTCATGTTCCTGGCGCTTGTCGAATTTAAATTTTTAATCTTGCATTACCGTGTGCCGTGTTTATTGATTGTGGGTCTTCTACGACCCATTTTGACTGGGCTGGTCAGGAAAGAGTTAATATTAGACAAACTTAATTTTTGTTGCCAATGTCCTGTAAAGTCCATATAAACCTTTCACAGTTTTTAGCTTTCTGTATAGAGGATGCTAAAATAGTTGATAAGTTATACCCCCAAAACAAGTATTTCTTAAATGAAAGTTCTTAGTCGCCTTACATGAGAATGGGTATTAGTTTTCTTCTAATCGTTTGAGTTTGAGAGAAATTTGGCTTCGTTTATTGTATGTTGTAATTTTTTGTTCCGATTGCGCGTGAATGCAGTCGCTCAAGTGCATGTCATTGAGTGATAAAAACACATTGAAAAGAAATCAATACACTAATACTACGTTATTGTCATGCTATTGTGAATGGTTTCTTGGTGAAGTGACGTTAAAAATCTCAATGACGTTAAAAATTAATTGGAGCAACCGCATTCTCCCGCAATCAGAACAAAAATGGCGGCCTTCAATTTACAAAAATACGATAAATAAAGCCAAATTTCTCTCAAACTAAAAAGATTAAAACAAAACTAATACCCATTCTCGTGTAAGGCGATAAAGAAGTTTCATTTAAGCAGCACTGTTTTATGGGGTGGATTATCCCTTTAAATATCATATTTATCCAGGCTTGGACTGGTATGTCTAACAACTGCGCTCACCCTCCCAGTTGAGTCCTGCGAGAGAACATTCTCAAAGTTGCCCTTCATCAAGAATCGACTGAGATCTCTGCATAACACCATTTGAAAGCAGTAACGATTTGTTCCATAGAAGTTGATTTACTGAAGGCTATTGATAACGAGGCAGTGTATCAAACGCCTACGTCAAAGTCCTTGGAAATGGAACAACTTTTTTTGTTCTGAAATGTTAAAAATGTTATGTTCTAAATGTTGAAAATGTTCCGAAATAATTTTTCTTTCTTTTCTTATTTGTTGTTCTGGATTCGGTTCTCAAATTGCAAATATTACCTGCTCACATCCATAGACGGGCCCCTTCCCGGCTGAATTGGCGAGGCCACTAAATTGGGCACAGTCCAATCCTGTATTTATCAGTTGAGATATTATCCGAAAATGGTCCTGGGATCGGTAGGTTGCACATGATACCCAACATTTCTAGTATTCTGATATGATAATTTATGTGGACTTTACTTTTTGACGTGAATAATGATGAGATATTTACAACGGTCTGCAGACATGGTCATATAAATCATTCAACCCAAAAGCAACTAATTCATAATACATGCATCCATGATTATCTCATATAAATATCATTCATACCGATCCCAGGGCCATTTTCGCCGACCTTTAACCGTGGAGATGAAATGCCCTTGGTACAATGTTGTTGTTTCAATAGACTACAAACATTTAACTATGATTTAACTGAAGGCAAAACGATAACTAGTATAACGGATCATTTATAACGCCTGTGCCTTCGGAATCCGATATGATACCGATTGCCTTCCGACTACGAACGGGTCGTGTCTCTTTAGTATACACAAAAGGTCGAAATGTCGAGAGAGGACCGGAAGCAACACCAAAACAACAATTAAAGATCCTATCCCAAAACCCCAGCCTAACGAATTTTCTAAGGGTTAGGGCTGGATCTTTGTTATTTTGGTGTTGGTTAAAACACAGGGAGCCGTAATTACGTCTATTAGTGAAGCAAGTTTAACAGTAAAGCGGGTTTATTTGGTATTTTTACACAATAATTGTATTAAATCGCTATTAAAATGTTCTTATTTGTTAATTTTGTCAACAATCAGGACAAATTACAGGCAACCAGACCCGAAAGATAACGAGTTTAGTATTTACGTTGACTGGTTGACCCGCGCCCTCGCGCGCGCGCTTGTCAAATTTAAATTCACAATTAGGCCGTTGCGCCCGTTCGTGGGCATCTCGCGAGTAATATACGCGCGCGGCAAGCGAGACGCTAACGAGACTCGTTGCCTTTCTGGTCTGGTGGCCGTAATTTTTCCTGATTGTCGACAAAATTAACAAGTAAGAACATTTTAATAGCGATTTAATACAATTATTGTGTAAAAATATCAAATAAACCCGCTTTACTGTTAAAATAATAAGCTTCGCTAATAGACGTTACGGCTCCCTGTGGTTAAAATTATCGAAATTAAGGCAAACTCTGTCCCAGTTCTCTCTCCACATTTCGACCTTTTTGGGTATACTGAAGAGCCACGACCAGCGAGCGAGTGAGAGTGTGACCCAATGGTGGTCACTAGAAAGTATACTTTAAAATAAGGATTCCGCGGAAAGACTGAAAGCTAGTTGTTCAAGCTAGGGTTAATATGGAGGTTAGTATGAGAGTTAATATCAGGGTGAGCGTTAGTATAACGGTTTGATTTTGGGTTATTTTTCAAACCTTTATACTAACACTCACCCTAATATTTAACAATTATTCGCCGAAGGCAAAGTGATTACAAGCCTATATTGACTGAGCCGCAGGCGAAGTGAATATAGGCTTGGAATCACTGAGCCTGAGGCGAATAATTGTTTTAGTATAATTTTAGTAGTAAAAAAGTGAATTAATACAACAAATTTGTAAATTAATTTGAATTAAAATAATTGTTAAAATACGTATTTCCGTTAGGAATATAAATAACTTCCTGCTCGAGTCACGCGACATGACATGTGACATGACCTTCCGCCTTCGTTCGCAGTTCGTTTTATAAAACAACAACGATATCAATTTACTGCAAAGAAGCAAAAGATCGTGCTTAAATAACTCGGATTTTCAACAAATCATGCATCAAGCAGTTACAACAGGTTCAATACAATGTTATTTGTTGTTTGTAATGTTAAACGTGAACGAACATCCTTGAAATGTGCCAGATTGAAGAATGGATGCACGACTCACACTACTTTGGATAATGTTTTCCTCGTTCCTAGCAAGGGAGATTGTGTTGTTTGCAACTCTTGATTGGCTTTCTGCAACCGATTGAGATGGAGCAACTTCTGCGGGGATGATCCAGGAAGATGAGGTTGCTGCTGTAGCTTCTTCGCCATGAACAAACGAGCTGAGCGTCGATGACATGTGCTTGAACTGACTGAGAGTTGGTCTTTCACAGTAGCTTTCGATACTCGTATCGCTTCTGTGGCCAGTCACCGCTTTAATTTTCCGTGTTTCGACGTTGTTGGAAGACAGGGTGGTAACAGTTGTGGCTCTCAGCGAGTGGTTAGTGTAATACGGCGCGATACCAACTCTTTCTGATATATTTCGCAACATGTTGTCGAGCGTATTATGGCCAATTGCCTTCTTCTCGTACCAAATCAAGACTTGCCGAGGATTAAACTTCGCCGACAGATCTTTTGGGCGCTGGAATAGATTCTCAATGTCGGGATTAAGATGGCTGAGGTACTTTTTAATGGTTTTGATGGGACATCTTGGTGAATTTGCTACGGCGAAGATCTTGCCGTCCGAGTGATCTTCAGTTCCTTCGAGGCCGCCAGTATGATTCTTGCTAGAAAGCACCGCTCCGGGTTCGTCTTTGTTGAGCTCTAAATATTCGTCTCCACGGCGAGTAAACAAAGACGAAGCATGGACTTCTTGATGAGGCTCTGGTTTTCTCGTCCGCGTTTGCCAAAGTACAGCGAAAGGTAAAACCAAACTGTTTGCATCAAGGCGCGAGGACACCATGTTTCAGCGCTGGTCAATTCGTCTTTCTGGAAGAGATGTTGGACGGCTTCAGGTGTCAAAGGATTTTTGTGGACTGTACCAGCTATTTTGCCACTACCAATTAGATGCTTGAGGTAGGAATGAAGTGTTTGATTTGCTTCATGAAATATTACACCGTCACAAATTGAGAATTTCTTGTCGTGCGGTGCTGAGCGAAGGTGACGATCTAAGGCTGCCCGGATTGACATTAGACTTGTTTTCTTATAAAACGAACTATCCTTCAGTTTCGAGCTGACATGTAGAATTTGGATAAACATTTGTTCATTTCAGGTATTTCCATGTTCTCAAATTCTGAAGTGAATTCTTCTTGTTGTAAAAACCATTCTGTTGTAAGAAAACAGACGGGGAAAACATGTAAATTTTACTGTCACTGTGTCGCTCCTTTTTGTTAATATTCACTAGTTTTTTATTTATAAATAGATTGTTTTATACTAAAAAAAAACGTTCTTACCTTGAAATAGATTTACACCAAATTTTGTTGCCTCTTTTGTGTTCTTTGGAATGGCATTTGCCTTTAACTTCTTTAATTTCTTCTTCCGAAATTTTAACAAAACGATTTTGTGCCGCCATTTTTTAATTGAAAAGCAATATTTACTGGTTGGCCAGTAAATATTGCCTCAGATTTACTGCTCAGTTAGCCAATCAGATGGCTCGAAAGCCATTCTTTACTACTGAAATTATACTGATAACCCTTATAACAACTGGTTGAACAACTAGTTTTCAGTCCTTCCGCGGAAACCTTATGAAATCTTAAAGTGCCCCTAACCTCAACATTTTTTATTGTCCTATTTGGAAGAACTTTTAAAATGATAAAGTAACTTCTTTTGAAGATTTTCGTTTCTTCACTTTCTTTTGGAGATATATCAGTTTGTTTGATATGCAAATGTCCGGAATTTACGTCAGACATGCATAATGACTTATTGGAGAAAATGTGGTGTATCTCTTTCATTCTCGTACGAAATCCTTTAAAATCAAGAAGTTTGGTGTTGTGGGAGAAACATACACACGTGTTATTCACACTTTAGTGTTTTTATTTGATGAACGCAAAGATATTATAACATTCTCTGATAACTCATTATGCATGTGTGACGTAAATTCCGGACATTTGCATATCAAACAAACTGATATATCTCAAAAAGAAAGCGAAGAAACGAAAATCTTCAAAATAAGTTACTTTATCATTTTAAAAGTTCTTCCAAATAAGACAATAAAAAAATTTGAGGTTAGGGGCACTTTAAGTATACTTTCTAGTGATCAACGTAACCCAATTGCCTCTTATTAATTCGCATTAAAAGAGTTAAAAATAAAGATTATAGGACCTTTAATTAATACCTGTAATGGGGTTCTGTCTTGGTAATCTCTACAGTTGACATCTACTCCATAGGACATTTAAAGCCTTGAGACTTTGACATGCATTATTTTTGGCAGCAAAATGTATCGGGGTCTGAAGTTCTTCTGTGGTGCCTATGTTCATATCAGCACCCTTAGCCACCAAAAACTCAACATTTCCACATAATCTACGGCCGCTGCCACATGGAGTGGAGCGCGTCCATACTTGTCTTGTTTGTTAATGTCAGCACCTAATTGGAAAGAAAAGATAAGACGTTTTCATTATACTAAAATATAGAGTGGTTTTCCATGTTTACCAGTATTAAATATTATATAAACATATATACGTTATATATATATATATATATATATATATATATATATATATATATATATTATATATATATTATATATATATATATATATATATATATATATATATATATATATATATATATATATATATATATTATATATATATATATATATATATATATATTATATATATATATATATATATATATATATATATATATATATATATATATATTACATACATACATATACATACATAATTTAGTTATAAGGCAGGTCAAGTTGAGGCAACCAAAGGCTGGTGTGGACCTGACATTTAGGTATAACTATTATTACAAAGATAAAACATACTGTATATTACTTAATTACTATATTATAAAACAAAACGATTAAAAAAATAGAAATTCAGATTTTTTTAGAATTTACTATACACGCTTCCTTCTCGAATTGAATTGAGTCTATTTTCTTTGAAGCGAGTTTAAGGTTCTTCTCAAACAGTTCGAGTGAAGTTACATTTCTAATGTACTGTTCTGGGATGGTCTTCCAAACCAATGGACCTCTGTACATTAAATACTAGCTATTTCTACCACACTCAGTATTAGGACTTATTATTCTAAAGTCATGTTTTCGACTTAATTCATATCTTTTGTTCTCTTTAATTTTAAAAATATCCACAAGCTGTTTAGGCAAAATATTTTGATGGACTTCATACATGATAGACACAATCCTCCGCTTATATATATATATAGCTCATAGATTTCCATTTTGCAATATCAAGTATGTCTAAGTCTGTACTTTAATATGCAAATCTTCCAAGCTATTGAATAGGCAGACAGAACAAGGTCCCCAGACTGCAATACAGTATGTAATACTTGCACTTATACCTTTGTAATATATTTCTTCCAAAACATGCGTTGGAAGATTTTTCATTTTTTTCAAGAATTTTAGTTTCTAACCAAATATCTTACGCAGGTTGTCTATCTGCAACTTCCAGTTTAATTTGTAATCAATTACGACATCCAAACATGTAGACATTGTCTTGAAATGTGTATTGATTTCGCCAAACTTGAGAGGCCTCATAGGGCCAATTTTGTGCTGCGTAGGCAGTGTAGAAATACAAATTAAATATCTAAATAGGTTGGTGTGCACAGAGAGACGAAGGTCCTTCGCTCGAAACGTTAGACAACTTACACGCTATTGCGGCAGTACACCAACCTTTTTAGATATTTGATTGGTAATGATTATATATCAGTGCGAGTATTGGTTTTAATAATCTGAAGGTATTTCTATAATATTTATAACTTGTGTAACCTAGTCCCTTTTAGTAATGCAATTTTTTATTTCTCTCGAAAACCTGTAAACACAGTTTAATTCATTTCCAAGGCGACTATGTGTATTAAAGACCAATTTACTTATTTATTATTTGTATAGTTTATTTATTTATTTATATATTTTTAAATTTTTATATATTTATATATTTATTTATTTATTTGTTTACTTGCAATAATAATAATAATAATAATAATCTAACATTATATACATTAAAAATACTAAAATCTAATAGGTGCTACTATATGTTTAAACAATTCTCTTATATATAACTATATGTATATATATATTATTATAATATATATATTATTATTTTATAATAATAATAAAATTCGTTAATCATAACCCTATCAAAAAGATAGCTCTTCAGGTCACGCATAAAAATATTCGTATCGAATACTGGTATGCGTTAGATGATCTTAATTATGCAACAAAGGAGCAGTAGGCCGAAGGCCTGAGGGCGAGGGTGCTCATGGCGACCGGCGTTTAGTCCCTCATCACGGAAAACCTAGCGTTTTCAGTTCCAGTTTATTTGTTTTTATTCAAGATTAACGGCCCATCCGCGGCATCGTAAAATTTGGTCCTGGTAAGTAGATATGTTAAATATCTGCATTTGAATTAATATTTAAAAATTGAGCCGTCACATGATTGCGAATGCAAAAATTGAAACGGTTTTCAAAGTGTGTTTTTTTGAAAAAGAGATATAGTTTTTTGAAAAAGCGAGTTTGAAAATAAATTTATTGCTATGGATAATTGCAACTTTATCAATTTTATTCATAAAATTATTCCAATATTTAATAATATATATATTATTATAAAGATTTTTCAGTTTCAGTATTGTCATCCATTCGAATACTGGCTGCCCTTAATTTGAAAAGGACTAGGAGCACAAACTGAAAAAACCTTACTTGTTTAATTCTTTTTGTTTTTTGTTAACTTGCTTTTTTGTTTGTTTGTTTGTTTATTTATTTGTTTGTTTGTTTATTAATATATTTATTTATGTATTTATGTATTTATTTATTTATTTATTTATTTGTTTATTTATTTATTTATTTATTTATTTATTTATTTATTTATTTATTTATTTATTTATTTATTTATTTATTTATTTATTTATTTATTTATTTATTTATTTATGTGAGTGTTACCAACATTTCCACACAATTTCGTTTTTTCGGGCGCATTTTCATATCGCCATTATACGCAGTCAAAACGCAGCAGGTACTCAACCTGGTTAATTTTACCTGGCATAATTACCCGGCATTACTAACTGGCATAATAACCTAGCATAATTATCTGGAATAATTACCTGGCATAATTACCTGGCAAAATTACATGACATAATTACCTGGCATAATTACCTTGCATAATTACTTTTACCCGGTTGCTCAAACATCGATTAGCTTAATCCTGGATTAGTGAAAATCCAGAAAAAAAATTTAAAAGTTTTCCTAAAAAGTTCGTCTAAATTAGTAAAATATGTAATACTGGAATAAAATGTCTATTCATTGTTGTAGACGATTGCTCAAATCCTCAGAAAATGTTTCTGAGGCCCAGACAGGGATTGAACATGTATAACCTTGTAATTTCTGGTTAGATTATCTAACCATCGAGCAGCCGAGACAGAAGATAATGGTTCAATTGATAATAAGTATTACTAGTTAAGTCAGGTAGTTGCAGCTTGAAGTTGTAATTATTTTGCTGTGCATGCTGGGTTAAGTTGTCAATACTCAGAAAAGTATTGCATTCAAAAAGTTGACGGTTCGAGTCAAGCTCACGGAGTCTTTATGTGTATTTACAACTTAACACAGCTTGCATAGCAAAACCTTTAAAACTTTACAATTATCAAGCTGCAACTACCTAACTTAACTAACAACATTTGACTGGAAATGGACATGAACTGTCACATGAACTCTTACAATAATGAAGAATATCAATTTAAAGCTTTTCAATATTTTACTTAGTTCTTGAGATATTCTCATTTATTTGATATGTACGTAAGTAAATGCATAATGCAAAATGTCATACTTATGACATCACACTGCATAATGTCTTGTTGAAAAATCCAGTATGTCTTTCCGGTTATGTAACGAAACCACTTGATATCACTGAGCATTGCATGTGTCGATTCTATAACACTAAATATTATTCATCAAATAATTTACATGATATACAGGCTTTTAATAAGTCATTATGCAGTGTGATGTTATATATTATGACGTTTACATATGAAATAAATGAGATTGTTGTATAGCTGTGGTTTCCCTAGATATAATACAGGCTGTCATTGGTTGATTTGTGGTCACGTGGGCTTAGATAAATTAAAATGTCTAATCTGATCCCTTACGAAATAGTTAGTTTTGTTTTCCCTCGAGTCTTGATGTTTCCAAGACGAACATCAAGCCTCTCGGAAAAAAAACTAACTATTTCCCTCGAGAGCAGACATTAAGCGTATAATACTGTATCTCATGAACTAAGTGAAATTTGAAAAAGCTGCAAATTGATATTCTTCATTATTTTAAAAGTTCGTTCAAATAAGACAAACTTAATTTTCGTGTCATGTACACTTTAATCATACAGACAATTAGGTCGCGATGTACGAAAAATGGATTTACTCAAATTTACATGCGAATTTACCTCAAATTTAAATGCGAAAATATGTAGCAAATTAATTGAAATATTATTACTAACTTGGTAAATGCCGCATTCATCAATTTTGAGTAAATATGAAGTAAATTCGGTATTTACCATGTTTACTACCATAGTAAATGAAATATTTCAATAAATTTCCTCCATATTTGCGTAATTGTAAATTTGAGTCAATCCATTTTCTTTCATGCCGTTAGAATACTGCGAACGCCTTACCATTTCCCAGGAGAAATTCAGCGACGTCTGGATGCCACGATCTCGCCACTTCGTGAAAAACTGTCTGACCATATTTATCCATTGCGTTGATGTCAGCTCCATTCTTCAACAACGATTGTACAAAGGCAAAATCAAAGGTGTCGTTGCGGTGATTAGAGACGGCTAACTTGGCAATATAGTGGATTAGAGCGTGGTTGCGAACTTTGACCTCAGTGCTCATTGGATTGCCATCAATCATGTAATCGTCGTTGTTGATCTCACTGGTCAGCGCCGCATGCATCACAGTCCCAGTCTTCTTCGACGCGCCGGGGATCTCTTTCATTTGTTGCTCCTCGTATACCTTGAGAGTTTTGCGCATGTACCGTTTGGGAGTGAGACTCTTCCAATTTGATACTATTGACATGATGTCTTTATTCGTTTGAGGTGCACTTTTATTTTGACTGTCAGGATTCGCCTATGTAATATACATAATAATATAGTATACATAATAATATAATATGCATAATAATTGAAGGACGAGTGAATATCAAATCATACAAATAACTTTCCATGTTGTTCCTGTGTATTGCAAAAAGAGACTGGTTGAAACAACCGATTCGATAGGTTGTCTCACATTCATACCAATCTGAATGGTTAAAATATTCAAATATGAGCATAGCTATGAGCATAGCCAGACTGAAGAATATCTTAATTATTATGATTTATAGTAACAATTTTCTTCCCTTGATAACAAAACCAACTAGAATTACTCACCATACAGCATTAACATTGATTGATCATATATACACAAATGCATATATCATATGTAACCAGTATAATTATTACTGCTGATATCTCAAATCACCTACCAATCTTCTGTATGACTGATATTCAAATAAATAGAAATAAACAGAAAGTTTACTTCCGTGACTATAAAAAGTTCAACAGTGGAGCCAATCTGAATGATATTAGTTCATTTGACTGGAATAATATCATGCTTTCACCCGATTTAAATTTAAATGAAAAAATACATTAAAACTAATAGATAAAAAAAATCTGTTATTGACAAACATGCTCTCAAGCAAACATGCAAACAGTACTCATGCTCTCGAGTAACATGACGCCACTCGCGAGTGTCAAGTCTCGAATGTGCGAATCACTCGCGAGTATTTTTCACGCGACTGATTTCCGTTCACTCGTAAGTTATCGAGTCAATTTCACTTGCGTACGAACCAAATACTCGCGAGTGGAACGAGTGAGAACTAACGTATCGAATAAAAACTACGCGCAGCATGCGACGATTGTGCGACGTATATGAAACAGTTTAATAGAAGTCAGCTTACCGTACTTCGTCTTGACTTTTCAGTGAATTATTTATATTCATTGTGATAGTCCGACACGAGGTCCGATATGGCATTGGATTGTTTTGATAAAAACGCTCTGTGATTTGAGAAAAACGATCTTCGGTTCATGTTGCTTATCTTTCACCATGTTTGAAATACATGGCAACGAAATCATTTTCTTTCACTGTTAAAATGATCAGAGTGACAGAACGGCAACTCAAGTCGAGTTTTCCAAAACAAAGGCTTCGTTTCGGAACGTCACTCGCGAGTCGAACGAGTTACTTTTGTAGGCAATTTATGTGCTGTTGATAACTGATCTTTCACCGTGTTTTAAATAAGGTTTCCGAATAAATAATCTCAACAATAGATTATCTTTTACGCTAAAAATGATAGCATGACTCATTCTTCGTGGGAATATAATGTATACTATAGGAAACCATTAAAGCAACTGATCAGCATTTATCACTCGAAACTCGCGAGTTGAACGAGTTCGCTTATCTTTAACCGTGTTTGAAATATTCGCCAACGAAAATATAGAAAATATGACACTTTCCTATAGTATACATTATATTCCCACGAAGAATGAGTCATGCTATCATTTTTAGCGTAAAAGAAAATGTTTTGTTGAGATTATTTATTCGGAAACCTTATTTAAAACACGGTGAAAGATTATCAACAGCACATAAATTGCCTACAAAAGTAACTCGTAGTCTCGTTCGAGTTGCGAGTGACAGACGATGATCGGCGTTCCGAAACGAAGCCTTTTGTTTTGGAAGACACGACTTGAGTTGCCGTTCTGTCACTCTGATCATTTTAACAGTGAAAGAAAATGATTTCGTTGCCATGTATTTCAAACATGGTGAAAGATAAGCAACATGAACCGAAGATCGTTTTTATCAAATCACAGAGCGTTTTTCAATCAATGAATATTAAGAATTCACTGAAAAGCCAAGGCTGAAGTACGGTAAGCTGACTTCTATTGAACTATTTCATATATATGTCGCACAATCGTCGCATGTTGCGCATAGTTTGTATTCGATAAGTTAGTTCTACTCATTCCACTCACGAGTATTTGGTTCGTACGCGAGTGAAATTTACTCGATAACTTGCGAGTGAACGGAAATCAGTCGGGTAAAAAATACTCGCGAGTGACTCGCACACTCGAGACTCGAGACTCGCGAGTGGCGTCATGTTACTCGAGAACGGTACTGTAGGTACGCTAATTAAAAGGCAAACAAAAGGTCAAGCTATCCCTACCAGAATAATTAGAAATAGTAAAACATATACTAATCAATATGATATAGCAGACCATCTTAATCAGCACTTTATTAATGTTGGACCATCTTTACCTGATCTCATCGTCAACACTAATATTGAACCAGTATCATATATTAATAAATCACCTTCCTCCAGCTTTGTTATGTCACCCGTAGATATTCCTAATAAACTGGTATATAGGGACAGCTCATGAACAGCTTTCAATACCATTAACATTGTTTCAAATGCCTTTAAGAAATCCAGAAAAATACCACAAGTATAGAGGTTAATAATATCTATTGCAGTTTTAAGGTAATCAGTAATTTCAAAAATAGCTTGTTCAGTTGAGGCCTATAATTATTTGATTCAGTCATTATTCCACTTTTATAAATTGGTATCACCTTCGAAACTTTCAATAATTCAGGTACTGTCAATCATAATATATTATTGAGAAAGCTTGAGAAATATGGAGTAAGAGGTTTACCACAAGAATGGTTCCGGAGCTATCTAAGTAACAGAGCTCAGTTTGTACAGTTATAGGTAATGTCAAATCAGATGAGTTGATAATGAAATGTGGTGTGCCACAGGGGTCAACACTTGGTCCACTTCTTTTCCTTATCTATATAAACGATCTCCCAAACTGCTCTGATATACTCTAATTTAGAATATTTGCTGATATAGTACAAATATATTTTATTCTTCAAAAACTCCTATTATTTTACAAATTATTATAAATCATGAATTAAATAAAGTCTACCAGTACTGTTCAGCAAACAAGCTTTTAAGGCGACATCTCAACTTACGTATGCTACATGTGTAACTAACATTATATTATACTCTTATTCATCCATACATGAGCTACGGCTTAATGAGTTGGGGGATCACATATAAAACTAAATTAAACCAACTGGAATCTTAATAAATGTTTTAGATATATATATATATATATATATATTTGCAAATAGACAAGAGGATCTTAGTCCGTACTAATAACTGCTTGGGATTTTAAAGTTGGGAAATTTAATTAAACTAAGAATAGCTGCATTTGTAAATCAAATAAGGAACAAGGATAATGATACTCCAGAACTATTCTCAGCATTTTTGAGACCTGCATCTAGTGTGCATTCTTCTCATACAAGGTATGCATCTCAGGAAAACTATTATATGCCTAGTGTTAGCTAGAACAAACTTTTGTCAAATTTTAATTTAAGTTCTTTGCTTCTAAGTCTATACCTTTGTTCCTTAATAAATCACTTCCTCTGAACTCTTTTAAAAATTACTATAAAATTGTTCTACTTAATAATCAAGAATAAGTATTTTCAGTTCCCCATATTTGATTTATCTAGACTTGTTATGGTTTGGATGCGTTGAATAGGCGGATTGAATGATATTTTGCTGAAATTAAGAGTTAATCTTCTTACATTAATCTAACATTGCGGCAACCGGCTCGAAAGCTATGCTCCTCTGGCTGCCGTTCACTAATTTTATATCTCTGAACCTCAATGTATTTACTTATACTTATATTTTCTTACTTATATTACTTATATTTTCCTTAATGACTTTATTTATCCTCCGTTGTAAATATTTTAAAAACAGTGTAAATAAAATTGAATTGAATTGTGCTGTGTTTTTTATTCACGATTTCGTCTGCTTATACGATCGATTTTGACGGGGCCAGACAGGTGAGCATTGAAGGAATTATATATGAATATCTTTTTGAGTTCAGAATGAAGACTGTCAAGGACAATACATAAACATGAAACAGCCTATCATGAAAATCTTTACTTTGGCAGCGCTTCACCAGATAACTAAAGATTCTTATCAAGTGGCTTGGCGGAAAAGGCGGACTGTTGTTGCGGCACGAAAGTCCAATGATATTTGATGAAAAAACGCAAAACGTTTTTAGAATAATTTTAAACATTACCTTTGCTGACTTTCGGCGTGAAAGGCGCCAAAGATTTGATATACATGTAACACGTCGTATTTACGTTATCATTATCATGACATTACATTTCGCATTGAGAATTCATGATATCGGTCCATTTTCACTATTTCCGTTTGTTAATAAGTACCCGTAGAGTTTTTACTGTTGGCTGTGCAATGTTGAAATAGAAGTATATTCTACATCAATTCGCTCTTTAAACCTCGCTTTAGAGGTCGATTACATGAGGCGAGTTTGCCCGATTAACCGAGTTGTTATACATGAGGCGGGCTTGTAAGCCGGGATGAGTTTTGAGTTGAAGACGATGATTTCAACCCAAAATTCGCAATTACCTAGCAAATGTTGCTTCTTTTGGGTAAAGTTACGTTAGTTTTACTGCAGTTTTACACTGTTATTTATGCTGATGAAATGTTTTGTAAGTATCGTTGATAAAACGATTGTTATTGTCTTGACTAAATCGCGAAAACGTCTTCACGAAAACTCAATTAATTTATTAAATCTTCGCTACGTCTCGAAACGCACAAACAAGGTTTGATGCTCTATCTGAGTCCATTTCAGCTATATTTATTCACACAATCAAGTAAACAAATGCGCGACAGAACGAGCCAAACACTTTGCTGGGCCAATTCGACCCATAGCCGATTACATGGGGAAAAGGTGAATGAAAGGCGGGCCAGCTCGGTTGGCATGTAATCGAAATTTTGAAACAAGAAATGATAAATATACGAAACAGGCCGGCCAAATCGATTCGGTTAGCCGGGCCAACTCGCCGCCTCATGTAATCAGCCCCTTAAACTGCCCTCGCGGCTTACCAATCTGGTCGCGGTAGTATAATTTGCCGAAAATCGTAAACATCACACGCGTTTCCTCATAGCCACAAGAAAGCAGAATTGATGACTTGAAGGAATAAATTTCGATCCCTGTTGTATATAAATTTACTTGCCGATGCTTCCAGGCGTCGTATTTTGGCAAAACTTACCTACCGTTTATATACAGTAGGGTATCTTTCGGCTTAAACCGGAATAGAGCTTTCTCACATGCACCGCGTAGTCTTTCGCGCAAAAGAATAGCCGGACATGATGTTTCTTTGGATGATTTTTCTATTGTGTCTTCAGGCTCCACTCAACTTTAAGTCCTACTTCGAGAGAGTTCATTAATTTCTAAGCTTAAACCGTCTCTTAGCACCAAACATTAGATATTTTTCCTTTAACACTTTTCTAATTTATTCCTTCATTATATCAATCTGTAATGACACGTCCTTTGTTCTTCCGTCGTCTCGCTTTTAATTTCCTTTGTAATATTTTTTAGGGCCTGTTCATATGAGCCGGGCTGGCCCGGCTAACTGGGCCAGCCCGACTTGCCAGGATGAATTTTAGCTCGATTTCATATTGGGAATTTCATCCCAGCTTCGGCCCGGGTGCGCTTTGTAGAAAACTGGGACGAATAAAAACATGCAACTTGCATTCATTTGTCTACAATTAATATCTATATTATCCATCTTTGTTCAGTTATACGGCTTGGTTTAATTTGCCAGTTAAAATCCACGAAAAGCGAATGCATGATGCTGTATATCAAACAAATCTGCGAAAACGTAGCTATTTTCTAGAGAGGTTGAAGAAAACGAAACGAAGATGACTTAGACTTTGATTTAATGGTCGAACGGATCAGTGGTGGCAAAATATATATTTTCTTCCTCGCTAATAAACTTCAATTAATGACACTGGTCCTAACAACGAAACATATCTTCGATCTCCTGAAATTTGGCGAGCTCTTTTCTTAATTCTTTATACTGTGCTGGTCTGCCCCGTCGAAATCAAGCGCCTGATATTCAGATTCGTGCTTTGGAAGTCATCAAGCAAGTGATCAAGTTTCCAATCATTTCAATTCTCCAACGAATTCAATTCACTTCCCTCACAAACTCAGCCCCAGTCACGCGCGATGCTTATTTCATCCCGCTTCACCGGGCCAGCCCGGCAAATTTGTGTTCATATGGAAAATGTTCATCCCACTTCACCGGGATCCTGCCTAGCTAAAGGTGGGATCTCGCCTAGCCGGGCTGGCTCGCTTCCCATATGAACACAAAGTATTTTTTTAATATGAAATAACATGAACGCGCGGATCCGGGCCAGCCCGGCTCATATGAACAGGCCCTATAAGTTAGGAATATTAATGCCCAGCAATTTCCATAACACAACATAATTTTGAAAAGAAAAATGTTAATACCAACGTATCGTTACTTGACTCGTAACATCATCAGAGTGACAAATTTCAATCAACGAAGGAGGCATATAAGCAAAAGCAAATACGTAAACCGAAAAATTACAGGAATGTTTAAAGTATTTATAAAAAACACTAGATGATCGAATGTTACTACATAAAGTGATTGTATACCTTTGTCACGCCGTGATCCTTTGAACTTACAACGAACTCCAAATTGTTTAAAAGTCTAAATCGCCGTGATTTAACCCTTTCGACAAAATCTATATATTGACTGACTATAAGGCGTGTTTCGCGCTCTCTGATAAAACATAAATATTATTAATTAATTCTAATAAATTATTAACAAGGAAATAGACTTGAAAAGGCCGAACTGCGCTTTCTGATAACGAGTTTCAACCTTTTAATTAACACTTCTTTGAATAATTTCCTGCTCAGAATAAGGTTTAACTTTGAGGGTACATCACCTTTATATTTCTTACTGAGAAAGAAAAATCCATTGTGAAAAATTCTATGATTTCTCTTTGGTCAACAATCTTGATATATAATATATATATATATATTTAATTGATAACTTTGGGAAGTGCGCTCGAGAGGTCTTTCTCCACATTTTGGTTATATAGATGCGATGTTTGCCTCTTGGTGTTGAGTGAAAGCAGCGAATTTAATATGTATATGGAAAAATCACTGACTGTTCTGACCGTGTCTCATTAGCTCAAAGGTCAGAGCGCCGAAACGTTGATTAGGAGACCAGGGTTCGATTCCCGGTTGGGGCAGTCACTTTTTCCATATACGTATTTGACAATATATATTATATATATATATATATATATATATATATATATATATATATATATATATATATATATATATATATATATATATATATATATATATAATATATATATATATATATATATATATATATATATATATATATATATATATATATATATAAAAGTAGAGTGCTGCGTAGACAGTGTTTTGAATATATAGCAAAGTGAAAAGGTGGTAAACTGCCAATAATTTAGTGACGAGATACTGACGTTTCGAGCGGAGCCCTTCATCAGATTAAGACCAACTCTTACTCTTATCAATTAAATATATATATATATATTATATATCAAGATTGTTGACCAAAGAGAAATCATAGAATTTTTCACAATGGATTTTTCTTTCTCAGTAAGAAATATAAAGGTGATGTACCCTCAAAGTTAAACCTTATTCTGAGCAGGAAATTATTCAAAGAAGTGTTAATTAAAAGGTTGAAGAGTAACATCTTACTCTGATGAAGGGCTCCGCTCGAAACGTCAGTATCTCGTCACTAAATTCTTGGCAGTTTACCACCTTTTCACTTTGCTATATATATATATATATATATATATATATACAGAACATATATATATATATACATATATATATATATATATATATATATATACAGAACTCGTGACTAGGCTCTCGGCAACGGCTTCCGTAGCTCAGTGGTCAGAGCACTGCACTAGCAATCGCAGGGTCGCGGATTCAATTCCTACCGGAAGGCCGCTAAGTTGCATTTTTCGCAACTGGTCCCGGTTTGGTCTTAAAATGTATGTATTCCAACACTCGAAATTTTCCTTCACCATAAATCCTTTCAACATGTAGTTTGATCGAGTGAAATGCCAAATATTACCTATAATATACCCAGAATCTTATCCCGGCATTACCAC